>CM057846.1:134378600-134399459 GCA_030068395.1 Apalone spinifera
GATTTGCAACTTCGAATGCCTACATTAGCCTCCCTAGTTTGAACTAGGGAGCTATTGTAGATATACCCTTTTAGAGAAATTGATTTTACTAAAATTTTGCAGATTTCATGACTCAGTGTTTCTCAAAGTTGCTGCCAGCCCGCGGTGGGAAAGTTGCTAGTGGGCTCTCACTGCATTGTTTACCTAATGGGTCCATAGCCAAGGAGCCTCGTGGCTCCCATTGGCTCTAGTTCACCGTTTCCAGCCCAAGAGAGCTGGGAGGCTCCGTGGCAATAGATCCTTTAGGTGATCTAAGTTGCACCGGCTCGCTAGAGATTTTCCCAAAGTGGACCCTCAGCCCACTTGGAGAAACACTGTCATGACTCTTTGATATGCTGTGTAAATCTAAGGGTCAATGATAGAACGAATTCTCTTTTAGAATAAAATAATTAATATTAAAAATCCCTAACTCTAAGATTAGGCTATTAAAATGAGCATGTTAAAGGAGCTCTGGGCCTGATTCTCTGTTTCCAAATGGATTTCCATACCAATGTAATTCCCCTGGTTTTAGTGCAGCTATTCCAGAGTTACACTGATATAAATAAGAGGAAAATCAGGCGTGGCCCTCTGTAATTTATATGTTTAAGTAAGTGGCTTTCCTACCCCTGCAGCTATTTCAGGATTATGCTTGCATTCAGCGAGGCACTGAAGCACCTGTATAACATAAACATGTGAATAGTCTTGACTCCAGTGGGATTACTCATCTGTTTAAGGTTAAGTTCATGCTTAAGTACCTGAATCAAGGACTCAGTTATTTAACAGCTTTCTTATTGGAAACATGTCTTAAAAATGTTTGGATAAAAACTAGCTTTAGTAAGAGGAAATATCGCTTTTACTAACTGCTTTAAAATGCATCAATTTTTAATCTGATTATGCAGTTTTGCTTCTTTTTTAAATGTACATGAAGTTAAAACAGCCCATTGCATCTTATGTCAGCATTCATATGGTTACCTTTCTTTAAAAATAATTTTTGAGTGCAATTTTGTAACAAAATGATACAGAAGAATTTAAATGTAAAGTAATAGCATACTGGAGATTACTTAAAAGCTACAAAGCACATGTGCCACCATAAGACAATAACTTTAGATCATTGTACACTGCATGAGTAATAATTATATGCATGAATAAATAATTGCAATTTTAATGCTAGTCTAACGCTCTCAGCCAAAATATTCACTGTACAATATAAAATAGGCCTACACCATAATGAAAATAATTCTGATTTTGTTAGTGTTAAAAATTTATACCATGTCAATGACAGTGGGTCCTGAAGGTAAAAATGGAAAGTGAAGAGGGATGTGTGGTAAATGTGAGGCCAGTGGTGACTATCCTAAAAAGCACCAGACAAATGTAATAACTTTGGGGGTGCGTTGCCTCATTCATTTAGTGGCCCAGTGTTACATTTGGAAAACATCTGTCACACTCCACAATCTGAATTCTCTATACAGGCTGCCGCTTGAAATGCTACTCCCCTGAGTGGGTCCTCATTTGGTGAGTGACTATAGCAGGCTCATCAATCTCTGGGTGTGGCCCAGCCACCACTAGAAGAGCCACCCTGATCGTGAGCACTAGAGACAGTCTCCTGTGGCCTTCAGCAACCATAAAGAGGAATTATAGGAAAATTCCTGCTCCCTTCCTGCAGCCCTGGGCTTGAACATCCTACAGAGAGAATCTCCGGAGAATTTAGTTACCAAACACTTAACAAGTCTCTATGAGCAGGTTCCTAGTGAAACATTTCAAAGGCTGATAAATTGGGCTAAATTTGGGGATGTTTTAATGGGGCTGGCAAAAGGCACATCCTTGGCACAACTCACTTGCCAAATTTTAAGTCACTGCTCAACACTTGAAACCGTCAGTATCAATGGCACTGTTCTGGGCTGCCCATACTATATTACATTTTTGTGAAGATCTAGAAGATGGAGGAGGAAATAGAATTTCCTGTCTGGGAAAGGTCTCCTCATGATCTGAGCACAAAGCAGGGGCCTGACAGGACGAATGTTCCAGTCTGCCATCCATTCACTGCCTAGCTTTTAATTTTTCCCTCTACCTCTGGCTCCCCCAACAGCTTTTGTGTGTGTATGTGTAGTTTTCCTTCAACATTCTTTTCTTGGATCTGTTTCTTTTTAACTTTAATATATTACCTTTTCTTCCCTCACTCTCTTTGTTTTATTCTTCCTTCCTCCCTACCCTTTCCCATTCCTTATTCTGCTCTTTCTTCTGTGTTTGCCAATGTCTAGATTTTCTTTCCCCTTTACACTGTGTGGCTGAATTTCCTCCTTTTTTTCTGTTTTCTTTTGTTGTCTTTTATTTCTCCTTTTCTTTTCCCACAGTTCCTCCTATCTCTCAAGTCCCATTCACAAGGGCCAGGCCCATCGACAGGTGGGGAGGCAAAGAAGGCAACTGCCCCAGGGTCCAGCAATTCAAAAAGGCCCAGGGCTCCAGCTGCTGCCACTGCTATCACAGTAGCAGCAGTCAGAGACCCAGGTCCTTTAATTTGCCTCTGGAGTGCCATGCACTGCACTCTGGGAGGCTCTGGGGGCTGACTATCCCCAGCCCCACCCTTTCTCCGTGTATTCCTGCCCCTTCCGGGAGCACAGAGTGGCCCCCCCTTCTCTGCTTGCCCAGGGGCATGGAATTTCTGTTATCCCCTGATAAGGGCCCACAAATTCCTTTCCCCATTCTTCCTTCCTTTCTTCAACTACCCCCTCCCAGGTTCACTTAATGTATTGGCCTGTCTGTGGGAGCTCACTTCTTAGTGTTACTCTTCAATAGCATAAAGACCAACACTACGGCTGCGTCTAGACTGGCATGATTTTCCGCAAATGCTTTTAACAGAAAAGTTTTTCCATTAAAAGCATTTGTGGAAAAGAGCGTCTAGATTGGCACGGATGCTTTTGCGCAAAAGCGCTTTTTGCGGAAAAGCATCCGTGCCAATCTAGACACGGTTTTGCACAAGAAAGCCCCGATCGCCATTTTAGCCATCAGGGCTTTTTTGTGCAAAACGGTTCTGGGTTGTCTACATTGGCCCTCTTGCACAAAAGCATTTGCGCAAGAGGGCTTTTGCCCGAGCGGGAGCGTCATTGTATTTGCACAAGATTTTGACATTACAAAGTCAGTGCTCTTGCGGAAATTCAAGCGGCCAGGGTAGACAGTTGGCAAGTTTTTCCGCAAAAGCAGTTACTTTTGCGGAAAAACTTGCCAGTCTAGATGCAGCCTACATGAATAAAAACTCAGAAATACAAATCATTGGAGTCGGGTTACTAGGGCTTGTTTATTTTTAAGTTCAAATAAATTCCTTTGGCTATGGTGTTTTCTTTGCAATTGGGACAGATGCTCATGCTTACTATCATTTGCAGGGGCCCCAAGGACCTCCTGGGCTGGATGGAATGGTGGGTCCTCCAGGAAAGAAAGGAGAAAAAGTAAGTTAAGAATCTAAGGGCCCAGTTCAGCATAACATTTTAGTTATTTCTGAGCTGCAGCAGTCCATGAATAGTTTGCTGAATCCAGCTCCTAAGGCTTGTTAAACATCTCACAGGGCCATTTGCACAACTTTATAATGTCTTGTGGTGTCCAGTCCTGGTTTTTCTCGATAGATAATGTGCAAGATATATAGTGAACAATTCCATGTAATTCATCCATAAAAAGACAGAATAATAGTTGGGTTTATGCAAGTAAAGTGTATGGGAGAATGAAATCCATCCCACCATCCCAGACTGGCATATAGCTGCCTCACAGCTCTCTGCTACAGTCCTTCCACTGCATTTTTATGGGGTGGAGCCACCGGAACCACTTAACTTTGAATTCTATAGTCTTTTCTCATTTTCACCTTTTGCCCTGCTTATGTGAGGGCAGGTGTAAACCACCAATATTGTTCCCAATGTTGTGTACGTTTGCAATTGGTTCTGAGTGTTGGAGTATACGGTGTTTTCTTAAAGCTTATGTTCCCAGAGTCAAGAGGTTGCATAAGAATCTCTGTTTTTATGGCAAACAAATAAATGTCTGGCCCTTATTGTTGCAGACAAAATTTGGAAAACGGGACAGAAGTGCATGGTAAGGGTTCACAAATAGATGGCAAAGAAAAGATCACCAATATTTTCTTTTTAAAAAATCTCATGATTTTTTTAGCCAGTCTCATGATTTTGTTGGGGCTGATTCATGAGTTTTGTATGTTCAGGTTTGGCAATACTGTGGTGTGCATGGAGCGCTATGGGCCACTATGTGCAGATACCAGTGACTCGCACACACAAAGCCAAGATGGACCAGAGAGAGTTCAAATAAGTTCCTTGTTCCAGAGCTCAGGGCTTATTCTTGTGTCCTTTGTAGTCAATGGAAAAGTTCCCATTAACTTCAGTAGTGCACGATCAGCCTATGCGAGGCTCCTGAGAAGACTAAAGATGACCGGTTACAGAAAATGAAATTAATCTGCATATCAGGTTGTAGAGTGAAAGTCTGGAGGCGAGAGGAATTAGTTGGAAGAAAAACATTTTCATGCAGAGCATATTCATCAGAAAGGGGGAGAAGGCCAGTTGTCTTCCACACTGTATGTATCTGATCAGAATTAAATTATAAATGAAGCACTACAAACGCTACAGTTGCTCAGAGAGCTGTCAGTGCATAGCAGCACCATCGAGTCTGCCAAATCCATTTCCACCTGCCGAGAGGAGTTTTACATGTTTCCTGTGGTTACTTTTTCTAGCAAACCATTCATTATTTATCTCCTATAGTTGTACCATTGGGGCTTATTCTGTCTATTGAGTCCTCATACAGTCAAAATTCCCACTGTCTGCTTGTATAGGGACTATAGTATTTGGCCAGATATGATATGTATTGCTATTAACACTCTGTGGGTAGAAAAAGCTGTTTTCATATTCTGGATTTCTTCCCATTCTGTAAACTGAATAGGAAGAGAGCAGCAGGGGAAAGAGATGGAGAGAGTGAAAGAGGCATCAGTAAAAGCTGAATGAGGTAAAAGAATAAATTCAGAGAACATGAGCACAGAAAAAAACCTTGTAACTCTGCTTGTTTATATCAGGGTTCCTGTATCCCTTTCAAATAGAGATTTCTCACAGATGAAGAATGCATCAGAAAATCAGGTGGCTAGATTACCACAGGGAAACCATAAAAATAATCTGTAGCAATGTTAGCATTCTTGGACTGGGCCATACTTACAATTTGATTGGGATCAAATCTAGCTCCCAATAAGAATTTTACCATTGACAGCAGTGGGATGAAGATTTCATCCTTGATATTTGATTCTGTGTGGTCCAAACCTCTAAAACCCTGCTGCAATAATCAAAATATGGATTGCTCACTGACTGCAAATCATGCTGGAAGCTCTAATCATTTGCAGATGTAATTACTCGACTGCAGGCTATTGTTGATTTTAACTAGCAGGTTTAATGCTTATGATATCCTAATCCTGATAAAGTCAACAACAAAGGTATTCACTGAATTAAGCAGAGCATATATCTCTGTTCTCTATGCCTAAATCTTTTAATCCTGCTCAATTAACTGGCATTGATTTTATTTTACAGGGTGATCAAGGTCTTCCAGGTGCAGCTGGTCCAAAGGTAAGAGGATTGAGCTTTGTTTATTTCTAGGAATCAAATAACATCATCCTTCAGAGATAGTGTGTCACATATAGTTTGGCATTGTATTCTGCCTATCAAAAGTTTCCTGAAAACAGTTGAAAGAACACCCAGATAAAGCAGATTAACAAAATGAAAAATATTGATAATATTTGGAATTTTTATTTTGGACCAAGGCTTAGGAACCAGGGGACCTGGGTTCTTGTTCCCAGCTCTGATCTGTTTTGTTGGGGCTAATGACTTCACCTCTTATTGACTTCATTTCACTGGTATAAAGCAAGGTAAACCCACATCTCCAGGATATTGCAAAACTTAATTCAATATTTTTTTAAAAGTGAGAACCTTGGACGGAAGAAATCCAGAAGATTATTATTCCTCAAACTAGTTATCAGTGAACATACTTTTCAGTCAATCAAATTCTGTAATCACATCTATCTATTGCAACTATTCAATAAAATCATATGTTGCCCTTTTGCTTTAGGGAGATTCTGGAGATATTGGATCACCAGGCCCAAAAGGCCACGCAGGTGCTGATGGGCAGCCTGGAAAGCCTGGACTTCAAGGACCACCAGGACCACCTGGCCCAGGCTATGGGTTTGGATTTGAGGTGCTCTTCTGTTAAAAGGGTTAATCGTGTATACAAAGTTATTGGTTTCAATGGAAGGACAACATGCTCATTAATGCATTTCCTGCCTAACTATCTTAAGAACAAATCTGATCACACTGAATTCTGTCCATAAAGGTTCTCTTCAAGTTTATTTTGTTTTCTGCCAGTCTATACATAAGTTATTCACTGTTTTTTATCTCAGTGGATCTTGGCCCTCTATTTGGCCATAATTATTGTTCAGTGTTACTTGATTTCTCTAAGTTACTTTTGTAAAAATTTTCAGTATTCTTAATGCCAGCAATAGAATTGTTGTTGGGTTATAAGCAAAAGCTTTTATCACTCCATTTTTATGAGGACATTAGTAGTTTATGTTAGTGTGTAAATACTTTATAGTATAGACTTAAATATATGATGACAGCTGCCTTTGTGCTTTAAAATTGAGCTGCAGATTCTGATGCTAGTTTTCACATGCTATCTTTTTAGAAGCCATACATTTGGTTCTGGCAGATCAATTATGTAAGGCTGAAAGACTCAACAGTTAGAAAATTGGTAGTGGCCCCATGTAGTATAATCCTCAACAGGACATTTTTCATAAAACCAAGCAAATGAAGACTGAAAATGTAAACATTACATTTCATTTATGCATAGAGTTCATCCTCCATTTTAAAATTTTTGTTCACCTAGGGTTCTCATTTCTGCCTTTTATCTGAAAGCAGCTCATAGTTCAGAAAAATAACTATCTCTGGGTATTGGGAGTGAAACACACCGAGGCAAATTCTATCTTCCCTTTCTGGTGTGCTGAAAGGCTCTCTGGGTATTTTTTTTTAAGAGAACATAATATACATCAGGCCAATAAGCAAGAATTAATATTGTGTGAGGAATAAATAATGTTTGGCTAACAATTTGCAAACATCCAACCCGGGATAGGGTGGTGACCTTTAGAATTTGCCAATTTTATCTGAGATATATAAATGTTGGGTTCTTTCAGTGTTTGCATTGTTCCTTTATACTTCCCTATATTTACTCTATAAGATATATTGAATACACTAAATATGGAAAACAACAAGTAGTCCTGTGGCACCTTAGGCTATGTCTACACAATAGTGTTATTTCGGAATAACTAACGTTATTCCAAAATAACAATGAGCGTGTTACACTGCAAGACATTATTTTAAAATAATGTTGAGCTGGAGGACTTCTTACTCTGACTCCTGTAACCCACATTTTATAAAGAGTTAGGGAAGTTGAAGGAAGAGTGTTCTTCCTTCGACTTCCTGCTGTGTAGATAGCCTGGTGCATTCACCCTGGGAAGTGAGCAAACAGCTAAACAGTTCACAGCTCGTAATCTCAAGAGATATTTTATTTGGTAATTGGTGCACTTTGACTTATTATTTGTGAAAAGAAGGCGGGGGGGGGGGGGGGGGGGGGGGGGGGGACTGGACTCAGCAGTATGCATCCTTCCTTTTCTGCCCTGATAGTGTTGTGTTTAAGTAAGGTAGAAATAGATTAAGAGAGAGCATTGCAGTCTCCACTGTTGTAAAAGAACTGGCATGCATTAAAGAAAATGCACATTCCCCTATAATAGAGATCTGCCTTCTGCCTCAGAGAGCCTTCTGTGTATGGACATTGCTGTTCTCTCAGCTCATGCACGTCAGCAAACCATGTGAGTTGCCTTTTGCATCTGCAGTAATCACAGGCAGGAGCCCAGCATTCAATTGTGAGGGGAAGAAATAACTTTCATTCTTGAATCACAATTAGGCTGCTTGGCAAAATGCCCCCAGATCATCCCCTGCCAGAACCAGATATAAATGTTTAAGCAATTTAGCTTTGAGAAGTAATTACAGTAAGAACAGCTATCCAGAGCAGCAAAATGGTCTGAGATAGTTAAATGGTCAAACACAAATTCCACACTAGAATTTAAAGTAGTGGGCAGTACTCTTGAAAATGGAAAATTACTTTCACTCCGTTCTCCAGGTTTTTTTCCAATCTAAAATAATGCAGGCTGGTAAAGTAGCCAACCTGTCACTCTGCATGTTTCTCGATTGGCACAAAGGATCAGTGTGCTGTTCCTACGTTTGAATATGTCTCATCTCTAATATTTAGCAGTGAATTGACAGAAAAATGGTTTGGAGAAGAATTTGAAGTATATCTGGTGCTTGTTAGGTGCCTTTGTTCTTTAAATTCAAGTGGAAGTCCTGAGGTAAAATGGAGGAGAGGGTAAAATGTAACATTGTGTGATTCTCCCTTTTTTCACTATAGGACATGGAAGGGTCAGGGGACATCAGTTTGTTAAGTGGACCCAGAATTCCAGGATCAAGAATGCCAAATGTAAGATTTTTGGCTTGTTTTTCTGGTTTTTTTTTTTTTTTAAATCATTTGAAATTTACTCTTCCAATTTAGAGTCAGTCTGTCTGGAAAGCTTTTGGGTTTTTTAAGTCGGCCGTCCATATTCTACTATTCTGAATGTATGCAGAGCCAGTGTCTAGTCTTTCTGTCTTAAGAAAAATATGTAGTAGAGCACTTAGAGCTGTCTCCCCCAAATAATTCCACTCGTTTTGATTGAGTTGCTCTAGATTTATATTGTACTCAATTATATCAGGGTGTTGCCCATAAAATCGTGTAGTTTTCATGTACTTTTTGGACAGTTGATTAGTTTGTCAGGATTGGCAAGATGCAGACACTGGGCTGAATCTGGCCTGCCAAGCCACCAGATCCAGGCCATGGCCTCCTCACCAGGACCCTTAGGCACAGAGCATCAAACACCACTTTAAACGGCTGGCTGATCTCTGACATGGATCCTGGGAAAGAAGGGGGGGAGGCTTCACGCACTGCCCCCATCTCCCAGCAAAATCTCTCAGTTCTCATTGGCCAGTTTCTGACCAGTCGGAGCTGAGAAATTTTGCTGGAGGCAGGGGCAGCATGTGAAGCTTCCCTCCTTCCCTTTCCTTTATATACAGATAATAAAAACATCTCTAGTTACATTAGCCAGGATACAATTATTTTTTAGAACGAACTCTTGTGTGTCCTGGCATAAGCCAACTTGTGACTGATTTCCCCTGGGGGTAATTTATTCCACAACTGTCCACTGAAGAATCTGGAACTTCCCATTGTCTGTAACAAGATACTGAACTAGGCAGACATTGCTCTGATCTGTTATGGCAATTTCTGTGGTCTTCTTCTAACTCCCCATGTATCTCCTATAATTTAGCTTTTACCCTCTCTGTTCCATTTAAATTGGTTTTACAGTGGTCTATAATGACTCACTGCTGATTGTCTAAAAGCCTCTTCTTCTTCTCATATTCCTTTATCCTTTGCATTCTGCAGCCTATGACATTGTAAACCCTTCAGTATCCAGGTCACTGTCACTCTCTGCCTACTGTGATCACTTCTTGTTCATCATCTCCAAGATACAAACTCGGGGAGTTTGTGAAAACTCTTCTATCTCCAGAATTGCTTTCCTGAATGCTAATACGTTTTTGCTATTGTGTTCTCTATACAATAGAAATTCATGTAGCTTGTGACTAGAGCTGGGAAAATAAGGGTTTTATGAGTTGGTAACTTCAAAAAATTAAAGAACATTTCAAAATAAAAAGTCACTTCCAGCTAGAAAAAGCTAAACATTTTTGTTTCAAAAATGTCAAATCAAAATGTTTTCTTTTCTTCAGTTTTTTTTCAAAATAACAGTTATGTAAAATTTGACTCAAATCTACTGTTTCCCTAATGTTCAGAAGCAGACATGCATTCCATAGTGAAACGAAAGTATGTCCTTAAAAGTGAAATTCAGTGCCCCACTGTATAATGTACCTCAACTATAATTGGCAGACCCATGAAACATACCAGCTGGAATAACACACTGAGTTAATGTTCTGGCCTTTCACCTTCAGAGACCTTGCATAAATTCTGAGTTTTAGGTCACATAGAATTATTAATTAAGGCATTTGTTTATATCACAAAGCCATTATAAGCTTGGCACAGTAGGATAGTTCTGCTTAAAAACAGCTGAAGACTGGAAGAGTAGGGGAGATTGCAGAGCAGACTGAAGTATGCTGCACATACTGCCCTCCCTGTGACTGGTTTCACAGCTCTTATTAGTTACTCAGTTTCATGAGCACTGCACTAGTAAAAACACACACATTTTTTAATTAATTACCAGTCCGCTATAAGAGTCTAATTCAGATGCTTCATTCGTTGTCCCCTTAGCTGTACTTTTTCTTGGTTTGCATTTCATGTAAAGAACAGGAAAAAAAATAGATAATATGCCTTGACTCAAAAAAATAAAAATAAACAATACCTTTCCAGCATTAGTAGGTATTTCACAAACAACTACAAAACTAATAATCTTGAGTAGTTACAGTTTGACTAGTCACTTTTAGAATGACATTGTTCCCATTAGTGACTAGATAGTCTGAACCGGAAAGTTTTACTTGTGTGAGTAATCCTGCCTCAAAAGAGTAGTCCTGTTAACTTCCATTGGCTACTTGAATATGGGTTGCAGGACCAGGACACAAATTAATATGTCTTGTCTTCCATTTTAGTTTCAGGCTCCAGTAAAAAACTTTCAGTATTCTTAAGCCATTGTAGGATTTGTGTTCTGATTACAGCCTAATCTTTAATATATACCTGCTGAGTTTGGGATCAGGGCAAGTGAAAAATGGAAATCCAATTTGATAAATTGAGCCCTCTAGAAAATCAAATTAGGGACCTAGTGGATATCTTGGCTTTTTCCCATTCCACTGTAAGCTGTAGAGTTCTGCACAGAGTTCATATCATGGGCAGTTTGGGGAAGAGGGGATTGGCATATTTGAGCCAGATTCATGCTGCTTAGGGCAGGAAAGAACCAAATACACTTTTCTGAGCCACTCAGGACTGGAACATGGTTCTGTTTCTTCCATCACCCTCCCTAGAACTTTTGCCAGAGGAGACAACTCTAAAATCCATCAGGGCTCCATGCAAATGCTCTTAGTGGATACTGCAGGGAGGGAGGTGCACTCGAATCAGTGTTCTCAGCCACCGTGGTCATGCCTTCATTATAGCAGCACCATCCACTGTTTATGCTGTGCTTCCTGGTGGAGGCCAGGCGTCTACCATTTCCCAGCACCACAACTTCCCATCCTCTCCCATTTGAAGTCATCATGACTTTGCAGGAAGTATCTCTCCCCACCCCCACCTCAGAGATTGATGAATGCTGGAGCCAACACTGTGCCAAGGGCCAGTTTTAAAAGCCAGTGGCTAAAATGGTCTGATGCTTCACTGGTGATGCTGAAATATCACTTGACCCAGACTTCATTTTTAGGGCAGATATTATCTCTTTATAGTCCATTTTAAACAATAAGAAAGAATAGCCAAAACCATTCTATTTACAAAAATCAGAGCCGCAGCCAGACAGCTAAAATAAACAAGCAGCCAAAACTTGCCCCCCTTCGAACTGTCTACTTGACATCCTTACTCTCAAAGTTGCCTTCAAGGCAAATGCTATTCCAAAGTACTTTGCTGTAACTAACAAATAAGATGCCTTATTGCTTTTGAATAGAACTCTAAAAGTTTGCTTTCCCCATTGCTTATATTTGCTTAGGCCAATAAAGCAGAGAGACACTTTCTTCTAATCCTGAAAATGATTTCAGAGTTTTTCTGTTTTCCCCGTGGAAAAGCTTTGCCACCATGAGCTACTTACATCCTTTAAAAACAAACAAACAAACAAACAAAAAAGCCCTCGAATTTTCTGGCTGTGTTAAAAGGCAGATTATCTGTTTCTAAGAGGATGGCCCAAGCTTGGCCATTCAAAGGGACCCAGGGCTCTGGCCGCCATTGCTGCAGAGCCCTGGACCTTTTACGTCACTGCTGGAGCACCATGCTCAGCAGCACTAAGGGCTGGGCAGCGCTAAGGGCTGGCGGGTGAAGCACACCGTGCTCTGGGCAATGCCAAGGGCCGGGGAGGAGGGCCAGCGTGGTGCATTCCAGGAGGCGCTCAGTGCTGGCTGCCCTCAGCCCCACCCTTTCCGAGAGTACAGAGCCAGTTCCTCTCCCCCCCCCATCTTCTCCAAGGCCCCATGGAAGCTGTCAGGTCCCCTAGTTGCATTAAAAGAATGTAATGTGTGTGCACAAAGTAGGTTTTTTAAATGTTTATAATGTTGCCAAATCGCAAGGTGTTTTCACCACCTCCCCAAAAGTCACATCTGCAAGGCAAGGAATATTGTCACTTCCTGATAACTTTTACATTTTGCCATCTAACATAGGGGTGGGTAATAATTTTTGCAGGGAGACCATTTAATGAATTTTTGCAACATGGTCACGAGCTGACTCCACCCCCCACCCCACAGAAGCGGTGGGGTCTGGGGTGGAAGAGGTGGGGTTGGGGACTAGCTTTCCCCCAGAGTTGTCTGGGGCCACAGGCTTTGAATTAAAAACACAGAAAAGGGCTCTCAGCTCCCAGCCCTGCTGCTACCGCATTGTCTGGCAGCTGCAGTTATTAAAGGCTTACAGCTCCAGCCCCTGCCAAGGTAGTGCCACAGCCAGGAGACATTTAAATGGGATCCTGCTGCCTGAGCCACCACCTGGAAATTTGGTGGGACAGGCAGCAGGATATAAATAGAAAGTGGCCAGATGCAGTCCAGGGCCAGAACAAAATGTTAAGTGGGTCAGATCCATCCCCCCAGGCTGCATCCTGCCCAACCCTGATCTAACAGCATTTCCAGGCTTGGACTGCTCAAATAAAAAAGGACCACAAAGATGTTTCATGATGGGGAAAGTATATTTCTTTTTATTCTCCCAATCATAAAAATGGTTTCTTCATTTCAATTTAAACTGTTTTGCTCCTAAGCTGAGAACATACCTTTAGAATTTCAACCAGGTAAACGACTGAAAAAAAAATATTAGCACCTCTTTGGAATAGAAACACTTGGGCAACTTTAAACAGAATACCTAATGACAGCTATAAGAAAATATTATACAGCTAGACTTCAAAGTATCTACATTTGTTTTTAATTCTTTATGTTGATACTGCTATTAAAACTTTTCTATGGCTCTGATGGTGAACTTGTTTGTTACTGAATATGAATACTGAATATGAATATGAAATTATATGATGACATATTAGTAAACTCAAAATACTTTGCAGGGTCCTGTTGGAGAGACTGGACAGCGTGGGCCAATGGGACCAAAGGTAACTGATATAACAAAATGCATTTGAAAGCCAGCATATAGATATAGATACACATTTGTATTTTGTATTTTCCACTGTGGCCATATTTACAGTAATCCAGGTCATTTTTTATTTATTTTTTTTTACACTAAAGCTTTCTCTTTTAAAAAAATCAAATAAAAAAGTGTTTTCTGGCTATTACTGACATGCCCTAAATACTGTGGGCCATTTTTTATGTCAGTAATAAGGATTTTATTTTGGAATTTGCATTAGAGGTGTTATTCCACATTTATATCAATGTAGTGAGAATAGTATTTTGCTCTGCATGGTTAGCTAAACATATAATTAAATGCTCTATGTGAGGCCTTTCATTTTCAAATTTTATTTGTGTATTTATTTTCCAGGAATGTATCGATTTTTATTTCAAGAATTTAAAAATGGGTGAAAATCAGTGCCAAAAATTAACATTATGATTTTTCAGGTATATATCAGGATTAGTAGTGGGGGTTAGGCAGTCAGAAAGAAGACAACAATTAGTCTATGTCTAAAATACCATTTATGTGGGCAAAATGTATGTCAATCAGGAGTGTGAATATTCCTCTCTCTTGAGTGACACAAGTTATACCAACATAAACTATATGCACAGACCTATACTAATGGGAGACATACCTCCCATCAGCATAGAACATCTTCACCACATGTGCTGTAGCAGCACCGCTATTTTAGTACCACTGTGGTGCTGTATGTGTAGACATGCCCTTAGAGCAGGGCTTTTCAACTTCGAAAGCTTGGGGGCCACAGTGATACTCACAGCACATGCCGAGGGCCACAACTTAAGTGTGGTTGCATGTACATGCAAATATATATGCAAATAGCTTCTTTCACACTGACGGGCATGAATACAAAGATTACAGCAACACTACGCAACACACAGGCCCCACTGAAGTCAGTTCTGTTGATATTAATAAAATGCAATATTTACCCGATTTCCACGCAGATGGCAGCACTTTTAATGAGCAATGACAGTCCAGGAATTTAACCACTAAAACACATATCAACAGAAGACTATTATATTGACTCACCATTATGGAGTGTGTTCCCAGGGGAGGCCATGTTCAAAGGATCCCACCCATGGGCTGAATGTTGAGCCCTGCATAAACCCAAATCACATCGCGGGCCACAAACAAACAGGCCGCATGTTGAGTAGTCCTGCCTTAGAGAAAAGTGAGAGTTTATTGTTTATCTAATCCCCAATACAAAAAATCCCTTCTTTCTTAAAAAAAAAAAAAAGTTTACTGTTGACTTGTGCAGTTACACTTGATAAAAGGTCTTCAGAGTGAATTCTAAAAGTCCTGGATAGTGTAGATGCACAGCTTTTTTTCAGAGAGTCTCAGCACTTCTCAGCTACTCCCTGGACCCATGTGAGGATTAGTGTGATCTGTTCCCAGCCCAGGGACAGGAAAGGTTCAGTCCAGCCGGTGACGTGGATTCAGCTCTGAGCCTTGAGGAACCTTTGTGAGCAGTGACATGTTCCTAGGCCCAGCTACTCACAGGGGGCATCATAGGGAAGCAGGTGCCTATTGGGGGGGAAGGGTTACCTGATACAAAGGCAGTGAGAGAGAGTGAGGGGGTTGCTGGCTGGGGAAAGAGATGGGTGGAAAGGGGTAGCCTGCAGCATGGCGGGGGGGGGCGGGGGCGGAGAGAAGGGATGGAACTGTATGCCCTGGGTCCACACTCCGGGATCAGGAGTGGCCAGTTCTCAAAAGAACAGCATTCTCTCTTTATGGCCTGCCACTGTAGCAATTGGTGGTCTCCATAGTCTCCCTGCCCATTTCGTTCCCTCTCTATGAAGCTTAAGTAGCCACCAACTAGCAGTTATTCTTTGCACAAGGCCAGCAGTCAGTGAGGTGAGGAGCTGTGTCTTGGGAGTTTGAGCAGCTGAAAAATCCAAACATTTTATTTTTTGAAAGCTAGGAATATTTTGGAGGTTTTCAGTAAAAACCAAAAACCAAGGGCCCTTGTGATATGTTCTATTGTAGAGCATGACAATAAATAAACAGCAAAGTCAAAACATTCTAACTTGAGTGCCTATGGGTAGGTACCTAAGTCCATATTTAGGCATCTGCATAAGCTGCCTGATTTATGGAGATGTTGCATATACATACAGTTCCTATAGACGTCAATAAAGCTGCAATGCTCCATAGCTCTATGAATAAGGATACTCAGGGACAGATCATGCTCACGCCTTGTAATGCCCATCAGACTAGGGTGTAGGAAACAACGAGGTTCTCCTTTGTGGAGTTTCCTCTGAACTCTTTTCATTCAGAGCATCCCACCTTGCTTATTCTGATTAATGATAATCACAAATCCAGTTCAGGGTGTCTTACAGCTACATTTGTTGGACAAGGAAAAATAAAATATCACTAGATGAGCAATAATAGGTGATTTTTGTTGGAAGGCCTGGCTGTAACATGGCAAGGAGAAGTCTGTTGTTCTATCCAATCTTGTTTTGGCTCAATGCAATCCCTCTTTGTCCTTTGTTAGCTCAAGGTAACATGTTAGTAGTGCCCAAAATGTGTGGGTTTATGAGTTCCAGGAAGTGACTCTGTAGTTTACAGAAAAACCTGCCCCTCTAGTCTTCCAAAAAAAAAGGATTCCAAAAGACCCATCCATTGTAACCATAGTGACAGAA
Source organism: Apalone spinifera (assembly GCA_030068395.1). Taxonomy (NCBI): domain Eukaryota; kingdom Metazoa; phylum Chordata; order Testudines; family Trionychidae; genus Apalone; species Apalone spinifera. The sequence goes on from CM057846.1 coordinate 134,394,665, forward strand.
GAAAGGCAGGATGGTTTGTGATGAAAGAACTTGGAATAGAATTTCCAAGGTCTTTCCAGCTCTGCCATGGACTTCCTATGTGACCTCAGGCAAATTACTTCATCTCTTTGTGCCTCACCACCTCATATGTAGAATGGGGATAGTAATTGGTTGTAAGGATAAATTAATTTATTTGTGAGGCACTTAGGCCCAGATCCTCAAAAGTATTTAGGTCCCAAATTCCCATGGAACTAGGCCCCTAAATATCTGTGAGGATTTGGGCCTCAGATATTAATGGGTTGTGCCTAAATCCTAGGTGCCTCAGTGGTCACACGTCTGTTATATTTGTCTACCAAACCAGTTTTGTATGACCTATCTTTCCTTCAGTAGTTGGCAGGAATGGACAATTAGCCATTTTCTCTTAGATTGCTATTTTTCAGTCTGGCTTAATCCTGTGAATCACTTTATGGATTTTAACACATCGACTATTACTCCCATTTAAAACAGCCTTTTGTTGGTAGCTCTTGAGTGATTTCTGCCCAGACAATGAAAGCCTCTGATTTCTACATTGCCTTGTACCTCAGGAAGTAATTTACTCCAATGAAAGATGGGTGTAAAGTGGATGTTCTATGTCACTGTTCTGAGCTCATCTTAGGGTTTTGCACCCCCTTTTCACAGATGAAATTGATTTTTGTGAAGTCCAATGCAAAATGCAGTTTTAACCTTTTCTAAGTGACAAAGAACCCTAGAAATCTAAATAGAAATCACATGGACTTTAAAGTCCAACTAAATTATAAGTTTAAAATGATGTAATTAATCATATTTTTAAATAGAGTTGTCCCATCCCAGATCAATGATGTGCACACGTCGTCTATCATGATAACCCTAGTGTTCTGCTTCCAGCTGATAACTGTCCTCTCTAAAATCTGTTTTTATGGATAATGATAGTTACTATGAAAAACTCCTTTTTCTACCAGAAGCCAGTGAGGTCTAGTTATCATAAGTAAAATCATTCCTAAAATAATATTTTGGAAGACTTTTCAACAGACAGAGTCATTGTGTGTTGGGCCTGATTCATCAATGCATGATTTCCAATTTAAACCAGTGTAACTCTGCTGAAGTTAATCAATATTCATTCTCTCTATAAAAAAATCAGGGGAGTTACACCACTGTAAAGCTGAAAAAGCTCTTTATTTAATTCTATACAAGCAAGTTTTTTAAATCACTATTGTTATGCTGCATTTTAATATTTAACGTGACCTTTTTTCTGTTTCAACATTTCAGGGAGAAAAGGGGGACACTGGTCCACCAGGTCTAGCAGGTGTAAAGGTGAGGAAGTCATTGACGTTGATTTACAAATTCACTGTTTTTTCTGCTCCGTTTACTCTCTTTATACACTAAAATGGTGGTAAATGTTGATTACATTAACACAATATTCAGGGACATATTTCTAGTTAGGCACAGAAGTCATACACCTAGGACCACCTGCATTCTAGAGGCGCATTACCTCTCTAAAACTGTGCAACACGAAAGTCAGCTGTAGGCACTGGGGGATGCTAAAGATACTGTGCCTAAGGGTGTAAATCTGGCCCTGAGAATACTAATTACACACACAGTCCATTCCCAGGGATTTTGTAAACTATCTGAGTAGAATTATCATTATCTGTAAATTGTGTGATCTGTTGACAGATACTACAATGTTTAAAATATGGGTCTGATTCTCTACTGAGTTATTTACTCCAGTTGTACACCAGCTTCAATGTTATCAACAGAGTTACAGTGGTGTTAAACTGCATTAAAGCAGTGACTAATCTGATACTCTGTTTGCAGAACTCTTATCACAGTTGTATCATAACAGCGCCTGCTTGTTTTAATTTTAATAAAATGACATATTGTAGAGGCTGCTGCTTGTTATAAATTCCATCTGCTGTACATATTTTGAACTTGTACAATCTGTATGGAGATACCATTTCTCTACTGTGCTGATGAGTAAGAAAGTTGTCTTGTGTTCTTGATTTCTTCAAGGACCTACCTCATTTTCTTATTCGATCTATTGTTGGAGAAAATGTTCTGCTTTATGGCCTTTCCCTCAGTAATTATCACTGTACGCAGTTGTGATAAATAATGTTTTAAGTCATATTTCCAAAGTGCATAACTGTTGTGAATGAGGTGACTACAAAGCTATGTAAAAATAAGCTATCAGAATCAGTCTGTTCAGTTCGTAAATAATAGAACAACATTGGCAGATAACTCATCCTTTTAGGGTATGTCTAAACTGCACATTTATTTTGAAATAAGCTATTCTGGAATACTTATTCCAAAATAGCTTATTTTGAAATAGCATGTCTATACTTCAGGGAAGCCTCAAAATTAGTCTGAGGCAGACTTTCCTAAATGTGGGGCAGGTCAGTGAGTTGGTTGATTGCAGTATAGGTATACCCCAAGTCTCATTTTAAAAAATGACTCTAGTATTTAGGAGCCTATGACCCATTAAACTTCGATGAGATTTAGACTCCCAAGTGCCATGTTGAAAATGGAACTTGGGTTCCTAAGGCACTTGGGTTCTTTAGAAAATTTTACCCACTGTTACTGAAGTGCCCATTTGTTCTTCAGGAGCACTCTTTGCAGCTGGCAGAGGAAAGTTGAGGTGATACAGAAGGATACAAACTGTACTTAGTGAAGCAGCAACATCAATGCTATTAAGATTATTGGTGCTGTAATAACTAAAAAGAAAAATGGAGATTTCAAATGTTATGAGCTATCATCTTTAAGTCCTTCTTTCAGGTAGAGAATCCAGAATGGTAAACACAACCAGCGCCATCTGGCAGATTTAGAATCTTTACAGCTTTGTTTTTCTTGTAGAAAGTCTTGTTGAGCATTATATGGTAAATAAACAAAAATGCCTTCCAAAAGCAAAACTTCATTTTAAAACTACAACGCCACATGAATTTGTCTCCCTCAATGAGGGAATCTCACAGTTTGGCTGCTATGTGTGAGTGATTCTTGTGTCCCCTGAAATAATGTGCCCAAAAATAAAGAAACCAGTGCATGAAAGTATAGCTCTATATATGTCTGCTGCTTTCTTAATTGCTTATTAGCTGATTTATTTTTAAATGATTGGTTACTGTGTGATATTTAGAACTTTTCCAATGGCATGATTGAGCAGCTTTCTACAAATCTGGTGAAATACCATGGATGCTGCATTGAACTAGATGGGATACAATTTAAAATTAGTAATAGAATGTGTGTTTCTGTTCTGATAGGGCGAACAAGGTGCAGATGGAAAACCTGGATTTCCTGGTGTTGCTGGACGTCCTGGAGATGCAGTGAGTTGTACCACCATACTCTTTCCTTGTGTGATCATGTACGCAGTTGTACCCAAACTATAGTCCGGGAAATACCAGTAATCCCAAGAGCAAATATTAGTGGTCCATGGAGAGATGACTGGTCACACTGTGTTGGCTCTCATCCATGTATGCAACAGCATGAGAAGCTTGGAAATACATGTGATGCTTTCCTGATATTGTGTTAATATGTAAAAAGTTAATTGTAATTGTAACAGATATGTTTGTATAGTAGGACATGGCCCACACTATGAAAAAATTGGAGACTGGTATAACCTGCACTTAAATGTATTGCAAAGTTTCTGCTTCTAGAGAAATCTGCAAGCCCCAATATTGTTAAGCATTTAATTCACTCTGTACTGAAACTTGGCAGAAAAGAAGTTGGCCTATGAAATTTTTTTGGTTTGCATACATTCTGGAATAAAGTGCCTTTTTTTTTTCAATTGGAGGAGGAAAACAATAGATGCTTAGAGGTTTTTAATGCTCTTGTGTGTGTAACTCAGTAACCCCATGGCAGCATTTCAAAGGGGCAGCGCTGCACAGAGCCCAGGATCAGCTGTGCGGCACTGCCCCTTTGAAATGCCACCACAGTGTTGCAAAACAGCAGTGCCGCATGGAGCCCGGGGTCAGTGGGCACTCCCTAGTTAATCCCGGGCTCAGCGTGCGGCATTTCAAAGCAAGCAGAGCCCAGGGTCAGCTGAGGAGTTTCCAGCTGACCCCAGGTTCTGCGGAAATGCCACATAGAGCCCGGGATCAGCTGGAGAGTCCTGAACTGACCCCAGCTCCGCTTGGCATTTCAAAGTGGCAGTGCCGCATGGAGCTCTGAGTTAGCAGGGAACTCTGAATCCCCTGCTGAGCCAAGGCTCCATGAAGGCACCTCTGCTTTGAAATGCACAAGATCCCCCCGGGGACTCTGGTACATTTCAAAGCTGGCATACTGTGTGCAGCCTGGGGCCAATGGGAAGTCACTGCTGAGACCGGGCTCCACGTCAGGCTCTTGTGCATTTCAAAGCGTGTGAAGCCTAGAGTCAGCAGGACTTCCTGCTGGCCCTGGGCTGCACACAGTGTTCCAACTTTGAAATGCACAAAAGTCCCAGCTGGGAGGAGGAATTTCAAAGGAGGAATGTAGAAGTGCCTATCGACTAGTTGAGTAGTCAATGGAAATTCCTTTGACTACTCGACTAGTAAATTAACTGATATTTAACATCCTTAAAATTTCCTGGATTATGTTAGGTTAGCAATGTCACCCCAGTTCAATAGAATTTATTATGCAGTGAAGTATTTACATAATTGTATCAGGGGTATATGTAATTTTGTAAATTGAAGACAGCGGTTGGAAACAGGAAATCTGGGTTGTAAACCTGATTATGAAGCTGATATGCTCTTTATCTTTGGGCGTGCCATTTAAACCTATTTGTCGCTCACATTATTTGGCTGGAACTCCAGGGCTACATCTAGACTACATCCCTTTT
>CM057846.1:134399559-134413158 GCA_030068395.1 Apalone spinifera
CCCCGCTTCATTAGCAATTGCGATACGTTTAATTTACATCCCTTTTACGAAAAAAGGATGTAGTCTAGACGTAGCCCAGGTGGTATAAATCCATGCTGACTTGCACCAACTGTAGGCCTGGCTTCCTTGTCTAAAAAATGCTACCCACCTTTGTAAATTACTCTGAGGTATAGAAATCAAGTGCCATATAGCTGCAAACTAATATGTATTTTCATTTTTTTTAAATTACCAATAGAAAAAAACCCAGTATAAACTCTAACAAAAAGTAAGGTCTGGATTTACTCTTTTTAACAAATCAGCTTTCTGTTAAGAGACCAGGTGTTTTTTGTCGTTATAAAGAAGCAGTAAATCTCATATTTGTCCTTCCTTAGGGGAAAAAAAGAAGTGCATTATGTGGAAAATACTAGCTTTGTCTATTTCCTTCCTCATACTTTTAGGTTGTCAAAGACGGTAGAGAAAGTTGATAGCTTCGCTAGTCCCCTGGACAAGATGGAGGGGGGGCAGCTCTGTGCTTCCAGAAGAGGCAGAGCTTCATGCAGATGGGGCAGGGATGAGGCAGCCGGCCCGCAGTGTCACCTGGACCACTGCGTGCAACCCCTTGTCCCCACCCTCAGTGCTGCCTGGAGCCTGGTGAAGCATGCCCCCGCCATCCAGGCAGCCCTAAGAGCTGTCTGGAGAACGTTGTGTGATGCTCCAGCACCAGCAGAGAGCCCTGGACCCTTATGAAACACCAGGCCCTAGAGCAACTGCCACATTTGCCTCCTTCCCCATCTGTGGGCCTGAGTAGAAATGACTAAAAACATTCAAAACCAATACACGCCTAGTGCCTGATCTGAATCCATTGCAATCCAGAGTCTTTCCATCAGCTTCATTGGGCTTTGGATCAACCCCTTCATGAACATTATTCTCTGCTGGTGGGAGGAAGAGTATTGTCACAACTTTTCCTTGTAAACTGTTAACACTCCTTTATTAAATTGCATGCAGGGTCTGAAAGGAGACAAGGGTGACATGGGACCCAAGGTAAGATGGAATGGATTTCTTCATTGAATTTTTTGCTGGGTAGCTGGTGTTTAATAAATGGCCTTTCCATCTCTTCTACTGTTGAAATAGGGTGAACCAGGACAGGATGGTGCTAGCATTGTTGGCCCACCAGGGCCACCAGGACCACCGGGGCCAATTGTAGCAGTATCACAGGTAAGTGTCATTGTAAAGTGTTAAGAACTTTCTATATGGCAGTGAGGAACAACTTGTGCTGGTGTTGCTGTTCGGATCATAGATCCAGTCCTGAAAGAGAAAAATCTGTAATAAATATCTATACCTAGCCACCCCACACATGCACATTTTTCCAATCATAATTTCAAGTCACCACCCATGTGTCTCAAACCCAGACCTGCAGGATTTAAGGGAACAGCCACACTCTAGCCATCTTACTCCATCTTACAGCCTGCTGACTCTGGTTCCCAACTCATGGGTCTGATCTTTGGTTTGTCGCAGCCTTTTGACTTCACTCTCTCCTGACCCGCTGACTCCACTTCTTCCTTGTGATGATAGACTCTGGCTCTGACTACTAAGTCTAGCCACCCATGACCCTGCCATGACAAAAAGTCAGTAAAATGAATGAAGGCTAACAGAACAGTGTTTGCTCCTCTTAGCAAGTACAGGAAAAATTAACTAGGGAATACAGCATAGAGCAAGTATAAAGTAAAAGGGCCTCTGTGCATATGTCTACACTGCCATTAGACACCCACAGCTGGCCCATGTTCGCTGACTTGGGCTCCTGGGGGACAGAGTCCATTGAATTGTGATGTAGATGTTAAGGCTTGGGCTGCAAGCCAACTACTGGGACCTTCCCACCTCACAGAGTCCTGGAGCCTAAACTCCTGTCAGAGCCTGGATGTCTGTGCAATAATTAAACAGACCCTCAGCTTGAGGATTCTGAGACAGCTGAGACAAACCAACCAAAAATATCTAAGATTATAGGCCTACCCGGTGATTCCAGCAATGCTAGCAATCAAACTTCAGTAGTGCCTAGACTCCGCCATGTTTTCTACCAGGTGTGCACCATACCAATCAAAGAAATAGCTGTGTCAGGAAGCCCTGGTGTACACTAGGCAGTTATTTTGAAATGTCCCCCCCCCTTATTTTGAAATAATAAGCAGAGCAGCCACACTACCAAGCCCATTATTTCAAAATAACAGGCTGGTTATTTCAAAATCTGTACTCCTGCTTTCCTCAGGGAATAACAAGTTCAAAATTAGCATTATTTCAAAATAGCATTAGTGTGGACAATCCGGTGCTGCTAATTCAAAATAATTGCCCTCCAGAGGCCTCTCTCAGCTGCAGTTCTGACCGCACTGGCCATACCTGGGATCTCCACTGCTCCCCTTCTCCTGCAGAGGGAGCCTAAAACTCCAGGCTGCAGGAGAAGGGCTTGTCACACATGGCTAGCTTTGCCAGCCTGTTTGAGACAGCAGCATCCCAGGAGCCATGAGTGACCCCAATGCTCCCTCAGAGCCTCCCATGGCTGCCAGCACTCCTGCTGCTGCCTTGGCTGCCACTGGCCAGGATGCAGTAGAGCTCCAGCCTGAACTGGTGCAGAGATCCTGGACCTCTTTGAGGTCTAGGGTGAAGAGACCAACTTCCAGGATGGCCACACCAGAAAGCAAAATGCAGACGTCCCCAGCCAGATCACCACCAGCCTGGCTGACAAAGGCCACATCCGGACCCTGGACCAGTCCATATGAAAGTCAATGAGCTCCAGCAGGCCTACCACAAGAGCAGGAAGCAGAGTGGATGCTCCAGGGTGGAACCACACAGCTGCTGCTACTCTGAACAGCTAGATGCCATCCAGGAAGTGGGGCTGGTCACCTTCCCCTCCCCCCCATCATTGTGGAGTCCGGCCAGGACACGCCCGGCATCAGCCTCCAAGGGGGAGGAGCAGCTCCTGGCTGGTGGACATGGTCTGGCTGGCCTCCTCCTCAACCTCCACCTCGTCCACAACCCCGCCCCCCAGGATGTATCCCAGGCCTTGGATGAACCCAGGGAAGGCACATCAGGTGAGTTCTATAACTTTCCCTGTATACACACAGGGGCAGGCAACGGGCTGCAAGGGGCTGCACACTTATTGCTCGGCCTGTGGGTTGCACAACAGCCTGTGCACATTGACGCACCTGGAGTGCCAATCCAGAGCACTCAGCCCCATCACACTCTCACACAGGAACCCCACATGCCTTCTCACAAGGTTCCTGGAGGGGCCTGCCTTGTTCCAGTTTCCATGGTGGGACACCTTCCCACAACAAGCACCATGGAGGAGGCTGAGGTCATGGAACCACACAGCAGTGCTATACATGGCACAGGGTCTCCCAGTCATGCGCAGCGATGCAGAGAAGACTAATCCCCTTCATGGGAACCTGCTGGATGAAGTGGAGGGGAGAGGAGGGAAACCCATTAGTGCTCTTTCCGGCAAGCAGCATCTGCCACTCATCCACACCTTCCCCGACATCCTCCACCCTTCTGCAGGCAGGGATAGATGTTCCCTCTCTGTGACATGCTGCCAGTGCTGGAGCCGGTGTGTGCAGAACACAGTAGAATGCTGAGCTGCCCCATTCTCCCCTCTTCCCCCACCCACAGACTCCTGGCCTGGCCGGCACCTTCCAATGCCTGCTTGTCCCTGGGCTGTGGGTATAGCATTGCTCCTCTGGGATGTTTGTGCCCCTGCAGGACTGTGCCCACTGTCTTGGCATCAGATGGCTTTGCTCGAAGCACATCACTATCGTCTGAACTGAGACCTTCAGTGTTGGCTCAGAGATGAATGCTAGGCTTCATACACAGTGTCTCCTGGGTGACTGCCCTTGTAAGTTTTCTTCACAGCTGGGCCAGCTGTGAGCTTGCCGTGTCTACCACCTCCCACGCCATTTGCACGAGTCCTCAGGATTTACAGGCAGAAGAGAACCCATAAGGACCTGATGTGGGAGCAGATGTCCTGCCTGCAGTCCCTCATCTGGGGGCTCAAGGAGGAGTGCCGGGAGCATGCCACTGACTGGGAGCAGAGGAAAGCTGCCTGGGATGAGCTGGCATGCCAGCACGAGGCCATGTGCTCCTCCCTCACCTTGGTGATGGAGCACATGGCCTCATGCATGAAGCTAGCCCTCAGCCACCTCCCCACCCACCCCCACGATTTCCCCTCCTAGCCCCTGAGGAGCTCCCAGGGCCCCAGAAAACGTGTGACCTCTCAGGCAGCCAAAGCCTCCTGACCAACCTCCCCACTCCCCCATTTCAGGTTCTTTCTCCAGTCGTTCCTCTGTTGTATTTCCCCGCTCCCCCCAATAAACAGTCCTGTTTTTTCCACAAAAGAAGGATTTATTATTTGCTTTGCAGGGGAGAGGGGAAGGTAGGAAGGGAGGGGTGGGGGAGGAAAGACACACACAGAGGGAATGCAGGGGCCCCTATAGAGAGGCAAGGGAAAGGGTCTCACAGGTGGCCTTGGAGGAAACTCTCCCTCAAGGCCTCCCTGATGAACACAGCCCCTTGATGTGATCTCTGTATGGTGCTAGTGTCCGGCTGCTCCTGGCCAGCCATTCAGCCTCTACCCTCCCACCCTAGCAGAAAAGTCTCCCTCTTGCTCTCACACAGGTTGTGGAGTACACAGCAGGCTGCTGCCATGAAGGGGATGTTCTTCTCACTGAGGTCCAGACAGGTGAGGAGACTCCAGAACCTCCCCTTTAAATGGCTGAATGCACACTTCACCGCTGTGCAGCAACTGCTCAGCCAGGTGTTGAAGTACTCCTTTGCAGGGTCCAGGCTGCCCGTGTTGGGCTTCCTGAGCCAGGGGAGCAGGGAGTAGGCTGCATTGCCCAGGGTGACAATGGGCATGTCCACCTCCCCGACTCTGATGATGCAGGTCTGGGGAAAAAGTGCTGGCATACATCTTTTGCAACAGGCAGGAGTTCCGGAAGATGTGGGCATCATGCACCTTCCTCAACCAGTCAACATTGATGTCAGTGAAGCGTCCTTTCTGAACCACGAGGGCCTGCAGCACCAAGGAGAAATCTCTCTTCCTGTTTATGTAGTCTGAGGCACGGTGGTTGGGAGCCAGGATGGGGATATGCTCTGCCCCCTGCAGCTGGGGAAGCCCCTCGCAGCAAAGCCATTGACAGTGATGTCTACGTTTCCCAGACTGATAACTCTCTGTAGCAGCATGTGGTTGATGGCTTTGGCTACCTGCAGGAGCATGGCCCTGACTCTAGATTTCCCCATGCCAAACTGGTTCCCAACTGAGCGGTAGCTGTCCGGCATGGCGAGCTTCCAGAGGGCATTGGTGACATACTTCTGCATGTGGATGGGTGTCTCAAGCTCACAGAGCTCGAGGAATGTAGCCTGTCACATGCGGACATTCTGCAGCCACTGCTGGTCATCCCAAAGCTGCAGGATGATGTGTTCCCACCAGCTGGAACTGGCCTCTTGTGGCCAGAAGCAGCATTCTGCAGTGTCCAGGGGATCGAGGGGCATGTGCAGCGCAGGAGTACCAGGACCTGGAAGAAGGGGTCCTCTGGTTGGGGCTGGTCCTCATCCTGTTGGAGAAGCATGTGGGTGGTGTGGAAGTACTGCACCATGAGGTGCAGCACAAAGCTTGTGAACCTGGCACTGCTTTGCAGCAGCTCCGGCCCATGCTGTGAGTGCTGTGACATCTGCAAAGGCAACCAGAGCACATTGGGTCTGTTTTGGGGTAGGCAGTGGAGGAGTGGCATGTCAGACATGGCTGTAAGCCCCTGAAAGCATGCATCGCAGCTTGCCTGACCAAGCAGCCACAGAAAGTGTCTGCCCTCCTGGTGCCCTCCCCAGAGTGTTTCCGGGGACTCAAAGTCCAAGGCAGGCTCCAGACCATGTGGGTGCGCTATTTTGAAATCATTCTGACTAATTTTGATGCTTCCCCATAGTCAGGATACTCTATTTTGATTTTGTTAAGTCCAGAGTTATGAGGTCCATTTTACTTATTTCAAAATAATTTGCTAGCGTAGAGATGCTAGAAGTGTCAAAGGTGGTACAGAGAGTTGCACGTCCTTTCATAACTCACACATTTTCAATGGGGGGTTGCTTCGTGTATTTAAGGCTTTTAGGTTATAGGTAATACTAGAAGAAATCAAGGAACCTAGAGGTTTGGATGAATTAAATTTTAAAATGACTACAAAAGTCTGTCTACTCAGTTTGGTATGACATTGGGGACTGGAGAATCTGTGAATGGCTCCAGGAAACATGTTCACTCAGGAGAGCTATGTAAGTTTCTCAAACACACACTAATATAGGCAACCACAGCCCCAAAGGGAGCTGAGTGGCTTCTTTGTAGGACAAGAAAGGAGATGTTACCTTGAAAGTGGCTCAAAAACCTTGGATGAATGAGGGAATCATTGCTGTGTATTTCATCCAGTTTCTACTTTAATTTCTGGCAGTTTTTAATAGGCTTCAGATGAAAGAATAATCTAATGGATGGGCCCTGGTGTGACATTCAAGAGATGTAAGGTCTCTTCCTAACTCTGCCACAGTGCTTCTAGGTGACCTTAGGCAAGACATTTAACATTTCCATGCTTACTTTTGATAATCATGTCCTGCCCCCATGCATAATTATGCCCACCTTATAATCTAGGATGATAGATGACATATGAAGTGAGGGAGAGGGTTACAAATAAATGTATTCAACTCTATATGCATATGCAACAAACTATAATTATAAATAGACAAAATACGTGCTGTCTCTTTCCATTTATCTCTCAACCAAATTAGTTGGATGGGGGTTTTTTTGAGGCAATGAATCAACAGTGAGTTTGGAGGTTGATTATATAAGGTAATGTAAGAGAGAGACCAGGTGGTGCTTGGTCCCATGATAGCAGGGGATAGTATTTGTATACCACATATTAACTTTGCTCCCTAGATGTTTTCTTAGTTAGAGTTACAGCTTCATAGGATCAAGGGTATCAACAGCTATTTCAGCCTCTTGAAGCATCAGTAGCACTGAGCACAGAGCAGAACTAATGTAAGCAGACAAGCCAGAACCATGCTGGTTTCTTTCAATCCATTTGGCAATTTAAAACCAAGTGCTAAAGCAAATGCAAAGGTGAAACTTCACAGCAGTATTCTTTTCCTGTATTTTACACTTTATTATTTGTGTAGCAGATAGAGATCCCTGATAGACACTAGGTGAAGGAAATTGGGCTCTGGTCTTGAAATTGACAATAGACAAGCTCCATGCATCTCAGCCTCTGCAATCTATCAGTTGCAGCACAGGGGGCCTTAGATTACAGTCAGTTTAGGGAAGGTCCAGTGTAAGTGGTCATGTAGTGCCCAGCAGAATGGGGCCTCAAATAGTTGTGATTGAAGCCCAGGTGAGCTACTGCAACAGATATTATTAATAATAATCTCCCAACAAGAGTCTCAGTTGTTCAGATTTCATCTGAATTCTTCCTGATTTGCACACACTGGTGGGAATCCAAAGGCCAAAGCAAAAGGGTTTTTTTCTCCAGTTTGTTGTCATTTGCTGATATGAAATGCTAAAATATGATGAAATAAATCATTTAGGCTATTCTACTCTGTAAATGTTTACATTTTGGTTATTTTGTAGAAAGAGTCTGATCCAGCAAATACAATGCAAATTTACGTTATATTTACATTATGTGTTTTTAAGTAATTCTGCCTCTAGTATTTTAATGTCCCATGGGATGAAAAGCTAAAAGCTCCACACTAATGCACTTAAAATCCATTGATTTCAATAGTCTCTAGATTAAAATGAAAGAAAATGGTTAAATACTGAGTAATTCCAAAGGCTTGTGTAACCTCAGGGGTCCTGGAATTCTGCCACCAACTGAAGATATGGTGGAACAATTGCATCAGCAGAATGCTTTTATTACTGTAATTGAAGTAATTAGCACACATCTTGCCCCCTCTCTGGGGATGCAGAGAGCCTGGAATGCAGAGGAACCAAAGTGATTTGGCTATGCTGGGAGCCAGGGCATAGCAAGCCTGCACAGGCATCTGGTGCTGCTCTCTGGAGGGGCAGAGGTAGGTTTTCAGGTGCTTAAATACAAATTTCAACTCCTACTATTTGGCACCCATGTTTGGAAATATTGTGAAGTATGAAGAAAAAGGAGGCAGGTAACAGCATCCATCAAAAAAACAAAAACATTTAGGAGGCTGCACCACACCTAGAAGGAAGTAAATCTGAAGTGTGCCCAATTCATTGTATGTACTGTATGCTCAGAGGTTACACAAAGTCCACTGAGGTGATGGTCAAAGGGGATTTTTCTTCTGCTGTTCCTTGTCTGACACCCCCTCTTTGAAACAGCAATTTTCAAAACACTGCCTGTAGCTGATATGGCAAAGGGTGGCAGTATGGAATTCAAGTGCTGGTGTCACACAGGATGTGAATTGCTTTAGCACATTAATGGGGCTCTCAGTTTCTCCACTGTTTGAATGACGACATACAGACTGGAGGGAGCAGGTAGAAACTAGGGGCTGATTTTGGTCCAATCACACTCAGTAGGGAACTTCCCTTGTCTGGAGAGGGAGCCCCCAGCCTTAGGCGGTCGAGCGTATAGGCAGTTTTGGTAAGGTTGTGCCTTCCTTTGCCTATATTGCCGACTGCCCATGCCATGGAGCAGTCACCGTCACATGATACAGGTTTCCCAGTCCCATTGCTCCATGGTCACCCTACTACACTGACAGCTGCTTTTCAACAGAAGTCCAGGAGAAGAAGGGAGAGCGGGGAGAGTGTGACTGTGTGGTTATGTATGTAGGGTTGGGGGAAGACTATATGTTTCGGGGGATGTCAGCATACTGTCTTGTAAGTTCAGAGAGTGGCAGGAAACAATTCCTCCTGCAGCAGGAGAAGGGGAAAAACCCGACATCTCAAGCCCCGCTCACCCACCTCCCTCCTCACTCTTTGCACCGCAATGTCTTTCACTCACACATTCACACAGACTCCTGCCTCTGTGTTCAACAGCTGGAGCATTCCACTGGAATGGTTTGCTCTGTGTCCCTGAGCAAATCAGAACAGCAAGCAGGCTGTCTGAAGAGATATGCACATGCCTGTGGAGCAGACAGCAGAGTTCAAAACAAAGACCAGAGGGATCTTAAGGGAGTATGGGCCATTTCCAGAGGCCAGTGAGAATGCAACAAATAATTCAAGTGTCCACAGTGCCTCCCAAGCACTGTATCTGGAGCACAGTATGCTCTATGCCTCTCGTTGAGGTGGTTTACTTAGGGCACAACTACTGCACAGTTCTCAGGAGTGCCTTGCTAGTGTGGACACCTCGAGAGTTACAGTGCCAGAAGCTGATTTACTGTGCAGTAACTTGACAGGGTAGACATGGATGACCTCAGATCACAACCCCTCTGAGTCTGTTTCCTCATCTGTGATGTAGAGATTCCTATCTCACAGGCATACAGGTACTCAGTTCTTTAATATTTATAAAGCATCCTTACACATGTAAGGTGTGATAAAAATGCAAAGTAGTAGTATTCCAAATTCATGACACAAAAGGAAAAGGCATAGACTGTTCCCAATTGCCTGCTTTGTATTTTCTCTCTTCATTGCTGTGATAGGATGCTGGAGGCTGTCTGTGCATGTCTAGAAATGTCTACCCTAGAGAACCAATTTATACCCTGTTCTTTGTCCTTATTTTTTTAGCTACTTCTCAATGATACGGACGGAATTTCTAACTTTACTGGAATTAAAGGATTAGTTGGGCCTCCAGTGAGTATATTCTGCTTTATTAAATGCAAAGATTTGTTTTATACTTCAGTACTTCATACTTTAAGTACTATGCAAAGCCCACATCCCTGTTCCTCAGACACACACACAATTCTTATTGACTTTTGTGGGATGTGTAAAGGGATACCTGAGAACAGGATTGAATCCTATGCTGATAAATTATCTTCCCTACATTTGGGTAAATTGTATTATAAAGAAGGGAATTAGACAGGGTCCAAACTCTGGCCTTGAACTATAGATATTTGCCTAACTAGAAGAGGAGAACTGGCACAGATACAAATAAAAGCTCAGAGTCCCTTAAGGTTGCATCCATATCTAGGACCAGACATTTTGTTTGCTTGTTAGTTTTCTTTTTAGGGTCCTGAAATATTATAAAATGTTTTGCATTTCTGCCTGAGGCTGGAACCAGAAATCCTGACCTACTGAAAATGAAGCTATTCTCATGGCATTTCTACCTGTGGCTGAAAGAGATGGAAATCTTATGAGAGAACTATTGATATGAGATTTTGAGCTTGTCTTTTCAGCCAGGGGTTTAGGATAATTCAATTAAGCATCTGCAGTTCTGGATGCCTATTTGTACTGATTCCAAGCTCCAATGGCTGGATTAACTAGCTTAGGCTGCTTTGCACCACTGCTTTTATACAAAGCAAGGCAGACCTGGTTTAAGGTTGCACTTTTAGATTTGCTCATTGCCGTTCCCCCTCCCCCCTCCTCTGCTAAGTAAGCATTATGTGAATAATGACTGGGAATCATTTAACAACCCAGTATAAGCAGAGAAATTCAAATGCTGTCCAGCTAATTAGCAGAGCGCCCACAGCTAGGTTTTGTATTTGTCTTGGTGGTGCACATTTACACATGCTTTAGTACACATAAAAATGTATTCTGCATATGGATGGAAAAGATTAGATGGGACATTGCTTACGAGTTTTCCCAAAAGTCACATTTGAGAAAAAAGGCTGTGCTAGGTTGGTTGGTTGGTTTTTGTTGTTTGGGATTTTTGTTTGTTTGTTTGTTGTTGTTGTTAATTTAAAAAAAACTCTTTAGAGGGGTAGTCAAGACAGCTGTAAAAACACAAAAACTACATGTAAAAATGGAAGAAAGGTAAGGTGGATAGTAATGAGGAGAAACTGAAAGTTAGGAATTGTATGAAATTAATGAGGGAAACCAAGGGACACGCTGGCAAACAGAGTTAGGACAATAAAGTTTTTAGAAGTATATGTGGAACAAAGTATAATCCGAACAATAGTATTGGTCTATTAATTGGGTTTTTTTTATGTGATTACATTTGGTTGATAAAGTTAAGAATATTGATGTAATAGACTTATCTAAGGCATTTGACTTGATACAACAAGACATTTTAATTATGTTTATATCATTCTAGTTTTTTTAATGTGCCACACATTCAGTGGATTAAAAAGTGGCTAATATTTTAGTTACATTTTCAGATGCATCTGAAAATGTAACTAAACAGGCAGTCATCACTGAGTGAGTCTATTTCCAATGGGATATAGCAGGGATTGGTACTTGGCTTTATGCTAATTTGCAGCTTTATCAATGACCTGCAAGCAAACATAAAATCATCACTGATAAAGTTTGCAGATGACCCAAAATGGAAAATAATAGTAAATAATGAGGAAAGTTTACTTATTCAACACAATCTAGATTTTAATTTTTTTATAAACTGGGCACAAGCAAAGAATATGTGTTTTAATACAGCTCAATGTAAATTAGTACATTTGAGAATGCAGCGATTGTAGGCTATACCTACAGGATGGGGGGACTCTGCCCTGGGAAACAGCGACTCTGAAAAAGATATGGTGTCATGTTAATCAGCTGAACCTGACCTCCTACTATGATTCTGTGGCCAAAAAATCGAATGTGATCTTGGGATCCGTAAACAGGGCAGTCTTGAGTAGGAGCAGAAAGATATGTTTTTGACGTTTTAAAACTGTATTAATGCCTCTCTTTCCTGTATATATTTGTTTGTTGTTGGTCAGAAGATTGGGTTAGAACAGGACCCGTGGGCTGGATCTGACCCACCAAACATTCAGACCTGGTTTGCCACGATCCTTTGGGTCATTAGTGTCCACAGCCCAGCAGGACCTTCAGGCAGGCTCGCTGTTTGTTGCACCCCCACACATGCCACTCAAAGCAGCCAGCTTCTGAGGCAAGCTTGTGTCTCTCATAGGGGAGGAATCTCCGCGTGCTGCCCCTGTCCCCCGCATAATTCTCACAGACCTTGCACCCCTTTCTGTATCCTTCCCCGGGGTCAGAATCCACTCCTGCATCCAAACCACTTCCCAGGCCCTACACCCTGTCCTGTACTCCAATTCCCCACATGAGATCTTTTCTGCACCCAATCTCCATCCCAGACCTCGCACCTCCTGCATTAATATCACAGAAAAAGTGCAGCCCTTGGCCAACTACACAATTCTTCGGGTGGTCGTTCATCACAAATTATTGCCCACCCCTGGGTTAGAAGAAGACATCAGTGTTGTCATTTTTGTGGTGGAAAGACTTTTTTTCTATAAGGAAGATTTTGCGCTATTTCCTACAACCACTCAGAAGCTAGATTCACCTAATCTCCAGAAGTTTCTGTCATAGCTGGATCACTTCACTGACAATGCTCTGTCCTGGGCTCTGAGATTGAATTGCTTCAGAGGAGGGCAGTTGTCACAGTGCTTCATAGATTACACTTGAGACTTTAATGTAGTTGGGCTTGATACTATAATTGCTTTGAAAATTAGAACCAAGACCTTAAATTGATGTTGAAAGCTGACCGAGAGCTGGTAGGGAAAGGGGGTAGTTGCATTCTGTTCATGGTACTGTGCCCGACAGGGATAAATATTACAGGAGTAATTGCTAAAAACATGAGATTTATAATACTATCCCTCCTAGAAAACTAGCTTATTTTAAATTACATGATTTTTTTTGCCCACAACCCCAAGCCTCTGCGTGTAGATTTGCAATACTAAAGGATAAGGTAGAATCTACGGCTGGCATAGTGTGGCTTTTCGATAGCTGAGTTCAGGAGGGATAATATAAAATATATAGCTCTGGAAAAACTAAACTCAACAGTTGAATGAACATTTTTCTTATTTATTCTTCTACTTTAGTAACAAGTATTTTTACAGAAATTATACTATTTTCCTGCATTTTACTGTATTTTTCTTTTGCTAGGCAGTGCAGTGGGGGGGGGGGGAGCTAAAAAGAGGGAGGGAGAACACAGAGGAAAAGCTTGTGCTCAGAGTATTTTGTTAGAACAATTTATCTGACATGAATTTAAGTTTACTTGGTATTATTTTCATTGTGTGTCTTATAGAATCATAGAATCATAGAGCTGGAAGAGACCTCAGAAGGTCATCAAGTCCAGCCCCCTGCTCTAGGCAGGACCAATCCCAACTACATCAACCCAGCCAGGGCTTGGTCAAGCCGAGACTTAAACACTTCTAGGGATGGAGACTCCACTACTTCCCTAGGTAACCCATTCCAGTGCTTTACTACCCTCCTAGTGAAATAATTTTTCCTAATATCCAACCTGGACCTCTCCCACCACAACTTGAGATCATTGCTCCTTGTTCTGCCATCTGTCACTACTGAGAACAGCCTCTCTCCATCCTCTTTGGAACCTCCCTTCAGGAAGTTGAAGGCTGCTATCAAATCCCCCCTCACTCTTCGCTTCTGCAGACTAAACAGACCCAACTCCCTCAGCCTCTCCTCATAAGTCATATGCTCCACCCCCCTAATCATTTTCCTTGCCCTCCGCTGGACCTTCTCCAATGTGACCACATCCTTTTTGTAGTGGGGGCCCCAGAACTGGACACAGTACTCCAGGTGTG
>CM057846.1:134413258-134427193 GCA_030068395.1 Apalone spinifera
TGTATCTGCTTCTCCTCTACCTGGAGAACTCCCTTTCTAAAGCCTCACTCAAAACACAGAGAAGGAGAAAAAAAAGGCTAATAAGGCTAGTAGCTATGCCTTGGCATCTGTGGCTGGGGGAGAGGTGCGGGTGGGGCACCCCTCCTCACTGCAGTGTTCCTGGATCTGTCTTACAGTAGGGGAATTAGTACAGGTTAAACCTCTGAAATCCAGAACTGTCTGGTCCAGCTGGACCCTGGATATTGCTGGACTAAAGATCTCTGGCTGGCCAGGGTTAGGAGTGCAATCCTAGCCAGGCTGGTAGTGGGGAACGCAGCCCCATTGCTGGGGCTGGCACCCAGAAGTAGAGGTCACAGCTGGTAGTAGAGCCTTGACCTTCCCTGGTCCAGTAAACTCCCTGGTTTGGGACCAGGAGGGTGCCAGATCAGAGAGGTTCAACCTGTAGTCTATGCAAGGGTTGGGGTTTGCCTCTCACCTTCCCAGCAGGGCAGAGGAATCAGTCTCCCAAGGTGGAACAACCAGGATCAGGTTCCCTGGTTGGGATGGGCAATCAGTAATGCAGACCCTGGTCCCTCAGCCAGACAGGACAATGGTCAATAAGAGTCCATTTCTCTAGCCCCCAAGCAGGGTGGGGTGACTTGCACCCAAAGCTCTAGTCTTTCAATCAGACATAACCTGTTTCAATAATAATCAAGGTTCCTTGGCCTCCTGGTGGGGTGAGATAGTTAGCAATCCGGGCTCTACTCTCACAGTCACACAGAGCCAGTTCAGTAACTGCCTGGGTTCCTGGCCTCCCAGCAGGACAGGGATGAATAACATCACAGTCTACTAGCCCAGATAAGGGGTCATGCAATGCCAAACAGTCCTCCTGGCCTGTAGAGGGGGGGTGTTGCCACCCTAAGGTGGAGACTAACCACCTCCACTGTGTTCCAACCCAGGGTCCTATCAGTGGCTGGGCTGTCTACCACTGGGTCAGCGGGGAGCCACCCACAGCACGCTGACCCAGACTCAGGTGCACCAGCTACCAGACTACTGCCTGGCTCCCCTGGGTTACTTTCACCACTACCCCTCTGACGTACCTGGACCCACAGGTAGTCTTCCAGCACCTCCGGGTATACCATCAAGGGCAGCAGCAGCAGCCCACCAGCATCAATGTTGATCCCTGGGGCAGCAGTGGCTCTCCCTGGTGCTTGCCTCCACCCCTGGTGCAGAAGTGTCTCTTGCCTCTGACTACTTCTCCTCAACTGATCAGCAAAGCTGGCCTTTTATGCTTTCTCTTCCTGTCCTGCCCCTCTGCAAGGCCCTCCTGTCTCCACCCATCAGATGGCTTGGGGCGTGTCCCCAGCATCTGTGGCTGAGGGGAGGCCTCACCTCCTCACTAAAGTGTTCATAGCTCCTGTTACCCAAGTAAATGTTTAATTCTTGTTTTGAACATAGCTGATTTTTTTTTAATTGAAGTCAAGGGGCAAACTTCTGTGAACACCTAAAGAAGACGAAGGCTGAATCCTTTCTGAAATTCTGGAAAGTTCTGCTTCAGACTTCATTAGCCTTTTCTTTGCAACCTGCCATATGTGTTCTTCTAGCCTTTTTCTGCTTGCCTCATCCAATGGCCCCCTCTAATCTTGACAGTAGCTCTTTGTGCTGCCCAGCATTTCTCACAACAGTAGATGCTAACTGCTGTGTAGCTTGCATCTTCCATATTGTGCAGGAAACATACACTCTGGCTGTGTTTTGACTGGCCAGTTTTTCCGGAAAATCAGCCGCTTTTCTGGAAAAACTTGCCAGCTGTCTACACTGGCCGCTTGAATTTGTGCAAGAGCACTGACTTTGTAATGTACAAAATCAGTGCTTCTTGCGCAAATACAATGACGCTCCCATTTGGGCAAAAGGCCTCTTGAGCAAATGTATTTGCGCAAGAGGGCCAGCGTAGACAGATAAAAAGTGTTTTGCGCAAAAAAGCCCCGATGGCAAAAATGGCGATCGGGGCTTTCTTGTGCAAAACCACGTCTCGATTGGCATGGACACTTTTCCGCAAAAAGTGCTTTTGCGCAAAAGCGTCCGTGCCAATCTAGATGCTCTTTTCCGCAAATGCTTTTAACGAAAAACTTTTCCGTTAAAGGCATTTGCGGAAAATCATGCCAGTCTAGATGTAGCCAGGGAGGGGGGGAGACGGCAGACAGGAGCCAGTGCTTTGGGGAGCCAGCTTAAAAGCTAGTTCCCTCCAGTACCAGCTCTGTGGTGCCACCTGCCTCTCCCTCCCCAGCACTGCTGACTCTATCAGAGGCAGCAGCACGGGGAACGGGGGGACAGGGGAGTTCTTGGCAGGCCTGGGCTAGCTGTGGACAGAGGCTGCTCCAGCATCCCATGGAGCAGCCTCTATCTGCAGTGAGCCGGGGGCAGAGGGAGGGGATCCAGGCTCCTTGCGGACAGGGGCTGCTGCTACCCCATGTTGCTGCCACTATATCAGAGGCAGCAGCGCAGGGTGGCAGGCCAGAGCTGATCTGTGTAGGAAGCTGGTTTTTAAATAGTCTCCCCTCATGGACTGGCTTCAGCCTGCCACCCCCTGTTGCTGCTTCTGATATAGAGGCAGCAGTGCAAGGTGACAGAAGGCTGCCCAGGAGTGGGGCCGGGAGCTTACTACCTGCTGGTCCCATTTCTGGGGACTATCGAATAGTCGTCTAACCAACAAAATTGAATGTGGTTACATGACTATTAAATTACACGCTATCTAACATCCCTAGTATAAAATGCATCATATTATAGTTTAATTACAGGTCTCAAGGAGGTATCCTGGGCATAGGGTGATCAAATAACAAATGAGAAAAATCAGATGGGGATGGAGAGCGATAGGCACCTATATAAGAAAAAGCTCTGAATATTGAAACTGTCCCTATAATATCGAGACATCTAGTCATCCTAGCTGGGGCCTGTAGCCTCATTTCCAGGGTGATTGGAGTACATTGGACTTACCACCCAAGAATCTCTATCTGTAGCGAAGAGCCAGGCCTTGACCTTTCCCTAAAATGGAAGAAAAGCCAATGGAGGAAGTAGACTGCCAAGCTCAGTATGACTAATACAGTGACTCTTCACACACAGCACAGCCATCCAGCCTTGAATGTGGTTCCCCGGGGATGGTAAGAGGAACTGAGATGATAAGTGCCTTACTTCCCTCTACAAATCTGTCATATCCTCTGTACCCGGCAGAAATCCAAGTCAGGTCTCCTATTCACAATGCAATGAATCCCCGTTTGTGCTCTGTCCAACTCCACAGGTCCATGAACTATTGCCTACTGGCTGGCAGTGATGGAAGAAGAAGTTAAAGTACCATGATGTCTTCAGAACAGAAATAAAAAAGGGCAGCATTGAGATATTATATGGCTGTGCTATGAGAGAAATGTCACCTAAACTCTGCATTTCTTGGGTTTTCCAATATTTGAGGATTAAACTCTAATGTTCTGGAAAGAGCACAGGGAAGTGCTGCATGTCTGCAGCCTTAATACCTACCTTAACAAAGAATTTTGCATGTGAATACAGGTTTAAAATAATTAACGTTCACAAACTAGTAGATACATGGAAACTGCACAATCCATTTTACAAGTCTATAATAGGGACTCACATGTTTTGCATTTTGCAGGGACCAGACGGCAGGCCCGGTCTACCAGGATTTCCTGTAAGCATTATGTTCTAAGCTTTTTAATCAGTTTTAAATATGGAAACGAGCTCATTAATGTTTCAACGTTTGGAATCATCCAAAATTGGTACAAAGCCTGACAAATTCTCAAAGCTCATAAATGTCAAATGGGAGAATGCAAATCTGAGTACAACAAGACAGCACGTTACAATTACTGTAGAAAAGAAAACACTTGTTCAATAGAAATTAAAAGATTCATCATCCATTTCAGTATAGAAAATGTATCATATCTATAGCTAACATTTGATTTAATTCAATTTAGTGCCATACTTTAAAACTGTAACCAGGTCTGATAAGTATTTACCCCACACAGAAAAGCCCTACAGAAATTAATAGGGATGAAATCAATAGGGTATTAAAAAGATTACTTTTTAAATTGTAGCACTTAATAATTACATGTGAACCTCCATACTCTGGTTGTCCTGTCCCTGATCTGGGAACACTCATGGTACAGAGAAGGAAGCAGCTCTGTACACTGCTGCTTCCCCTCCCTAAAGCTGGGGGACTGGCAGGTCAGCAAGGGGCTTCCCTTGTGGCTTTTCCCTGACTCTTCCATAGCAGCGGGGGACAGTGCCTGGGAAAGGCATAGAGCACAGAACCATGTGTACCCCCAGGAGCGGGGCACCAAGTAAACACCCCAACCCCTTCCCTCTCATATCCAGACCCCACATGCCCACTTGGCCTGATAAAATCTTTAATCCAGCATACCCTAATTGCCAGATTAAATAGGTTCAAGTGTATATCCTTTTTATACGTTTTTAGGTTCATCCTATAATATTCTATAAAAGGGATCCAATGCCCTGTATAAGATCTCCAATACCCTGTTAAATTCTATAGGATGATACAAAGAACTCTGCAGGATTATATTTTATTAAATTCTATAGGATTTTCCATAATGATACAATACCAAATTCCTTGCACCTTAGAAAATGACCAGTTGGCTTCCATTTTGTGTTGCAAATTTCCTTTAAAGTGCACTGAAAACCTTCTTTTTCTCCATTTAAGTCTTCGCAATTGTTCTAGTAACAGTTGGAGATCTTATACAACTTGTTACATTAATTTTTAAGAACTTTGGGGGCCATGTCAGTGAGGGATTTTTTGGGGGGAGATCTCGCTTGTGTGTGGCACTCAACTGATTTTTTTCTGGGTCAGCCCCCGACACAAAGAAGGTTCCTCATCCCTGTCATAATCTATAGAAAGAATAATGTAGGCAAAAGGTAGGTCAGGGGTTTGTTGGCTGCATAGAAATGGAAAAATTGAATAGGCAAGCTTTTAAAAATTAATTCAACAAGTTATATAAGCTCTCCAGTTGTTACTAGAACAATTGTGAAGACTTAAATGTCTCTCCCATCCTGCTTTCATTATTAGGTTTTTTTCTTTATTGATACAGGAGAAACACAGAAACTGGAATTCAGCTTCTGCAGAATAAAAAGAAGGTTTTCAGTGTACTTTTGAGGGAAATCTGTCACACAAAATGGAAGCCAGCTGGTCACTTTCTCCACGGAACTACTAGATTCCTAGGGCAATTAAAATGACAGCAATTCAAAGTTTTGATCGCCAATTATCTGAAATTAAATTAAGCAAAATGTACTTCCTTATTTTCGATTGATATCTGAAAAGCTCTTAACTAAACCACTGACAAAAGAGACAAACGGACTTTTGTTTTTACTCTTTTAGGGCCCCAGAGGACCAAAAGGTGACATTGGACTGATTGGATTACAAGGACCAAAAGGACAGCGGGTAAGAGGGAATGCGTAGCATCCCGTGCCCACTAGCAAGACGAATATGCTCAAAAATGTTTTAGACATTTTATATCTGGTGGCATTGCTATGTTGCTTTTATGGTTTTCATTTTGCTTTCCATAGGGATATTAAGGAGTTGCTATTGAAGTTTCAAAGGAGATTTCAGTGGAAATCAGCAGTATTAAAGAAAATAACTTGAAATTCTCTTGGGGACTAATTTAGAGACCGATGCTGAAACTCTACATTTCATTTTGCATAATTGTCAAAATGACTCTGCATAAACATTAAACATGTTGGGTTTGAAGTGACCTTTTTATGTAAATTGATCATCCATGCCACCAGCCTGGGAAGTAGGAAGGAAAAAGGAATTACAGCAAAAGGGCCAAGTAAATTATAGAAGAACAAATCTTGGTCCCTCCTCCATGGGCACAGAGGACTCTGCCTATGGCAAAAGCCCATTGTGCAGAGCAAGCAGGATCTGTGGGCAGATTGTGACATGGTTGGGAAAGGAATGGGGCCAAGTTTTACTTTTTCCACTCCACCCACAAAGCAGGTGGTCTGGAACAATTATGCTACTGCAGCCTTGGGGACGGTAAGAGAAGGAAAGCAAAAGACCACTCTTCTGATCCTTTGCATTTTTAAGTCGCTTATAGAATTGTTTTGTTGTTTTCTTGTCAGCGACAGTTTTGCTATTGTTTAATGAGGGGCTGAAATAGATTCTCCAAACAAGACCAAAACTAGCACTCTTTAACTGTTAAATTACGTACCCGTGAAGGAAAGATGATATGCTGATCTTCTGGCATGCATTTGACCACAGGGTCAGTGATCTTCTCATGATCCTGAGCCAAGAATGGCAGCTGTTTTTAAGGCTGCTGATCTCAATCAACACAACTAAAGGATCTCAGGGAATATGGGCCATTAAAGAAATATTTGGAGAAATTTACCCCTTACAGATGCCTGGGATACATTCCTCATAGCACTGTACTAAACAGGAGATGATGTTAGTAAAGCACCAAGGCCAGCCTTCTTGGGAACTTAAGTATGAGTGATTCCAAGATATCTAAAGTGGTGGGGACAATGCAGTAGAATAGCAGTGCACTGAGGTGAGCATTCTGGTAGTCATTGTGGTCCATGGGACAGTAGTTGGTGTCAAGCCAGGGGACACCATTTCTGCACTTTGCGGTTATGGGACTAGGTGGTTGGACCAGGTTGTTCAGGATGCTTCATCTGTGGTTGGGTGGATGAGAGCAGAAGCTAGGGCCACACTGGGAACCACATATTCCCACTGGGCAGCCATTATTCATGTGATTCGTTCTGTTGAATTCAATGGGCTCACTTAGTGGAGTGGCAACTCATTGCTGAGACTAAAGGGTTTCCAGCCTGACTCTCAGTGACTCAAATTTATTGGCTAGAGGTAATAGGATGGCATCATGCTCCAAATGTTTAGAAGAGAAGACTTCTGCTTTGATGGCAGTCAGGGAGCTATTGAGCTTTCCCATTTACAAGCTCCCTGCCCCTATTCCAAGCTCACAGCCTAAGGGAGCACGAAGTCTATGGTTCCTGAGTTTTTCATGCTCTTACTCTTTTGCATGGGGCACTAGATGAGCGAAGGCTTGTTGTATTGTTTTGGTTCTCTTTCGGGACTCTTAGGAGCAGGCTGTTTTTGTTTTATCTTGCCATGGTTGAAAAAGAAACAGCCCTCAGTTCCCTACACAACTGAATTCCACCATACTCACGATTGTGTAGTTGCCACCTCTCTAACCAGCCTGTTTTCACTTTGAACTAATATAAATGTTGCTGCATTGATCTTTGCAGCTGCCTGGTTTGTTCCGGTAGAATTTTATTTAGAACTATTTTATAAACATCACAAAATGATTCTATGAATTGTAGGGAGAAAAGGGAGAACCAGGAGCTATCATATCTGCTGATGGATCTCTAAAAGAACTTGTAGGAAGACAAGGACAGAAGGTAGGCTAATAATACATCAAGTTCTGGAAAACTTGGTAGACTTGCACTCCATCACTAACCAGGCTAGCAAGACATCAGAGTTTCTCTTCATCACTAATATAAATCTTTCTCTTTGTCAGGGTGACCGTGGGATAATTGGACCAGCAGGGCCAATGGTAAGATATTTGCTGTTTTTAATGTATTCATCTTTTCTTTATTTTATGGAGATTACCTAAATTTAGTCAATTAGCTTTTCAGTACCATTAAGCAAAGATGAAGAATAATCTTCATACCCACAGATAGGAATGTCTTTGATTTACTTGTCTTTGGTATACAGTACTGTACATTTGTTCCTGTTTTGATTTTGAATTTAACTAGTGCCAGCACCTGTGTATCATCTGATGATTTGTAAAAGGCCATATTTTGTCAAAATTTGTTCCCAAAGCTAGAAACCTAAATCCATATTCAAGCATCTAAATAAGTTTGACCTGATTTTCACAGGTGCTAAATTATGTTCATCTCCCTTGTCTTCAGTGGAAGCTGCAGATTGGACATGAAAATGAGGCCATTTATTTAAGTACCTAAATATAGCTGTGTAGATGCTTCACTTTAGGCTCTCTATGTTTGAAATTATTTGACACTACAAGGAATAATGCTCCCAAAAAGTTGAAACTTAATAATTGGAAAACAATTGAATATGATTAGTTGGCCACATTCAATGAAGTCACAGCAGTGATGAGTTTAGTACAATCCATTGCACTAAATTCCAGGCTTAATTATTTTAATCACTTTACCCTAGACTGCACCAGCTTTTTGTCATATATATATAAAAACACCTCCCTTGGCTAAAAGAGGGTATGTTTTTTTGACCACATGCATTTTGAGACCAAATTCATCCTTGGTGTAACTCCTCTGATTTCAGTGGGTTTATCTTGCATATCTAGCATCTTTGGTTTTTTTTAGGAGGACATGAACTCTAAGTTCCTGACCCCAAATTATGATACAACATGACCTCTATTTATTTCAATTCCCACAGTTTTAATGTGCATTTTCTCAGTTCCTTTTGAAGCTATACCAGTGTCAGTGGGGAAAATGCAGCCCTGAAAATTGTGTGTAAAAGTGGTGTATAGTAAGCACAGCAGGCCAGATTTTCAAATTTAGGCACCTGTTTTTGCACACATGGAATGGCACATTAATGTAAATGCCCAATATGTGTCTCTACATCGGGTATTTCCATGCTTAGTTGGGTGCCCAGCTGACTATGTTCATGCACAAATACTCACTTTGCATATACATATCACATCTGTGAGCATAAATTATATGCATATAATTCTAAGTGCACAACTGCAAGCCTCAGTATTGGAAAATGAGTTTCAGCATTTGAAGTAAGTGTCCAGGAGTATCAAAGTACGATTCTGCTTTTATTCAAAGGCAGATTGCATTATGTGTCAATGTGGCTTAACTTTATATGGCTAGAAAAATTGACAGTGGAGGCAGTTGTTCATAGCAGATTGACCAAGGCAACAGGTTCTATAGCACTAATGACATTAATGAGAGGTTGGAGGCATCTGCAATGATGGCAGACAGGAATGCAGGAGAGAAAGCTCTACAATTTCATGCTATGCCATAGCGGTAACAGTGGTTTTGGTTGCCTCTGGTGCATGCTGTGTGTGTTAAGTCCACATCCTTTTGGGAACCTATGATTATTTGCCCTCCTGCTGATGCCATTTGTTATGTGCAAAAGTTGATGTTTCTTGAGCTGTGTCTGCTTGCATCATCAACCTTCTGTTTTCACCATGTTCCCTGGTGGTCTGCTGAGTGGATAGACTATGAAATATTATACTGTGGTTTAAACCACTTCCTTTTAGGGACTGGTTATCTCCTGGCTTCAGCTTTTGCTATCGTATGGGCAAGGATGCCTTGTGCCAGATGGCAAATTTTAATCGAGCATCTTTGACACATGGTAATTACGGTGTTCTGGGTGCTTCAACAGTACTTATTGTTTTACTTAAGTCTTTTTTGAGGGGCTGATTAGATGTGTTCCACTTACATTTGTACCAAAGCAACTAATAGATCATGGGAGGAGTGCCCTAGCTTACACCATTGACTTGTTTCCTTTTCCCCACTTAAATCACTGCAAGGTGGGCTGCATTTTTGCATAGACATACAGTTTTTTCTGACCTAGCTGCTCCAACTCCACTGAAGAACACATGGGCAGGGATGATGGAACAATTGGAATAGAGGGGGTGCTGAGAGCCATTGAACCCAATTGTAAACCTGGGATATAATGGAAACCACTTCAAGCCATGGGGTGCAGCAACTCCCTCTGAATTTCAAGCACCTATGCACAGAGGCTCCTTTTACATCACCCCAGGATGCTCATGTATCTCCATGTATACATATTGCATCACTTGAATGCTGTAGGGATGATTGACACTAGAATTATAGACTCACAGAACTGGAAAGGACCTTGAGAAATCATCTAGTTCAGTCTCCAGCACTCATGGCAGGACTAAGTATTATCTAGACAGATCCTCACAGGTATTTGTTCAACCCAGGAGTGGCTCGAGCACATCTGCAGGCCATTAAATGCGATGCCCTAGGCAACTGCCGAGGTTGCCTACATCCTCGGGCCGCCCCTGGTCCAACCTGCTCTTAAAAAAGCCTCCAATGATGCAGATTCCACCACCTTCCTATGTTGCTTAACTATCCTAAAGTAAGCCATTCCAGTGCTTAACCATCTTGAAAGTAAGGAAATTTTTTCCTAACGTCTAACCTAGACCTTCCTTGCTGCAATTTAAGCCCATTGCTTCTTGTTCTATCCTTAGACTCAGAGGTTAAGAAGAACAATTTTTCTCTCTCCTCCTTGTAACAACCTTTTGTAAACTTGAAAACTATTATCATGTTCCCTCTCAGAATATTAGGTTACACAGCTAATATCTACATATCGAGTGACATAATCCAAACTAAAATCCCATGTAGATAGCTCTAGGTCAACAGAGGAATTCTTCCATCCACCTCACTAGCACCTCTTGAGGAGATGGATTTCTTAAGCCAACAGGATCACCTGCCACTGCAACTGTGCCACTGTAGTGTGTGAAGTGTAGACAAGCCCTTATTTACACCTGCCTAAACAGCTACACCTCCTTAGAATGTGGCACATTTATACTGCCTGAGGATTTGGTCCAGTCTTTTTATGCCTAGAGTCATCTAGTTCCTCCCTCTTCCCCACTCAGTTGCCTTAAAGCATCCTGACTCAAATATGTCTGATGGCAAAGGCAAGCACTGTGAGATTAAAGCCTGAGCACGTCATCATTGAGGGACTCTTTGCCATTATAGCAGAAGTCTCTCCTACAAATTACCCCAGCTGTGGCAGGATCCCGCAGACACAGTTGGGCTTGGTGGCAGAACCTAGGTTCAAACCAGTTAAGTGCTATCATTACCAGAGATACTAAAGATAAACCTGATGCTATTTTAATTTACCTCAGTAGATGTGGCAAATTATCGCAGCTTCTACATTTCACACTGAGGGAATTCCAGAAATGTAAAAAAAAATATTTTGTGTATGTAGTTATTGGTATTTGTTTGTATTTTTATTTTTAAAAATTAGATTACTAATTTTATATCAAAAAAGAACCCTTCCCAATCCCTCTCAGAACAGTGTTCAGTACTTGCAAGTTCAGTAATGTCATTTGAAGAAATAAGTGATACAGTAAAACAGAAAAGTAATTAAAAAAATCAAACTTTGGCAAATGAAGCAGGAAGTACATTTTGGACTCAATGACCCAGACCCCAAAAAGCCCATTTCCAGCCCCATTTGGGATTGGATTATTACCTTATAATCCATCCTAAGGAAGAAGCAACATAGGGTATGTCTCATGGGGTATGTCTAGACTACATGGCTCTGTCGATGAAGCCATGTAGATGAGTTTATTAGACACAGGAAAATGGAGCAGCGATTTAAATAATTGCTGCTTCATTTACATCAAAATGGCCACCACACTGTGCCAATCAGCTGTTTGGCAGCACAGTGGGGCAGTCTGGACACCAGCCGCGGTTGACAAGGGAAACCTTTGTTGACCGCTCCGGTATGCCTTGTGAAATGAGGTTTACTGGAGCAGTCGACAAAGGCTTCCCTTGTCAACCACGGCACGTCTAGACTGCCCCTCTGTGCCGCCAAACAGCTGATCGGCACAGCGCAATGCCCATTTTGATGTAAATGAAGCGGCGATTATTTAAATCGCCGCTTCATTTTCCTATATCTAGTAAACTCATCTACGTGGCCCTGTCGACGGAGCCATGTAGTCTAGACATACCCATGGAGTCATGAGTCTGCCTGTGTCCTTGTCTCTGCCTGCTCTCATGTGCTGACCATAACATTGTGAGAAAAGTGTGATGTCAAGGATACATCCATCCGTGCAGGAGACTGCAGGATCTGGCAGTGTAGGTACCCGGTGTATGGGGAGTTAAGAAGAGGCTCCAGGTGCCCCTTAAACTCCAGTGCAGTTGCATAGGCCAAGCTTACAACTGAACCTAAGTCAAGGGGCTTTTATCTCGAGAATCTCTTCTGGTCTCTGCAACAGCAGAATGACTTGAGGTGTTCCAAATAAATGGAACCTTCATAGACCTTCAAGGCTGACCATTTTATGACATCTGGGGCATGCTCAACTAAGGGGTTGGCTCCCAAGAAGCCTGTTACTGATGTAAGAAAGTTGACTCACCTATTGCTTCCCTGCTTTTCAAAGCTCCAGAAGGACAGCAAGGGATATGGGACACTAAGTAAGTAGCAGCAGCCGCCTGGGGGCTGAGATGCCAGCCCAAATTCCAACAGTAGGATGAGAGAGAGGCATTCTTAAGAGACCAACACAACAAAAGCAGAGAATATGCACTAAAATGAACCCTGCGTTAGACTGAGGGTCACGTTAGCACCTTCAATCTGCTTCCTTGCACTGGTGATGCTCCCAGAGATTTGCCCCCTTCCCCCCTTGGTAATGACAGCCTTGCCCTCCTAAGGTAGTACAAAGGGTTAGGGAGAGCTGGCTCCCTACTAGAATCACTAGTGGCAAGAAGCACATCAAAACACTAACCTATCCTCTGACTATCAGAAGCTACGTCTAGACTAGCAAAGGGATGTAAATGAAGCACTTCGAAAGTGCAAATGAAGCGGGGGTTTAACTATCTTGTGCTTTATTTGCATAATCACGTAATGGCACTCTTTCGAAAAAGTGCTATTTCAAAATTGAAACCGCAGTCCATGAAGTTTATAGGATCTTTCAAAAATTGCCCCATTTTTGAAAGAACCACGTCTAAACTGCAGTTTCAATTTTGAAATAGCGCTTTTTCGAAAGAGCGCCATTACATGATTATGCAAATGAAGAGCGGGATCAAATGAAGCGCGGGATATTTAAATCCCCGCTTCATTTGCATTTTCGAAGTGTTTCATTTACATCCCTGTGCTGACAGAGGGATGTAATCTAGATGTAGCCAGAGGGTCCAGTTTCCTCTGCCTCCTCTGCTACTGATGATGGAATGCCTCTCTTCCTGCAAGCCCCATGCTTATAGGCTGCTACACTTGCTTCTTTCCCTGCCTAGCTGTTACAATTGGCACTAAGTTGCCCTCCCCTCTCGACCACTACTTGGCGTCCCCTCCTCCATACTGATATTCAGCATGGAGGGACCAGAGTGGGAGCAATGAAACAGGAAATAAGTGAGTTTCCACTTACCTTTTTTGTCTGTTTTGTTTTGTTGTTGCTTTTATGTCTCTCTCTCACACTGATCCAGGAAAAAGCTTGATCCAAGTGTTCTTTAAAGGCTCCAAAACCAGAAGGCAAAGAAAAAAGAGCCCAGAATATATTTACTTTTTTTAACCTCATGATTTTGGGAGGCCTGACCCATGATTTCTGAACATGTCAGGTGGCAATACTGTGGTTTTTTCACAGCCCTGAGAGCCTGCCTGTAGGCTGCTGTCTGTTCCTACCCTACGCTTTGGCTGTGATCACTCAGGCACAACCTAACTACAAGCAGAGAATGAAAAAAGAGTCTGAAATCCCCTGTAATATGTTGCAATTTTATGATTAAATAGCAGATTTGGATGTCAGTATTGATGGGCTTTTCAGATCATTGAAGTTGCTGCTGTTGTTCAGGAACACTCTCATCTTACTAATTGTAAAGTGCTCTTTTAATTTCATTATGTTTGGGCAGCAGAGAAATATAGGTGATGGTACTAGGTGTGTGACACAACCTGAAAATATTCACACATTACTCATATTTTTGCCTAGGAATTACTCTATGGAGAATTCTTTTTTTAGTTGACTGCCTATACATTTAATTACAACATGTGATCCACAAACGGTTGTTTGACACATTAAGATTCAGACGAGTTACCCCCTCTATGAATATGCATAATTTTTCAAACCAGCAGTGTTAGAAAATAAGCAAAGGACAAATGGTTGCCACTTTGAAATGAGAAAAGTCAGTTGATAGCCCATCAGATTGGGAGATCAATTTCTTAGTCTGGAGTAGGGATTAATGAACAGTGTGCAGACAATATGGCTA
>CM057846.1:134436394-134450128 GCA_030068395.1 Apalone spinifera
GCCCTGTGTAGGAAGCTGAGAGCAGAATCTTCCCTGCTCTCCCACTGCCCCCCCTTCTCTCGTGCCCTCCCCTCCTCCCTTTTGAATTCCCCGCCCAGTGTCCTGATGCTCTCTACCGCGGCTGGGGCTGCCCACGCTCCCGGGTCCCAGCGCCCGCCAGCTTCCACCCTGGCCGGCCGGCGCACGTGTGAGGACTGCGCCGGTCTGCCCTGGCTCCGCTGCCCCTGCCGCTGCGCTGCACCGTGCTCTCGGCGCCGGTGGATCCTGCGCGCGGGGCACGGTGCCTCGATTCCCGAGGCTGGGAGTGCGGGGGTAAGTTCCCCCGTCACAGGGCCATACAAACGGAAGATGCATATCCTTTTTCCTGTGCAGAGACACTCTCTTTCAGATCAATTTCTGGGTTGTTTTCCTACCTTCTTTCTGAGTCAAATTTGTATCTTATCTTAGAAATCAAACCTTTTATTCCAGCTTGTTTCTCTCCTAATGCGGCTAAATATTTAGAATGCCTCATATCCAGATTCAACAGTAAAACTATTGACTTGAAAATATTGAGATCTTTATATTATTACATACCTCTTAGCATGATTTCAAATCAGGACCCAGGATCAACTGTTGATATTGAGCAATCTTGTCTCTAGCCCACAACAAATATTCATTTGATTTTTTTTTTTAGGGATACATTCCTGATTATTATTTAATTAACTAAGGAAGAAGGCCTACGCAACAGGAATTTAGAAAATTTGTCTAAAGTTGTTAAGGTGGCTTGGATGAATGAGTGATTATATTTTTATTTTTAACAACAACCATGGTGTATAGGACAGTGATTTTTAGGACAGCATATGGGCATCCTCATATTCACAACTGTCATGTAATTTTTATATATTTTGTACAACTTATGCCTTGTAAAGAATCATTCTAAAAGTCTTGTTCTCCTAGACGTTCATATCTTGTTGATTTGTATGTGCTGTCATTGTATGTGAAGTTATGAAGTTTCACTGTGTTTGTGCTATTGAAACATCTTGTGAGGTTGAGAACAGCTACAAGCAGTCTTTCAAGTGGAGGAATAAAAAGACCAAGCAGAGGAAATGCGCACACTCACAGTGATTATCCCAAGAGTAATGGAAACTTCTCAGAGATAGCACTACAGTGTAACAAGACCACTGTCTTCTCAAGTTGCTTAGAGTGTATAAGCAATTGTTGGGGGGGTTTTGAAGTGGTTTAGTGACTACACAGCAAGAGAGCTTTCCAGCAAGTTGAAAGAAAATATAAAATGGGAAAATGGCATCATGACTGCACTACATTTTCCGTACAATAACATACATGAAAGTATCTCAGGACAAAGACAGAAAGGGGAGGGGAGAAGGAGGTGAGGGGATTACTGCTCCTAGTTAGGAAAGAAGGAAGCTTGTCTGTGTATGTGAAAGCTAACCTACTTGTACTATCTAAGGGGAAGTCTACACAGCAGCATTATTTTGGAATTACCAGCATTATTCTGAAATAACATAGTGCATGTCTACACAACAACCCTTTATTTTGAAATAATGTCAAGCCGGAGGACCTCTTGCTCTGACTCCTGGTAACCCTCATTTCATGAAAAGTAAGGGAAGTTGAAGGAAGAGTGTTCTTCCTGCTGTGTAAACAGCGCCAAAAGCCGAATTAAGCTATTTTGACTTAAGCTAGGCAATTGATGTAGCTGAAGTTGTGTAGCTTAATTCAGTTTTAGCCCTGCTGTGTAGATGTATTGTAAGTGTGCGAGACACTGTTTGATTCAAACCCTAACTAGCACATTAGGCTTAGAGTGTGGTTTTGTTTTAATTCCTACGGTAATCTACTTTGATCTGTTTGCTATTGCTTATCATCACTTAAGAGCTATCTTTCTGTAGTTAATAAATCTGTTTTATTTTACCTAACATACTGTGTATTGTTTGAAGTGCAAAGGGGATAAATCTCAGCTTGGGAGCAAAAGTTGGTGCATGTCCACTTCCCTGTGGCAGACTGGGTAATAAATTGATACTGGTCAGGCCAGGACAGTATAGGTCTGGAGTCTTAGGCTAGGGAGCCAAGAGTATTTTGGCTGTAGATTGTCTATTGTGGTTTCATGAATGATCTGGCCAGCCACTCATGAACATAGGTGAGTGTGGCCCCTACCTGTGGACCTGGTGTGAGTACAAGCTTGAAAGGCTTTGCAGCTTGTCACAATATCACAATGCCAGAGGGAACCCAGATTGGTGAGAGGGAGAGCTCACCGGTATCTCAGTTCCAGGTGGCATCTGGAGTGGACCCATCACACAGCATTGTTTTCAGATTCTGTGAGTTCTATCCACAGATGCTGTTTTGCATTCCAAAACACACACATACACACACACACCCCACAAGCCGCCTGCTGGAGTTTAAAGCATTTGCAAGAGATGTGCCCCTGCTAATACAAATTGGAAAAGAAAGAATAAAAAATCCAAAAGTTGATACATATACAGCCCAGTGATGTGGTTTCATTCAGCTTGGTTGAAAAGGTTAGATGGATTTGCTGTTTTCGAGGGGTTGAGTTTTTACTTGTAGAAGCTGACATTCGGAAGTTGCATGTTTCTGGACTCCTACAGCTGGGAGTGTGGAGGTGGGGTGGGTTCTTTGTCAGGAATGACAACACTGCCTGGTTACTGTTCAGCAATCAGCAGCAGCTATTGCAGCACTTCTGGCATGCAAACTAGCCATAGTTTGAAGCCAGCAGACAGCAGTCAGGCTTCTTCCTTTCCAGCAGCTTTGGAAGAAGATGATCTGGGTGGCTCCTTGAAGAGTCTGAACGGGGCTCTCTTCTTCCATTGTTTCACAATCACATAAACATAGCTTCTCTCTCATTCTAGTGATTTTTGCATTTGGGAAGTCCACAGATCAAAAAATAGGTTCCGTCAGGAGGTTTCTGGGTATTTCGAAACATTTGAGGTCAGTCTAGACAAAAATGTTCTGTCTTGACATTCAAAAATAATTTAAAAAATGCAAGACTAGTAGAAAGTTGGCATAGAAATCATAGAAAAGCACCCACACATTTTCTCAGTAATGAAGAGTGAGACAGTTCCTGTTCCATAGACGAATGCTTATAACATCCCCTTTTTACTTTGGTCCTTGGCAGCAAAGCTTTGAACAGCATTTTGGACACACAAAATCTGGGTGAAATTTAGACTTTAAGGCAGTGAAGGCAAAGAATCTTTTCATCCACAGATCACCATGTTGGGGTTCAGATTTTACCTGCAGACCTATTGCCTCACATCTAGAAAACTTGCTGAAGGCAATTAGTCTGAACGCAGGAAACTGTGTTTTCTTAAACACATAAATGTGCTTTCAAAATAATCAAAACATGAACCACTCTCATGTTCCACACAGAAACCTTAAAATTGTGCTTCTTTTCTTAGCTTATCATGCTTTTTCTATTTTCTTTCCAGGGACCAGAAGGACCTTCTGGATCTAAGGGAGAACTTGGTATTCCTGGTCGACCTGTACGTGTTAAGGTTTTTCAGATAGAATACAAATATCAGTTTACTTCTGTACAGACACTAAACTGTTTCTTTTCTTTTCAGGGCCGTCCAGGATTGAATGGACTGAAAGGTGTAAAAGGTGAACGGGGTGTAACGTTATATGTAAGTTCTGCAGTGATACTGGAATTCATTGTAAACAAGAATATAAATCTGTGTTGAGGCTAATAGATATGAATCTGTTCCAGGAATAAAAGCAGCTTTCAATACCTAGAAATGCTAACATGATCATGCCATTTATCCTGATAAATAATAATTCAGTCCTGATTTCTGTAATCCTAACTCCAGTAGAGCAGTGTATATACTTGTGTGAGTGGTTATATTGACTTCAGTGAAATATTCAGGTAAGTGCTACTCTAAGGGCATATCTATACCTACTGAAATATCGATGCTCCAGAGAATAATCTTCTGACATTCAATTTAGCGGGTCTAGTGTAGACCCATAAATTTAATGCTGTGGGCAAACCCCACTGGTGTCCAGTACCCTTCCTTTTGTGAGGAGTAAGGGAAACTGATGGGAATGTGCATGTTCCCATCAGCTTCCCACTGTATGTGTGCCGCCACAGCTCAGCTTAAGTTAAGCCAACTCCAGCTATGTATTTTGCGTAGCTGGAGTTGTGTACCTTAAGCCGACCTTCCTGGTCTAGGACAGACCAGGCCTAAGTGTGGCTCAGTTAGGCCCAAGATAATGATAGTTATTGCCACAAGCTATGGGCTTCATCTTTCAAACACCTTTATCTACCACTACCTACCACAAATTGTCAGGGGAGACCCCTGACGGTAACAAACTCCTCACAGATAAGAAGTGTGTACAGGATTGGGCCCTATAAGGCTTGCACATTAACATTCTACAGTTATTGAATTAAAAAATGCTTTTGAGTTTGATAAACAAAAATCCTAATTCTGCAACCCTTATTGGCTCCTAGTAGCACTCACGCAAGTAGCCCGTGAGAAAGTGCTACTCAGCATAAATAAAAAGAACAGCATTTTCCATTTCCATAGAACAGCTGATGTAGTAATTCATATCGGAGCTCTTTTATCATCTTAGGATGTGTCTATGCTTGAAAAATTAGTTCTGGTACATGTACTGCTTTAATACCAGCAACAATACAGCTGCTTCAGTACTGTGCTATTAGAGAAGACAAGTCTCAGAAGGGTGGCCATGTTAGTCTGTAACTTTAAAAACACTGAGTAGTCCTAGTGTCATGAGTTTTCATGGGCAAACCCCCCTTCTTTAGATGAGTTTGAGTGGAAGAAGTGGGTTTTGCCCTCAAAAGCTCATCATACTATATATATTTTTGTTAGTCTTTAAGATGCCACTGGAAGATGTTAGGGAAGATCAGGTGCAGGTATCTCCTCCCTCCCTCCTGAACTCTGTGTACACCAGCAGCTACACTGCTGGTTTACTAGAGCAATTAGTACCAATATTGTGCAAAAGACCTTATATGATTAAGTTCACATCAGAAATATCCCAGTGCATTACACTGTTGGTGGAATCTGATACACTTTTATGTTTCAATTGACTATGCTGTGAGTTTTATTATATTTATGAAGTGCCCTTCTGGAGTGACTTGTTTAAAAAATATTCCACACAAGGTTCAAAGCTCAAGTGTGAATCCTTTATAATACAGGTTGAACCTCTCTAGTCTGGCACTCTCGGGACCTGACAGATGCCAAGCCAGAGAATTAGTCAAACCACAGGTCAATATTGTCTAGCAGCATTATGAACACTTCCACTGCTTACTGGGCTCTTAGAAGACATTTAGGTGTAAATTAGAGCTATATAACATCACAGGACACTGAGCGCCAAACTGGTGGCTGTAAACAAACTTTATGGGACAATGGGAAAATTGGCCACTCATGTGATAACTGGATATCCAGCTAACTAAAATCATGCTGGATCACGGATGTTGCCAACCAAAGAGTGCCGGATTAGAGAGGTTCAATCTGTAGTTATGAATGCGGATGATAATAATGTCCTAGTTGGCAAAAAGAAGATAGAAGTAACTTGATTAGTGTACCGTCCTGGAGATTAAATGCCAGGTACTTAAGAGCTTTTTCATCAAACAAAGTTGCTGGAAGCTGAAGCCAGACAAATTTAAATTAGAAATTATGCACAAATTTCCTACAGTGAGAGTGATTAATGAACTACCAAAGGGAAGTGGTAGATTCTCCATCTCTTGAAATCTTTGTCAAGACTGGGTGCCTTTCTCGAAGACAGCCGTTAGCTAAATACAAATTAATGGGCTCAATATGGGGGTTACTGGGTGAAGTTTTATGGCCTGTGATATATACAAGGTCAGACTATATGACCTAATAATCCCTTCTGACTTAATTCTGTGAATTTGTTTCATTTCCATCAGATGAGAGGCTCTTATTACCAGGTGCAACTGTTCTAAATAATTTGAGTTCTCATGCATTAGCCAACCTTGTCCATTTAGATGGGAAAAGAAGTTAGTTGTGGCAATGTACAGGCACATAATCTCTGTCCTCTCCTCCTCTTTCTGCATTCATCCATTATGCCTCTCTGTATCCCTTCTACAGCCTGTATTAGCTTTTCTGCTTAGCCACCAGATGAAGGATGTTGTTCCCATCTGGTGGTGCAAGCCAGGAACTGGGGGGTGGGGATCTGTCAAGGGCTAGATCCAGTATGTGGACACAGGGCTTCTGCATAAATGTAGCATTCAGTGTTATAGGTTGGGCTAAATTCCAGACTCGGCTATGGTTGTGTAAATCCAGATTAAATCTGTTGTCAGTGCAGTAGCCCATTGTTTATATTGCAGTTTCTGAGTGGGTAGAGTGCTGACTGAATCTCTCATCCTAGGGCTAGGATTGATTTTACAGACATTCTGCATTTAAATGTCCAGTTGTCTGAATGGCATTTGAACAGTGTAATTTGTCAGCGTATATCTCTCAGTAGTTTTATATCCCAAAAGAGAGTTTTCTGAGGAACAAATGGTTTTTTTTTAATATGTAATTCTGTGTTTTGTTTGTTTGTTCTGAAAGCAAAAGCTTTGGGCAATTTTCCTGTCCATGAAATATTGTGGGGGAAAATCTTAGAATCCATACTTTCTTTTTATGGGTAAATATTTGTACAAGAAAATGCTCTGTCTCCCCTCCGGCCAGTTGGCACAAGGCTCGATGTTCAAATTGGCCCATGCACTTTATCTGTCAGCTGGCTCTGCAGACTGAAAGGTTCTAAATAATAAATGTCTTTCCTCCCTTGTTTTGCCTTCCCAGGGTCTCCCTGGATTGCCTGGGCCCCCGGGACCTCCTGGACCTCCAGGGGCTATAATTTACATCAAAGGAGTAAGTACTATGGGTATTAATGATTCATCTGTGGGGCCTTGCCCTTATTGCAGTAAAACACAGCTCATGAAATGGGCTGTAAAGTGAAACCTTGAGATTGTTTCAGATCACGCTGGTTTGCAGGTGGATTTCCAGCTGGTGTGTATAGGACAGCACCTTCTGCACACAGATGTTAGAAGTATTTTTCTTTAAGGGGCTAACCCCCATCCACATAGGCCAGCACCTGTTAGCAGATCATAGCACCCAACCCAAGAATGTTCTTCACAGGTGAGCCAGAAAATCCATTTAGGATGAGGAGATTTTTGTGCTGTGGAAGGGTCCTTTGTCTGTCACTCTCTATAAAATTTGGGTTTTTTAATTGCTGTATCATCCTCCTCATTATCATCATCTGTATTTACTGAATTCATTTTCCTCCACATTTTGAATAGACGGTTTTCCCAATTTCTCCTAGACCTTACTGCAAAATGCCAGTAAGTTATATACAGATTGTGTTTCTACCAAATATGCAAGTGCATGGCCATGAGAACAAGTGGCACAAGCACATATTCTGTGCACGTTTTAGCTCTCTGCAATCTCTTCTGCTTTGCTCTCTGCCTTGGTAATGTCATATGTCTGATGTACACCATGACATAGGACTGAGCCTTTAAGATAACAGAGTGATTTTCAAATACTTTTATACTCAACAATGAATGCCTTGTAGACTGTCTGAGAGGTGTAAACAACATTGTAACCTTTTGTCTTAAAGCTTTTGTAACATTTTTTTTTGTTTTGCTTTTGGAAGAAGATTAGAGCCAAAGGGTGGGTTCTTGTTACTAAAAAATTGTCCTTGGAAACCTAAGTGTTTCTACTGATTTTTAAGCGAGTGAGTCTTTATTTCTTTTACTGCTTGTACAGTACCTCTCAGTCCACAATCAGAAGAAAGTTGCCTAATCCCTTTGAATGTCAGGATATGCAGAGCATAGATCAAACAAACACACACACACACAAAAAAGCAAACAAACAAATCTTCTTTTGTCTTCCATGGGTTTACATTCCAATTGTTCCATTCACATGCAGTGATGTCTAGCTCAAATCACCCAGAACTTTGTGCCAGAGCATTACTGTTCTGCCTCAGCAAGAGTGAGTATTGCTGTTGCCAAACTATGTACTAAGCTACTGGATACACCCACTTGTCTGTTTTGCCATCAAACTTTTCAGGGCTCTGCCAGTCTAAACCTTTCCTTGCAGGTAACAGTTAATATCAATGCCCAAGTTCCCAAGAAAACTTTCCTTGCAGTGTCCAATCCATTTCACTGGACACTGTATGTCTACACTAGCAAGAAGATCGACCCTCCGGAGATTGATCTACTAGCATTTGATTTAGTGGGTCTAATGTAGACCCATAAATCAAAAGCTGAGCGCAGGCCCCACTGATGTCCAATACTCCTTGTTCTGCGAGGAGAAAGGGAAGTCAACAGGAGTGTGTGCTCCCATCGGCCTTCTGCTGTGTGGATGCCACCATGGCTCGGCTTAAGGTAAGCCGACTCCAGCTACACATTTTGCATAGCTAGAAGTATGTATCTTAAACCAACCTGCCTGTTTTAGTGGGGACCAACCCTGAGAAGTTAAGCTGAGTGCCTGCAAAGAGACAGAGCTCACACCAGCCAGTTAGGTTAGCTGAAGATTCATTCTTCATTTTCATACACACCACTGAGATGGTACTCTAAACATCAGTAAGTTTATTAACATAAGCTTCAGTGATTTGAGGTAAGAGAGAAAGCGACATGAAAGGTTACAAACAAAATAAACCACACATTCTATTGATTAAAATTGTAACTGCAGGTTACACTCTTTGTCTAAGCAGCCTTTTCACCTATAATCAGTTCCTGGAGACTTCAATCCACTTGGTTGAAGGATCCATCTTTCTGAGATTTCAAGAGTTCTGGTCTCAGATGATGGATGTCCAAATAACTTTCTGTTTCTGTGTATGTTTCCCAAAGTCCATTGTCTCTGTTTCAAGGGCCAGGAAATCTTTCTGGGGGAACAGCCTCCATTTCCCATAGGGATTGTTCCATTGTGTGGTCATCTCCCCCATTTGCTAGTTTGGTGGTTCTCTTCACCTTGTATATAAATGCAGTGCCACTGTTCCTGTCCTTGACTTGCTCAATTTATATTGGCAACAGTCAAGCAAGTGAAACAACATACCTTTGGCTAGAACAGGCTAGGCTCATGCACTGTTTGCCAAGCACATCCTGGATTTATACCATGCAGTAATATTAATGCCAAACATGTTATCAGTTTGCACGTGACACCTTTTAGAATAAGATTGATAATGAGTTGAGGCAATAAGTGTTTCTGGCTTGATGTGAATTGCAGTATTGTGTACACTCTGGCACCTGGGAGCTCCCTAGGTCCCACATGCAAATATGTATTGCCTCATAAAACTCAAGGAGTGACATCCTGACTCTGCAGAAGTCAACGGCAAAAATTCTGTAGACTTCAGTAGGACTGGGATTTTGCCTAGAATGTCTGGAGCGTTGATGTGGCACTAAGCGTTAGAGGACCTAACAGGGCTTGTTTTTATTAAATCACAAAAAATACCTCTCTCAATAAACTGTCAACTAGTCTGAGTGTCACTAGGTCTTTCCTAAGGGTCATATGGTGACGTACGGCCACCGGGCTAAATAGGCAAGCAGCGTGGGGCATGGGAAAGAATTGTGCCTCAGGGAAATGTCTATACTGCTGTTAAACAACAACGGCTGTTTCGGATTCACAGGGTTGCAGGGCTGTTGGAAGATATTTGGGCTCTGGATCTGGGACCCTTCCCTCTCACAGGATCCCCCTTCAGCCAGAACCCAAACATCTACAGTACAATTAAACATCCCCATAGCCCAAGCCCCACAAGGCCATGTAA
Organism: Apalone spinifera; assembly: GCA_030068395.1. Lineage (NCBI taxonomy): Eukaryota > Metazoa > Chordata > Testudines > Trionychidae > Apalone > Apalone spinifera. Next base: position 134,446,121 of record CM057846.1, read on the forward strand.
GCTAATATGAGCCAGCTGTGGGTGTCTTACTCAGCATGGACATATTGTTAGAGAGACATAATGTTCTCTAACAACAGACCCAGCCATAGACCCACTGAAATGAATTCTGTACAGTGAGTGTTGTAGAACTGGACCTTTTCATGCAGCAGCTGCATGGTGGAATTTTTAAATACCTGAATAAAGTGCAATTAATATTAACAATAATAATAATTAGTGTTGTGAAATGTATTATCCACTGAACCAACATTAATCCTCATAATAACTTTAGGAGGTGGGTTATTTAGTCCTTATTTTACAGGCAGGCAGTACATTTACCTGACATACTCGAGATCACAGCAGGAAGTAATGTCTGAGCCAGGAATAGAACTAAGAAGTTCCTGGCTCCCATTTCATGCTTGGATGGCACCTATCTTTCTGTCACTTGCCTTTATCTACAGCTTCCAGGTGTATAAAACCTCCACTGCTATGTGTTAATATTTGATGAAGAGCACTGCAAACACAATCTGTTATCTTAAAAATCAAATTCTGCTCTCCATTACACTGATGCAAATCCAGAATAATTCTAATGTGTTGGGATAACTTATTTCAAAATAATAACTCCCAAACTAACTATTTCAAAATAGCATGTCCACACTACAGAGAAGCCTCAAAATTATACCAAGGCAGGTTCCCTTAATGTGGATGTGTTACCTCAACTTAGAGCCCCAGGAAGCACTGGGGAGTCATTACTTTGAATGAGTCTGGGGAATAGTTATTTTGAAATAGGCATTATTCCTTGTGCAAAGCAGGAGTTAGTATTTCAAAATAACCAGCCCCTTATTTCAAAACAACAGGCTTGGTAGTGTTGTTTTCAAAATAACTCCCTAGTGTAGACCAGGGCTGAGTTACCTTCGATTTATACTAGCATAACTGAAAATAGAATTTTGGTTGATGTTGCAAGAATGCATGTTTTTCATCTTACCAAAAGCATGCTGCATGTTGAAGAATGCACAACACTGAGCAAGTCTTAACTGGCTAATATTTGAACATTAGTAATTTGACTAATACAGGTTAAACTATTAATTATATGTTCCATGGTAGCATACAAAAGCCCTCACCAGAATCAGGGCCCTGTTATGCTAAGTGATCTATAAATATAAGTTAATTTGTTTAGATAATATTCTGAATTTATTTCTTTATGTGTAGGTCGGCACTGTTCATCCTGGAAACCAAGACGCTAACATTCATGGTAAACTATTGGATTTTTTTTTATGCTTGTAGAGATGTGTTGGATGAAATATGACCCTAGTTGTAGTGATCAAAAGTCTAAGCCATCTCTTGGATATTAGGTGACCTATATTATAAAAAATGATTTGGGGTCTCAGTTGTGTTTTTACTAAACTTGTGGCTACCTCCCTAAACCCACCAATACTGTCAGTACAAATTAGCACCCTATTAGCAGTGTTTGATGTAGAGGCCATGAAGTGATATGAGCTACCATGGGACTGAACTACCTTTTTTCTCAGTGCTGGTATCTCATGGCCAGGGATAAGACACACACAAGTGGCAGAATGAGGTGACACTGCAGTCCCAGCCATTTTTATGTGTTCTCTCTCATAGCCAGCTATAGACATATATGAAATGTGCACTTACATAATCCGTGTTCTGGGAACATATCTCAACAGCAAACTCTAATGTTAACCTGAAATTACTCCTATGGGAAGACAACTGGATTGGCTGATTGCCAACTCAGCCCATCCAGAAGAGTCCCAGGTCCTGCCTGATGAGTGTGAGTCTCCCAGCTCTCATGGGTGACTTTGTGTGTTTTGAATGGCACAGAACATTCTCCTGGATCAGCCAGGAAGAGTGGGAAGCTCCTTCCTATGAACACAGCTCCAGTCCCATGGCTTGGGAGGCAAGGGTGCTGTCCTCCAAGGCACTTAGAAACCTAAGTGCTGTTTTTAGGCACCACTGTGAAACTCCCACTCAGCAGCCTTACTCTGGGAGTGATCCACAAACTGGACAAAGAGAGATGTTTGGCTCCCTAAGTCACAAGTGAAGCCCAACCAGGTAGGCAGCCTCGGAGCACGTCTCTTAGATCAGGCCCCTCAGGCAAGTTCACAGAAAACTGCTGGGTTTGGCAGGAAGAGGAAGGACCTCTCTTATAATTCTTGGCTCAGTGGCCAGAGTACTCACACGGGTGTTGGAGTACTCAATTCAACTTCCCCCTTCTCCTGAAGGGGAGAAGAGATTTGAACAGACATCTAACACCTTTTAGGGGAGTGCCTTAGTCATGAGCTTCTAGTCATGCTAATGCTATCTCTGGCCCAATTAATATTTAATTATTCATTTGAAGTTGAACAACTTCAAAAGGAAATACTGAGGGAAGCCCAGGTCAGCATCTCCACCTAGCTAGCTTAGGCAGCTCCCCACCTCGCCTGCTGGCTTTGTGGATTGCAATCGGAAGTGCCTTTCTCTCCCATTCATTGTACTGGGAACCTAGACACTAGTGTTCCCTCTAACTTTTTCTGTCCTTGGGCGGGTTGAATTTTCTTTTGCGTGGTTTGAAATTGGAAGATCAATACTGAGGTTGTGTATGGATGTGCACCACTAATACACACAAAAACATATGTGTGTGTGTTTTATTTTTTTCAATAGTCTATTTTATTTATATAAAATATCATAATATCATAAGCACTGCTCCTTGTTAACTATCACTTGTTTTAATATATTTTCTTCCACACCTATGGACTGTTTAAAAAATATTATATATGATATATCTTATTTTTTTAAGCAGACCATAGGTGTGGAAGAAAATATATTAAAACAAGAGATAGTTAACAAGGAGAAATGCTTAGCATAATTAATATGAAATCAAATAAAAAAGAAAATTAACACTATTCTTAGAGTACAGGTATCATCCTTTCTAACAATTCAAGCTAGTAAACACACCAAAATGCATATTATCCACACAAAGCTCAACTTTAAGATGCTAAACAAATCTATGAGCCAACTAGAAATAGTCATGCTTTTCTTGAAAATACTAATATAATATTTACTAGCACTGGAAAGGAGAGTAAAAGGCATTCACTAAGGCTTCTACAGGTTCTTTGGGGAATGTTTAGAATTCATGCTATACAAGAACAAGTGAAACAGAGACCTGTAAAAACAGATAAAAGTTCTCCTGATTTGAAACTTTCACCTTGTGTGTGTCACCAACTCAAAGAGTAGAAGCCCCAGAACAAATTAACACATGGCTCCAGGATTTATAGACAGATGCATATTTCAAAGAGATTGCAAATATGTTTTCATCCTACAGAACAATTACCATCAAACCTAGTAGGGATGTTGGATAGCGTGTAATTGAATAGTCGTCATGCACCTTTCCCTTGTTGATGTCAGTGAAATGGCCCTTGTGATCCACTGGTGCCTTCAGCACCATTGAGAAGTAACTCTTGCGATTTATGTATTCCTTGGTAAGGTGGTCAGGTGCCAAGATAGGGATGTATGTTCCATCTGTTGCCCAACCACAGTTAGGGAACCTCATCATGGCAAAGCCCTCCACTATATCTTCCATGTTTCCCAGAGTCAGTACCCTCTGTAGCAGAAGGGCATCCACTGTAGATTTTCCCACTTCAAACTGATTCCCAACTAACTGGTAGCTGTCTTGCATTGCAAACTTCCACAGGGCAATTGCTACTCACTTCTCCACTGTCAGAGTGGGTCTCATTCTAGCATTCTTGTGTTTCAGAGTACGGGGGGAAGCAATTTGCAAACTTACATGTATGTGGCCTTATGCATGCAAAAGTTTTTAAGCCACTGTTCATCGTCCCATAGCTGCATTACTACTTGGTTCCACCAGTCTGTGCTTGTCTGATGGCACCAGAACTAGCATTTCACTGTGTCTAGAGGATCGAATGCCAGTGGCATTTGCCAGTCATTCTAGTGCTTCACAGAAGAATATGTTCATGGCCTCCATGGGAAGGAGACTCTGGAAAAATTTCACAGTGATTTCAACAGCTTCCACCC
>CM057846.1:134450228-134464625 GCA_030068395.1 Apalone spinifera
CACTACATGCATCTGACGAAGTGGGTCTTTGCCCACGAAAGCTTATGCTCCACATAAGCTTTGGTTAGTCTATAAGGTGCCACAGGACCCCTCGCCGCTTTTGCAGATTCAGATAACACGGCTACCCCTCTGATACATGGCCTCCTAGGATTCTTCTTCATTCCAGCGGACCCTGGATACACTCTGAACATACTCCAGCGTAAAACTCACCATAGTTAATATGACTACTAGAATACTTTGATACTCAACACAATCCATAAAAGGTTCCAGGCTTACACTGCTCTAGTGTCTGTGTAGATAGCTAGGAGGCATAAAGGGCACAAAGAGACTGCTTTCAAGCAGGGATGGAGGGAGGAGACTAATGCATTATGGGTCACTGATGGCATGTACGCAGAACTACCCACATGCAATGGAAGCATAACCCAGCATGGAAAGGGTGCAGAAACTGTGGGATAGCTACCCACAGTTCACTGTTCTCAAAGTCAACAGTAGCCTCCCTAGTGGAGATGCTCTTCTTCAAGCTTCTTGTGCACATTTAGGGACATGCACCTTCAACTTTACAAAAGTGGGTGCTAAAAAGTCGACCTTAATACATTTGACCTTATCTTGTAGTGTAGATATGGCCTCACTGATCACAGGCAATCAATGATAAATAGTTTTGTTGGTCTCAGCCAAAGAAGTTATTCGTTGCTATACATAGGCAGTGGCACAGGAGGTAGAAGTCCAGGGGGTGCTGCAACACTCCCAAGTTTTGCTCCCAGTGTCCTGGCTGCCAACTCTGAGCCCCTGCTACCCTGATCCTGTCCCTAACCCGGTGCCCCTGCTGCTCAGACACTCTGTTGCCAGCCCCAGGTCCCACTTGGCTGCTGGTCCCACATATGCGGTCTCGGCTGCTGGCCCCATACCCGGAGCTCTACACTCAACCAAGCTGTGGCCCCAGCCTCCACTGCCTTATCCTTGCCTGAGTCTCCTCTCTTCCACCAGAGCCATGGTCCTGCTCGCAGTCCCAGCTTTAGGGGGGAGGTGAGGACATGGACATGGGTTGGGGGGGTGCAGTTAGGCACCCCCATTCCAAAAACTTTTCCAGCATCACTGGCTTTGTGATAAGAAATTCAAGTGCCCGAGCCATTAAGCACAGAGATACACCTCTACCCTTTGGCAGTGCTTTCTCTCCAGTAATCGCAGAGCAATGGATGCAGGCCAAAAAGGTATATCGGCTTTGGCGCTCTCTGTCTTTGGCTTATTCAGGCAGGCCTGGGGAGAGAGCTGAAGAGAGACACACCCTTGAAGAGGGATTATTACAGGTTCTAGAGGCAAAGAGAAAATGGCAGTCCTTTTGATATGTCATCGGAAGGGAGAAGGGATCAGTGGCTCTTAAATAGTTACAGGAAAAGCTGGGACAGCTTATAATGAGGGGAAGGATCCCCAAAGTTTGAATAAACAGCCATGTGTTTAGAGCCCTTCCCCAGATCTTTGGTGGTTTGCCTATTGTGAACACAGTATCTGTTACATCACATTTGTAAACTGTACATTGCAATAACTCTCATATGCTAACAATACATTTCATTTTCTGGCAATATTTTTATGGCAGGTATGAAAGGAGAGTCAGGTGCCTGGGGACCACTTGGCCCACCAGGCTTAAAAGGTGAAAAAGGAGAGCGAGGCTCACCTGGACTACCAGGTATTATAAATATGATTGTAGTGCATAACATGTGCTTTTTGAGTGGTTTTATTTTAAGAACTGCAAAATATCTAATGCATTTTACATTTCATTTATTTCCTTAACTTGACAGGGGTTCAAGTTACTCGCAGTTTATGAAGACCCTGATTCTGCAGGGTACTTAAGTCCATGGCTAACTTTAAACATTGGCATAGTCCCACATCTGTTTAAAGTTAGGCATCTGCTTAGATTCCTTGCTGAATTTGTGAATAAATCCCTAAGCCCTATAATATTAATATCATCTGATTTGTGATTTTTTTTTCATACAGATGTTTAGAATGATCTGACTTGTCAGTGTGTTAAACTGGTTTGAAGGCCACCAAGTACTTGTATTCACATGACGTTGTCAGCCAATTGTGATGAAGTCTAGTGCAACATAGTTATTGACTTCTGTGTTCAATGCAAACATTTTGTTGTCTTGGTTATTGAAAGTATTGACACTGATAGCAGTTAATGGGGCCTATAAACATCATAACCTACTGAGGATTTATTTTTACATGAGTGTTTGATATACATAACTAATACATTTTAAGCCTCTTGGGGCAGGGACTGTCTTTTTGTTCAGTGTGCTACATACTGTGCAAACAATGTGGTCTTCGTCTTTGACTAGGGCTCGAAGGCAAACCTTGTTTCTTAAATTCTTCCTGTTTGGTGCAAGTTTTTAAATTATTATCTATTTAGAAAAAGTTATATTGATGGACATTAGAAATAGTGAAATATAAAAACAGCACTATAATATTAATGAATATTTTCATAAGTGTTATTTAAAATATTTTAAGCCTTCAATCCAAAGTTTTAGTTTTAAAATAACATTACAGTTGTTATATTCCAAAAGGCAGCTCTTTACACTAAACTCCTATTTTGACTTTTTGCCCATGCTAACTTTGCTGCTGATCTGTATAAGATGTTTCAAAAAAGAATTTTTGAAAGTGCTCCCCAAACAGCAGACTAGTTTAAAAATGCAGGAACTGGGCATTTCAAAGCAAAACTAAGCAAAAATCCTGTTTTATGATCTACCGTGCCCACACTACTTCTGACACATACATTTTATTAAATTCATTATTGTTTTGTATGTTCCGATGACGGACAACTCTGATGATATAAGGTTCCACATACTTGTGATATGTTTCTGGATTCTCAACTCAGATAAAAGGGATGAACATTTCACCTATGTTATGGTCAGGATATCACTTCTAGTCCAAAAACAGAGTTAATCTTTGTTCCCTCAAGAACAGAAGTCTATTTACTTAGTCAGCCTAGAGTATCTGATTAACCCTGTTACATTTCAGATTTTGCTAAAGGAAAGCAACACAACAGGTGACCTGTTCTTTTGTTGCCCAAGTAAAAGAGTGCCATCAATTTTTGTTCTTGACCGTTGTAGCAGCCTAAATATCCTTTCTCTGTAAGTTATCCTTATAGATCACATTAGTGTGACAGAGAAGTGGATGAGGTAGAGATTAAAGTGATGATGGTGGAAGTCATCATGCTGTGAGTCAGCTCATTTGCAGCACAGAGCGTTTTCAAAGTTTTGGCAATGGCACAGACAGTTGTAGCTCCTCTGCTATGGCATCTTCAGAATTCCAGTCTTGACAACAGCACAGTAAATCATGGCTTTGTTTGCTCAGAAATATAGAGGGTATTTTTCTATCTAACTTATCCCAATAGATTTTGTTGTGAATACCAATCCAGCTGCCCTTATATATGCAAATACCTCACATGGGGACGAAAGCAACATAAGTAATGATATGATTGAATTAGATCTTGTTTTGCTGTAAAACCCAGTGACTCTCATAGTGCCTGATCCAAAGTCCCCTGGGTGTTAAAAATCAAGCAGAGTATTGACTTTGTATTGGGTGTATGTTTAGCAGAGAACATTAGTGCTGCCTTACTGGAAAACAAGGTGCCAGGTTCCCTCATATGAGCAGCTATTAAGCCATGGCTCAGAAAGCCAGAGAGCTACTTTTACTGCCTTTCTGAAATACTGTATATTTTAATTTATGAATGACTAAACTAGATGGTGCCATATTTTCCATTAGTATTTGATTGAAAACACTTTCCTGCAATTTGTTTGAATTCAATTAATCTTCTAAAGAGTTAGTCCTAATTTAAACTGATTACAATACCTCAGGGAATTCTAAGTATCTCTTTTGAAACAAGCCCATTATGTTGCTGTTGAGCACTGTAAAAAAAAGTTCTTTCTCAAACCTACACAGAAACAGCTGAATAAAAGCATGAAAGCCAAAATACAGATTCTGTAGCCTCTGGGTATCTAACCATAATCAGAGCATAAACACAGTCCCACCGACACCAGCCCAGCAATGATGCTGGCACACAGACTATATTTGCTACAGTAAAACAGAGGAAACGAATGTTTACCACATCAAAAAGGTCAAGATGATAATGGAGAAGAGTTACATTTTAAACCTCTAAAATAGTACAGATAATGGCCTTCTAAAATGGAAATTATGGATAATGTAGCCCTTCTAAAATGAAAAGTACAGATGATTTTAGCATTAAAATAATGTACTTGATTTTTTCAGGTCCTTCTCTGCCTTCAACATATTTCAGCCACTTCGTTAACAGCATGAAGGTAATTACTTCCCATTTTGTATCTTAGTTTTGTTCAGCTTTTTTAACCCTATATTTTAATAGGCATTAAATATAAGATAAATATTAACATAAGGTAACATGCACACAATAATTGATTTATATCAGAAATTACAAAGTTGCTTATTATACAGTTATTCAGATTAATAGGTGAATAAGCAAGTTATCATATTACTGCATAGTCTATTAAATGTAAACAAAGAAGATTACTAACATATAAAACATTATCTAGGTTTTACTACTAAGCATTTTCTTTTGACAAATTTTATCAAAACAAATCATACCTTGGCATTATCTACTTCAAATCTTCTAGCATAAGTTAATTCCTCTATATTTCTCAAACTCTTTCATGCCAACAATGGAGTGAGAGAATTTTTACTTTCAAAGAGACTCTTAGAGCAAATTTAGCTGCATTTAATACATGAAAAATCAAGTTTAGGACAGACTCCTGTCATTCCTTCTCCCAGACTAGCTGATGATTTTCTCTGTAGGATAGGAAAAGTACAAGGAAAAGTCAGTGACAAGAATTCTCTCCTTCCATACTACCTCCTTCTCTTTCTCTTTCTCTTTCTCTTTCTCTTTCTCTTTCTCTTTCTCTCCCCCCCACCCAATAGGCAGTAATCCTTGCTTTTCTGTACACCTTTAAAATTTCACACAAGTAGAAAAAATATTTGGTCTGCTTTTTCAGTGAGTGAAAGAAAGGCAATGGAGCCTGTACAAACCATTTGCAGACTTAATAAAATAAAGGAATTGTTGGGAGCCAACAGTTCTGTCTCTGTTTGTTCCAAAATGGCTTACTAAGGAAAACCACCTTACCCAGACCTCCCTATTTCAGCATTCATCTGTACTCCCACTATGGAATACTTTAAGTGTTGGAGTTGAATATGAATGGAATATTAACTTAAAATGCTTTTATTTTGCTCTAACTGAATTAGAGCTATTCTATCCTGTCTTGTGTCAATATAAGATTTCTAGTGTAATGTAATCAGAATATTATAGTGATGTCACCAAAAGAAATTAAATCAAAATATTATGTAATGGTATAACCAATCCCCTTCTTGAAACCAATGTAACCAATTTCTTGAAAAATTATTATAGAGGAGGTTTGTTATCAGATTTTCTTCCTGCTCAATCAAATCCAGTTATACTTTCTTTGCTGTAATGTGTAGCCTGCATCAACTCAAAGACAGACATTTTCCCTATTGGATAGGATGTGTCTTATTTGATTTAACAGAATAATATTTCCACCTTAAGCAGTTGCTTTCATCTACAAAGTACTGTTTTGGCATTTCTTTCCCCATCTATAAAATGAGATGCCATACAGCAAGCTTTACAACTCCATTTACCAGGAAACAAAAGGGAAAATTTGTCCATCACAAAAGCTATAAGTAGCCAAGTTTCCCCACTCCTTTCCTTCAGTCTGTTTTGCCACCTGTCCTGGAACTGATTAATTCTTGTTTATTCTTCCGCTGCATCTATGTACAAACATATTTCTCAGAAGGAAGAAGGAAGGAAGACTAAGAGAAGGGTAGAGGGAAATCAAGCGTCTTACAGAATTACAGAAGGAAAATAAGAGAGATTGGAATGTCTGTTGATGTGGTTCTTATTCAACTGGGAGAACTGCAACTTCATTGTTCCAGACTCTGTCATTCCTTCTCTCAGACTCACTGATGGTTTTCTTTGTAGCATAGGACAAGAAAAGTACAAGAGAAAATCATGTGGTAATATTTTGCGTGCCATCTCTTCTCCCATCCTACCTCCTTCACTTTCTCACCACCTGTCTACAGTAATCCTTGCTTTTCTACACCCCTTTAAATATCAGCTTTATTTGTGTGAAGTTTGTGGTCTACTTTTTCAGTGACCGAAGGAAACTGGCTCTTTGCACCTCCAGCTTTCTGGTGGATGAAGGTATAATTGCAGTATGGGATCTTGTTTTGGAGCACAGCAGAAGGAGAACTATAATAAACACCATTTCCCCTACCTCTGTGGGAGAAATCCTGCCTTTGCAGCCTAGGGAAATAAATTATTCACTTTCATTTTATATCACTGAGGAAGGGAGTGATATCAAAAAGCAGATTTTAGGATCACTATATCCTATCTTGAGATTTTTTTCATGTAACTTTATGGGATCAGTGTCAGGTTCCGATTTTGTCTCAATTTAATTTTTTTAAATGCTTTCTCTTTTAAGGGTGAGAAAGGAGACAATGGAGAAACTGGCTTCAAAGGGGAAAAAGGAGAACCAAGTGGAGGTTTTTTTATGTCAGGGCCTCCTGGACTTCCTGGAAGACCTGGACTAGTAGTAAGTGATGTGGTCTGTCTTGCAACAGAAATGTACATGGTTATTTTCTCATTCCAGTAAGAACTAACTAAATAAACACAAAAACTAAATGAGTGAAATGCAGCCTACATTAAATTACTATAAAATGGGTGCACAACTAATTAAAAAATGTACTCAAAGAGTAATTACCAATGATTCACTGTTAACATGGAAAGGCATATCTAATGGGATCCCATAAGAGTCGGTCCTGAGTAAACTACTTCAATATTTTCCTTAAGAACTTGTATAGTGGAGTAGAGAATATGCTTGTAAAATTTGTAGATGCCACCAAGTGGGAAGAGGTTGCAAGCACTTTGGAGGACAGGACTAGAATTCAAAATGACTTTGATAAGTTGGAGAATTGATCTGAATTTAAAAAGATGAGGGGTTTTTTAAAGTGCAAAATATTTCACTTAGAAAGGAAACTTCCAATGCACAACTACAAAATAATTGGCTTTGTGATAGTAATGCTGAAAAGGATCTTAGGGTTATAGTAGATCACAGGCTGAATATTAGTCAGCAATATGATATAATTATGAAAAAAGCTAATATTCTGAGACTATTAAAAGGAATGTTTTAAGGAATGTCATATGTAAGATATAGGAGGTAAGCATTCCACCTTACTCCAGCTAAGACCTCATCTGTACAGAGCACTGTGTACAATTCTGTGCTCTGCAGCATGGAAAAGATATTGACCAGATGGTTTGGAAAACCTGACCTATAAGGAAAGGTTAAAAAAGGTGCATGTTTAGTCTTGAGAAAAGAAGACTGTGGAGGGAGTGGGACCAGATAAGTGTTCAAATACATTAAGGGCTGTGCTATAAAAAAACAAGGATGAATTCCTCTCTATGTCCACTGAAGGTAGAACAAGTAGTAATGGGGTTAATCTGCAGCAATGGATATTTAAATTAAATGATTTTATGATGCCACAGAGGATGGGGTGGGGTTGGGGGTGGGGGTTGTTGGGGTTTTTTTGTTTTGTTTTGTTTACTAATTTAGAAAAGTTAAAGTAGGGAAGATTTTGAATATCAACTCTGAAGCCCCAGCCCTATAAACGTTTAGGTACATGAGTAATATTTTATGCAAGCAAGCAACCCCATAGAAGCTGATGGGACTGCTCGTGAAATAAAGTTAGACACATGCATACATATTTCCAGGTCTGAGGCCTAAATCAGACAACTGAACAGATTAAAAGTGAGCTACAGGTTTATTTGTGATAAAAAAAAATGCAATTCATACTTAGTAACTGAATTAAGAACTAGATTAAATCAAAGGAGCACTATAATCAATACATTGAGTGTGAGGACAGCCTCTCTCATTATTGCCTCTTTAACTTACAGTGGCTAATAAAGGTTAAAAATAAAAACATATAGTAATCTGCCAGTGGCAGCGTTCTCAGCAGAAGTTGTTCAGCTGTGGAGCTAGTCAGAAAAAGCCTTTGTGACATACTACAAGATCTGCTTGTTTGTTCAGGTTTTTCCTTGAAAGATGGTTTGGGGGTGTCGGTTTTTTTAAGCTGTCATTCTAGGTTGTAAAATCACACCATATCATGAGTGATTTTTATATTTCTATGTACATGCGTAAATGTGTATAGCTATGCTATGCATATTTCAGAAGTTTAAAAATACAAATAAAATTAGTATGACTTGCGTATAGGATTATTTGCAATGTACACATTTTAATATCATTAAGTTGCCAGGAAAAACAGATTCAGTATTTTGCTGGAATTAAATACATCAATAAATAGCTTCATAATGCCCATAACATTCATTAATACATGTATGATGTTACTGGTTATATCTTCATAAAGGTCAAAACAATCAGTACAGAAATTATATAGTGTCCATATTGAAAAATGTAGGCCACCTAGTTAGCTAACATTTTCTAACATAACTAACATCCAGTGCTCCAAAAACATTAATGAAAAATCCCATGTGTATCCATCTGAGCAGTTCCTATAAAATTCAGCAGCTTAATAATCTGTTTCATTTTTTATGCTATGTTAATCACCATGAAAAACAGTTATAGAAGCAGCCTTTGCTAATCCTTAGGAAGCTAGCTAATCCCCAGTTGGGTGACACCTCTTAATTGGCCAATGTATGGGGTTTGCTACATTCTATTAGTGAGAGCTGTGCCAGGAAAGACAGAAGATTTGTGGCAAGTGGGAAGGAATACCAGGTTAGGCTGACCCTTGCCAGCAGGAAGTCCCAATTTATCCTACTTGACTTTACTGGGAACTGCTCACTTTGCACTAGTTTGTTTGCCTGGCAGAGGAATGCTTTGCCTGAAGAACAACAGAGGCTGGATGACAGATCCACTGCAGCAGACAAGGACCAGGCATTTCTGATGCATGGCCTAGACCTGCTCCATGTATTCAGGTTGGCCTGAAGCATGTGAGGCTGAAAGTACATGTGGATCATGATGCTCTCTGCCGATTTTCAAGATCCTCTATTCTGGCACTCATAAATTGGGGGCTAGATAGATGGTGTCTTTTTTTTTTTAAAGGAGAATACAGGGTGAGGAATGGGGTAGAAAGCTGGGCTACTGCTAAAATGGGGGAGCTACTCAGGATAAGTCATGTGTCCTTGGGGCTGAAACCTTCTAATAGGTATCCTAAGATAGTCTTGACACCATTTTAAGTATATGAAACGTGAAGTGACCTAAGTTGTGCGCTAGAGGTGCAGGTGCATGGTGAGTAGTGTACAGCATTAGGGAGGAAATAAGATACTCAGAGCAGATTGTCACCTGAGAAAGGATTTTCAGAAAGTGTTGTTAAAAAAAGGGGGCTATAAATCCATAGTTTAGGCACCTAAATAGCAAGATTTTCATTTTCTGTTGTCTTCAGTGAGAGCTACTGAGTACTCAGCATTTCTGAAAATCAGAACTATAGACTAAATTATGTCCAAACGTGGGTTGGGGTGAGTCACTTCAGGCTGTTGCTTTTGAAATCAGGGTGTTTGTCATTGCTCACTCAGGCTGCTGCATGTGTATCATTTTTGTGTTTAAATATTAGTCTTCTGCCTTGACAGGGGCCAAAAGGGGATTCAATTGTTGGACCAAGAGGCCCCCCTGGATTGCCTGGCCTACCTGGACCACCAGGGTATGGAATAGTTGGACCTCCAGGCCCACCAGGCCCTCCTGGGCCTCCAGGAGCCGCAGCAATATATGGCTCAGGTGAGGGAATTCTGAACCAGCTTTTCCTCTGCATGTATGTGTGTGTGTGCACTAGCATGCCTGCATCCCTTCTAAGCTAGCCACTATGTTCCATACCCTGTCATATTCCCACCCTACCCATCTGTCTATTTGCTGTGCTACAGAATTATCCGACACCCGAATAAACACAACTCGCTGGGGAAGAGTCAACACAGCTTTTGTAAAGGAAAAGCTCTGCCTCCCTAATCTGTTAAAATTCTTGGAGGGAGTCAACAAGCATGTAGATAAGGATGATCCAATTGATATTCTGTAGTTGGATTTTCAGAAAGCCTTTGATAAGGTCACTCACCAAAGGTTCTTAAGGAAACTTGGGCTATATCTAGACTACAAGGTTTTTTTGAAAAAAGTGGCATTTTTTCAAAAAAACTTCATCTGCGTCGAGACTGCTGTCATGTTCTTTCAAAATTAAATCGAAAGAATGCAGCAGTTTTTTCAACAGCGGTAAACCTCATTTTAGGAAGAAGAACGCCTTTTTTTTTCGAAAGAGCACTTTCAAAAAACGTCATTCTTGAACGCAAACAGGGCTTTTTCGAAAGAGAGTGTCCAGATTGCCTGGGTCCTCTCTTCCAAAATAGCGGGTTGCTTTTTTGAAAGTCTTGTAGCTGTCTAGACGATCTCTTTCGAAAGAGGCTTGTAGTCTAGATGTACCCTTGGTAACTAGGGGATAAGAGGGAAGGTCCTCTCATGGACCATTAACTGGTTGAAAGGTAGGAAACAAAGGTGGGGAGAATAAATGGTGATCTTTCACAAGGGAGAGGGGTGAATGGTGGGATCCCTAAGGAGCTGTACTGGGCAGTTACAAAGGGATCTCTCAAACCTGGGTGACTGGGAAGCAAAATGTAAATTGAATATCAATGTTTTAAATGCAAAGTAATGCACACTGGAAAAAATAAACCCAACTACACAAATACAATAATGGATTCTGAAGCAGCTGTTAGCACCCAAAAAAGAGATTTTAGAGTCACTCAGGATAGTTCTCTGAAAACTTCCATTCAGAGCACAGCAGTGGTCAAAAAGATTTCCTTGTATTTTCAGAACAAATAGGAAACTGATAAAAAATAAGACAGAATCATAATGCCACTATACAGATCCATGAATATTGTGTTCAATTCTGGTCACCACATCTCAGAAAGAATACACTGGATAGGGATGTTAAATATTGGTTAATTGAATAGTCAATTAACCTCATGAATTCTTATAAGTTACTTAACTATTCTTTAGTCCCCAGGGGTAGGACCAGCAGCCAGTGTGCTCCAGCCCCATTCCTGACACTCCATGCTGCTGCCTCTGTATCAGAGGCAGCAGCATGGGGCGGTAGGCAGGACCTAGTCTGCAAGGGGAGCCAGTTTAAAAACCAGCTCCACTCATGGACCAGCTGCCTGTCTCTTGGCAGCAGCCCTTGTTCAGAGGGGGTAGTCTAAGCTCCCGGACCTAGCATGAGCTGGAACTGAGCTGGGCTGCCTGCCCACCTGGCTCCTAATGCACTTTAAATGCAGAGCTGCAGTGGGGGTAGATTCCGGACTCTGCACAAACCAGGACTGAGCCAGGCTGCTGTCCAGTCTGCTAAACAATTTACTGGCAAGTTGGGGGAGGAAATGCATGTAATCTATAGCAGGGGTTCCCAAACTTTTTGACACAGGGACCAGTAAATCCATTCACGAGCTTTGGGAGGACCGGTAACACTCATTTGCATATTTGCGTATTCATTAAGCAAATCATGAATATTCAAATAAGTTGTTTCTGGTCCTCCCAAAGCCCCCAGTGCCAGCTTTAGCAAAGCTTTTGATACGGTCAACCACAATGTTCTTGCCAGCAAGTTAAGGGAATATGGATTGGATAAATGGACTGTAAGATGGATAGAAAGCTGGCTAGACCAGGGTTTCCCAAACTTTTTACTTTAGTTGGAATCCAGTTTTTTTTTTCTTCAGTACTGTTTTTTGCAGCCCAAAAATATAAATGCACATAAAAAAATAATTAAAAATGAATAAATTTTCAGTGTTTCACCCGGCTGCATTCTCCACCCAGCCTGGGCCAGGAGGGAGGGTGCAAGGAGGGGTAGGGCTGTCAGGTGTCCAGTTTTGTACTGGGCAGTCCAGTATTTGAGGGTTCTGTCCAGGAAACAAATTGAGAAAATACCAGACATATAAAATGTCCAGTATTTTCTAATTAGATAAGTTTTATTATTATTAGGTGTGTCAATCCGTAGCTGCGAACTGCGTGGGTGGTAGATATGCTCATGCTGGGCACAGTGCTAGATGGTAAATGGGGAGGGGAAGCACAGAGCAGTTCAAACCAAACCATCAAATAAAGAAAAATGACTCTGAATGTAACTAGATTCACTTTTCCCCCTTACTTACTTCCAGATTTATTTTTGTTCGGTCCACTCCCATGCCCCAAAATTCCTTGGAGACATAGTAGTCCTACCTGGGTTTAAATCATTCTCTGTCTCTCAGCTCCTGGTTTTTGTCTCCCACACAAAGAAAGCAGGCAAGGAATCTATATCCAATTCAAATGTCAACACTCTATCTCAATTGGTTCTCCCAGCCCCCTGGCCAACAGCTTTGCTAGCTACCTGACTTTAACCCTTTAGTCACTGGGTGCTGGTTAGCACTTCTCCTGTCCATTACAATCTCTCCCACCTTCTTCAGAGGCAGACCTTTTATCGAACCTGGTCAAGCCAATTTATTCTGCCCCGTTCTCTCAGTTGCAATATAATTATCAGAAGTACTTGTCTGCTTTCCTGTCTACATGCAAGCTCACTTATGACTGAATTAACCCTTAGCAAGATAGCAAATACTATATCAAACACAGAGAGAGAAATAATATTCCTAAAATACTCCAGATATCTAACATGTCCTCCAGATCAAGCACTATTTGAAATCACTTAAAACCCAGTCATAATAAATAAAACATTCCAGACAACTGTCGGGTGTGTTTCTTGCCTAGACTTTTGGTTATCTGTTCTGTCACTGACCTCAGTTTCCTTCCTACACATCCTCCTCTCTGCTTTATTAAGCAAACTGATGGATGTCCATTTAGTACATCTGAGTGGAGCCCAGGCTTGATTTTGTCTCCTTTTAATTAGGTTACTGGTTAGTCATGTCATAGTGCACATGCTGTAGTGTGGGAGACAGGAAAGGCCTACTTCTTGAATGCTGACTTTGAATCAAGCCTCTGTCCCTTGCTACAGGCACAGAATGCTCTACAAAGATTCCCAGAAGTGCACCGGAATGATGACTCTGTAGTTGACTTCCTGGTTACATAAGAGATCATGAAAAACATATTTTGGAAACGTTAGCAGCACTAAACAGCAACAGGAGATTTTTTGTTCTTCCCTTAACTCATCATCATCACATGTTTTTATACACTAATAAAACAAGCCTCATAGCGTGTTAATGCTCATACGATATGGCTTTCTGAATGTTGGGAGGGGTGT
Organism: Apalone spinifera; assembly: GCA_030068395.1. Taxonomy (NCBI): domain Eukaryota; kingdom Metazoa; phylum Chordata; order Testudines; family Trionychidae; genus Apalone; species Apalone spinifera. The sequence continues at coordinate 134,463,522 of CM057846.1, forward strand.
TAACTACTGTTGAAAAATGTTTTAATGATGTCGTATTTAGCATAAACTAGTTCAGACTGGAAGGATACAAGAATATAGTAGCAACAAGATATAAATGAGTTTTTCTTTAATATATATTTGGTGTAACTTTTTAATTTTTTTCCTTAATTAACTTACACTCTTCTCCCGTCACTGTGGGCACGATCCCTGACCCACTGAAGTCAGCAGAAGCAGGATTGGGCCCTTTTCTTTTATTATTCCTCCCATGTAACAGCAGAGAAACTCAGGAAACCTTCCTGTAGGCTTTGGATGAAAAGGAGTGGGATACTGTGTAAAGTGCAGCCATCTACCCTTAACAGATTTTCTCAAAGAGACAGTCATGAGGGGAAATTATCACGACATGTGTCCTTCGGTTTGTAAACGCTATGTGTCAATGTTGTGCATGTTACAGACTGTCACACGGTTTGCAGAGTTGCCAGCATTTGAAAAAACTTCAAGCTACCAAGTATTGCCTCACAACTTCTCCCTCTTTTTCTCACAAAAAAAGAGAAGTGACATGTATTTTTGTTTTGTTTTATCAGCTGCATTTCCAGGGCCACCAGGTCCACCCGGGGAGCCAGGGTTACCAGGAACCAGGAATCTGGTAAGAGAAGAAAACTTCAGTTTGCCATTTTGAAAGCATGAGTCCTCTCCCAACAATGTCAATGGAAACACTCCAGTGGATGGTCAATACTGCATGGCTTCTCTCTTCTGAACAATACATTTTCAGGATATAGAGCAAAGAAAATAAAGCTCAGTTTGGTGACTTATTATTAGCATCTTTTCCAAATAATTCAAAAAGATGAATAGGGTTTTAAACCAGTGGAGGTACTATCTGTTGCAGATACAGGTCAGGACCTCTGAAGAAGTATGAAAAATGGCAGCTTGATATTTATGATTAGAATAAATAATACTCAGCCCAGTCTTTCTTCCAAGGAAACAAGATACCCAAGGGCTGTGTCTAGACTGGCAAGTTTTTCTGCAAAAGCAGCCGCTTTTGTGCAAAAACTTGGCAGCTGTCTATACTGGCCACTTGAATTTCCACAGAAGCACTGACTTTCTACTGAATGAAATCAGTGCTTTTTG
>CM057846.1:134470534-134481806 GCA_030068395.1 Apalone spinifera
CCCCTCCCCCAACCCAATTCCCCTCCTCCCCTCTAACCTTATGCCCAGGTTCTGGAGCCGGAGCAACCGTCACACTTGGAGCTGGAGCCGCCTCCTGCGCTCAGAGGCCAGCTGCTAGCATGTGTAGACTGGGACGCTGAGTGTGACCTGGCCTGCATATGCAGGATATGACATAGTGTGCTGGGGGCTGTGAGCAGAACAGTGCAGGCCTTGAGCACACATGTAGCTCAGAGCAGCCCAACTGTGAGACCGGCTGACCTGAACGGTTCTGGGTTCATCCCGGTTCCATCAGGAGCCACAACGTTTTTCTTCGCAAGCCGCGGGTTGGCCACCACTGGATTAATCCTTTGCTTGAACTTTCTAAATGTATCCTTTCTGAATTTACAGCATTTACTCTGAGAATTTTCTTTTAGCTGGTTTAGAAGCAATGAAAAATGTAAATATCTTAACAAATTGTTTAACAAATCTTAAATGTTGTTCCACATTTTTGTTGATTTTTGAGATGGTTTTAAGATTGTCGAACTCTTCAAAGATAATATATTGCCAGTATGGGCTGGCCTCTGGCTGATCAAGCTGAACATGACTTCTTTAAGAAGTGTGATGTAATGGTGGCAGCTACACCATCATCACGAAAGGAGAATCTAACTAGCCTTCTCTGGAAGGAACTATTATGCTCAGCTATTTATCTTTCAGCTTGCTCAAGGGCACGTTTTCCTTATCAGGGAAGAAGCCAGTGAATAACTTAATAGTTGTTATAACTTAAATTTTAAATCAGTGAGAGGTTTTACTTATTTTCCAGCTGCATTTGGTGGCTTTGAACTTGCCATTTTCTGGTGCCATGCGAGCTGATTATCAATGCTTTCAACAAGCCCGAGCGACTGGTTTAACATCAACATACAGAGCTTTCCTGTCATCCCATTTGCAAGATCTGGCTACGGTTGTGAGAAAAGCAGACAGATACAATCTACCAATAGTTAATCTTAAGGTAAAAATAAATGCCTTATTTGCTGTGTAAAGGTGATCTCTAGCTATGCAAATTCTTTAGAAGTCAACTGAGGTAACAGATTTTTTTTTCCTTGCTTCTTGGCTCTGAAATGTTTGATCAAAGTATCTTATAAACTATAGGAAAAGCCTTGTTTTTCCCATCTACATCCTTATGTCAAGCATAGCTATGCAATGTCTCACACTTACACTAGAAGCAGCTGTATTTTCAATTTCTTTTTCAACACTATAAGGCTAATGTTAGAAACCAAGTAATGGGAATGTTTGGCTTACAGTGAACTGATGACAAAGCAATGGTATAATATGTAACTTTTTTGATATTTCTCTTTCAATAATCCTGTTTTTGAATCAGCCTTAGAATGCTCATCCCCAAGGCAAGTCTTTGTTTCTCAAGGTCATACACTAGCCCTGTGCCTTTTAGTCTTTCTATAGAGCTTAGTAGACTGAGGTAACCAGATGTACAATCTTTAATGATAATGAGCCAAATTCATCTCGTAGGCCTGGTTTACACTAGGACTTTACACCAAAAGTAGCCACCCATGGTCGATTATCTAAGTGATGCATTCACACTACAACCCTGTTGTCCCGCCCTTGGGGGAGCTGAAGTTGATTCCTATAATCCAGCTTTCCACTAGGAGTAATGCTACTCCTGACCATGCATGGCCAAAGTGACACTAATGTAGACACTGCATTTCTGGAAATTCAATACATATGGCCTCCAGGAGGCTTCCTACAGCTGTCTGTTCCGTCCTTTCTGGCCACAACTTCCACCTCGATTGTTCTCTTGTTGAGCTAAAAAATCACCGGGAATTGTGGCAATGACCCGTCCCATCTGGCCAACTTTGCAAGCCTCTGGGGAGCGAGCAGCATACTGCAGGACACGGGATATGAGTTTCACCACCAATCTGTCCCATAGTGCGACAACAGCAAGTTCTGCTTCCAAGTGGGTCTCATGCAGGTGTCCTGTTGACCCAGGGCAGGGGGGAGCCATTGGCAGAGCTCCAGGAATGTGACCTTGCACATGCAGTTCTGCAGCCACTGCTGATTGTCCTATCTCTGCATGACGATGTGATCCCACCAATCTGAGCTCATCTCCCAGCACCAGAAGTGGCATTCCACTGTGTCCAGAGGACTGAGTTGCAGCCGCAGCAGAATGAGTGTCAAGGTTTGCCTGAGCAGGACCTCCATGCCATGCCAAGGTTCGTCCTCCTCATCCTCGTCCTCGTGGAGCAACATGTGGGCACTCTCAAAGTACTGCACCATGAGGTGTACCACAAGGGACATGAGCATGACACTGTTTTCCAGCACCCTGGGCTCCATGCTTGTAGTGCTGTGGCATCTGCACAGGCAACCAGGGCATGAAAAGGCATGCACCCACGAAGGAGGAGGGAGTAGAGGAGTGCCTTCTGGAACGTAGCCAACATCAGCCCCTGGAATCACCTGCTGCCAAGTTTTGGACCCAGCGGATACTGGAAGCATAGCCTGGACTGCCAAGCTCCCCACAGTGCCTCCTCGCTCTCTGAGTCGCTGGCAGGTTCTATAAATGTGGATGCGCTACCTTGAACTACATTTGATTCTTGCCTGACCTGAGGACACAGACCTGCACCTTTTCCACCTTTTCCTTCCGGTGCCCAGAAATCGCCCATAGTAGATTCAGCCTTCTCTTGTAGTGTAGGCATGCCCTTAAAGAATAGTTCAACAGGATTTATACCATGGTAACTAAGCAGAATCACACATTTTTTAGAATCTGAGTAATCTTGTGGTGCTTTACATATACACAAGCATGCCAAAGCACAGCTCTGAAATACTGTCTGGCTTCCCACACTAACTAATCACCCAACTGACTTGTAGGAATAACATCTGATTTTCCAACTCTCAGAAGGGCCGGGGTTTCCATTCAGAAATCCCCTTGAGTTCAGAACTGTGGGAGGAAACTTCCCCAAAATAAAAACAGTTCCTGTTCTCATTGGGATGAGAAGTGAATTCTCAAAGACAGTTAAAAAATACTAGCATCTTATATTACAATAAAACAGTTGTAATGACCCTCGAATGACTTTAGTTTTACCAGACTCTGGATTGACAATTTAAAAATTGCTTTGAGCGTTCTTTTCAAGTAGAAATCAGATTTTATTAGGGATGTGGAAATTTTCAAGTAACCTTTTGGATCATCACAAAGATTAATTAAATTAATCCCACCTCCAATTTTGCCTGCTACAGTTGTGGCTCTTAAACTCCAGTTCTCTAGTTTAGACTTTCAAGCTATTAGAAAAATAAAGAATTTACTGCAGACACAGACCCAGGTGCATGAGATCAAGGCAGGAGGGTAGAAAAAAGAAGACAGCTGAGAAATCAAGTATGCAGGAACTAACTTGTACAAGGCCTTTTTAAGAAGAAGCTTTACATTTGGTGAAGAGAGAAGAGTCTAAGTTGCTCTGAGTTTGTGAGCTGAGGAGGACAGGAGAGGTGTACATGATAATGGAAAAGGGTTGGAAAGTGAGTTGACAGAGACAACTGTGAGGAAAGAGGCTTGAAGCAGAGAAGTAGACCTGAGATTTATCCAGGGAGGTAGTTTGAAATGAGGTCTCCTAGGAATAGTGTAGAGATTTGCATGAATGAACTTGTTGATGAAATCATGAGTATTTTAGAAGTAAAAGAGATTTTGGATTTATAGAATACCTTAAGCACTTCATAATGTGATAAAAGCCTTGGTAAAAGATGGCTTTTAAAATTACAATAGGGAGAAGTACTCTTCAACAACTGGGAGTCTGTGTTTAGTGGCAGCGGAGGACAGTTCAACATCCAGATTCCTATATATTCCTTTGACGGGAGGAATGTCATGACAGATCCATCTTGGTGAGTTCACGCTGCTTTTTCTGTATTGCATGAAATATAGTCTTATTAGCTAGTAAGTATCAAAATACCATGAGTTGCTAGAAATGTGTCAAAGGTTAACTTCCACCTTCTCCTCTCATCCTTTCCCGTCCTTCTCCATTCCCCTTCTCCTCCATTCCTACTGTCTTACTGATTGCAGAGAGACAGGAGGAAGAGAACAGAGAATAGAATACCTCTGATGTCCCCATTTCCTCTCTTCCTATCCAAATCTTCTGCCTCACTTTGCTTTCTGCACTCGTATTGCTTCAAATGAATTTACAGAAGGGGTGTGGAGATAATGGCTGCTATAGGTTTAGGCATCAGATCTGATGTACAGATAAATGATTGTTTCAGGAATATAACTTTAAACATTACTGTTTAGGCCACAAAAAATCATATGGCATGGTTCAACTGCAAATGGGATCCGGCTAGTTAACAACTACTGTGAAGCTTGGCGGACAGCTGACATGGCAGTTATGGGACAAGCATCAGCACTAACAACTGGGAAACTTCTGGATCAAAAGCCTTACAGCTGCAGCAATAAGTTTATTGTTCTGTGTATTGAAAACAGTTTTGTATCTGATATCCAAAGAAAATAATTAATCTATTGCACATAGAAAACATTTGAACTTTATTTCATAAAAAGTTGACACTGAAATTTAATTTTAATGGTGTAAATATTCTATTTTTTTAAATTGCACATTTACAAATAAAACCAAAGAAAGCATACCTCAAGACAGACTATTCTAGCAGGGTGGAATTCAATCCTGGTTTAGAGGGCTAGCTGGCAGGTGGCCTTTTGAACCCCTTAAACGCCACATAGGGATTGCATGGGGAGCCAGCAGGCTGAGCAACCATGCAGAAGTGTCTGTTAACTCCTGGTATGCTGTAGTTCTGGTCTCCATTTTGGCCTATGCAGGGCTGGGGATGAAGATCACTTTGGGGATGAGCCAAGTGTGGTCTGAGAGCAAGACTAAGGGAAGGACCACAAATCCATGTTTGTTCAGATCTAGTGACTCCACAGTCAACCAACACAGAAGGGCTGCTACTGCTACTCCAGCCCATGGCAGCCCTCCACCTTGGCTGTAGATTGTAGGGGATGAATTTCATCTCCTCTTGTTCCGTCTTTCTAGCTGACTACTCAGATCAGGATTAATTTAAAAAATGAGATCCTAAAGTTAGGCTCCCTAAATTCTGTAGTGCTTGGAGTTTTGAAGGAACTTGCTGCCCTAATTTAGTGGAAGCTAGCTATGAATGTAACAGCCTGACTTCAGGCTCCCATTTTTTAAAATTTGGCATTGGGCTTTGTAGGAAGATTGAGTTTGAAAACAGTGAAAACAAAATCTGATTCATACGTTGGTGCTACTATTGTCAGGAAACCCCAAGTGAGGTTGACAGAAAACATCCTGACAGTACTAATGAGTTTTTCTGCCACAGCTGAGCACAGTAAATGTAGATACAAGAACCATCTGAACTTTATTCATTCCACTGCATTGTAGAGGAAGCTGTTTCATAGTGTTAACGGACACTGCTGAAAGACGGACACCTGTCATGTTTTCTTTAAATTAGTTTTGGACAATGCTATCCCATTAAGTTATATGTAAAAGTGACTGTCTTATTCACCCCCCTGCTCCTCCCCTCGTGAGACTATTACTTTTTCACTGGTATTATTCTTGTTAATATCGACTAATCTGTACTTAATTATAGAAATCATCAGTAAGTATTAATGTCTCACACAAACAGTATTACCATAACATATGTATGTCTCCTCTGTATTTTCCTACAATATATTTTAACTTAAGGTATTTACTTTTTGCCATAATCTAACAGAGTATATCAGTAAAAGATGAACTTCCACTTTATAATTTTGTAAGTTTAAGATAGAGACTAGATTTGAAATGGCTACTCTTTTAGAAGATTTTGTGACTCCTCTGCTATCAAAGCAGTAATTTACTACTCCAGTAGCTACTTTCATTCAAGTGAAAATTCCCATCCATATGGCTTTTATTATCATAAATGCATTAGTTTTTTATAAAAATGTAATATATGAAATCCAGTTTTATTTTTCCATTTTAAGTAATACAAAAGCATCTTTCCTGGGTTATCTGAGTCACCTGTTTGCTTTCTCGCTGTAAATGTACGTTTCATTGCTATAATGTTCTAATGAGGCAAAGCTGCTTTTTTATCATAGTTAATGTGGTTTTGAACAACAAATCAGTATGCTTATTTAAGATTCATATCTTCAAAATGCTGAAGGTGCCTGTAAAATGCTCAGCGCTTTCATCCCTGAACTAGGAGCTGAGGATCCTGCCAGGTGCTGAACTTCATAAGCCCTGATCCTGCCAGGCAATCCATGCTGAGTCCCACTGAGCTCAGTGAGATTTCACATGGGTGCAGGATCTGCCTCCAGGGACTGATTGCAAGACAGAGGCTTTAAGAATGCTTGCATCTAGCAGCCCCTGTCCTGCTGAAAAGTGAGATTGTTAGTGGCACCAACAGGACGTTAGAGCAACCCTAGTAATTTCACTGTACTACTGACTTCTCACCTTAATAAGAAAGCCTCATACAAGGACATTTTGTTTTCTCTCCAGGTATTACTCTACTTTCAGAATTAGAAGAATTTTACTGAGGTTATGTCACTACCACAAGACTCATTGTGTGGCACAAAGGGAGTATATTGGCTCTGTGTGGATCATAGCTATTCGCTACGCCCAGAACTGTCTTCACTAACTTGGCAGCAGCAGTAACCACTGGCAGGACATGATCCATACATCAACGCAGCATGTCAGCTGCTGTTGCATTGGGCAGGACTGCTTTTGGGGCAGGTGAGCAGAGTAGTTATCCTCACTGCCAACCACCAGGGGGCCAATACACCACTGGCCACTTGGCCTTTTTTTGGTGGGGGGGAGGGCACATCTCTGATGCACTGCCAAAAATGTAGGCAGAATGCTGAGGGTCAGCTGTGATGTCGAGATGCCTTCTGTGCCCACACATTAGTCAAGAAGCAAATGACAACAGTATAAAACTCCTCTTAGTGTGATGATAATATGATAGTACCAGTTATCAGAAAGCTGATTTTTACCAGCAGGTATCATTGAAACAAATCACTCATTTTAATTAAAAATAGTGCCCCAGTGTCAAATCTCATTTGAATTTGTCCAACCCAGCAAAAATCAGAAGGTTGCCCAAGAGTATACCAGCAGAATTGACCTCAATATTTTCAAATAAATTAAAATACATATGTCAAAATCTCCCCCATCTTATTTTTAACAAGGCTTCACTGAGGCAATTGTTTTGCATTAGTTCCTGGCCCCTGTGAAAAAGCAAGGTATTGTATAACTTTGTGGAGAAATCTGGGGAGGCCAGTTATAGCTCAAATAAGAACGTGAAGGTTAAACTCTGTAGTGGGTGGTAAATTGAATGAGTCAACCACACTACAGCAGAAGAGATTCTGTTGAACAGAACATTTCAAAAGAGACTGTGCTACATTGTCTACACTGGTGAGGCTTTGTTTGAAGAGCTGCCTTGTATTATTGGTGCAAATGCACTTTAAAAAGAGCCCCTGACAGCTTGGAAGAAGTTCAAAGAAAAGCAACAGAGAAATAAAAATAAGCTTTTGAGTAAGTAGGGCATGATTATCACAAGTTGCACTCATTTAATTAAAAGTACTACTTTACAACTAATGTAACCTGTTGCAATTGTTACAAAATCAAATGTAAGATGTTATATTTGTTTAATTTATCCTTAGAAGTGGAGAATTGAGCACATGCATTAGAGGAAAGAACTGTTCATGTGTCTGTTTATAAACAGAGGTTACAAAACGGGGCGGCTCATGGAAGTCTAATGTGTCAGAAGCAGGTCAATAATATCAGAAATGTAACCATCTGGATTGAGTGACTGCATCAAGAGCACCTTATGGAGTCACTTTTCTTTAATGTTGCTTTTCTTTAATGATACGTTGAATGTGAGAGCAGGTTACTGTGTTGCGATGATTTGCAACTCAGTCTATTTATAACACCTACTCTCGAACAATACAAAAATTACAGTGGTGGTGAATACTATATTTAAACATTTATTTGACATATTCACGTGATTTATTACAGACACAACCATTCAAAGAAAAGAATCACGAGGGACAATAAAATAAAAAAAGAATGATTATCAGCACATTGTGAGCTAGCTAAGCCACAGTAAAAGGGGATTCCTGGAAACAGATTGACATTTCATGGCCTGAGCTCCCACTTTCAAAGCCATCAGTGTCTAAATTACTGTACATAGTAATTAATCTGTTGAATCACTTCAAGCATATTTTGTCAAGTTACATTGGATCTTATTTTAAAAAAAACAGAGGATAATTATCTTCAAGAGGACAAGTATCAGAAGGGTAGCTGTGTTAGTCTGAATCTGCAAGAACAAGAAGTAGTCCTGTGGCACCTTATAGAATAACAGATTTATTGGAGCATAAGCTTTCGTGGGCAAAGACCTACTTCATCAGATGCATGTTAGTCTATAAGGTACCACAGGACTTCTCGTTGAGCTTCAAGGGGAGATACCCTTAAGGGGAATTATTATAACTGCATAGAATGATAATAGAAGGTATCACATAAGGAAATATGAAAATCAGCATGACTGGTCAAATCCTTTACTGCATTATCCACAGGATTTTTTTCCCATCCAGCTCACAGACAGAAGTTGTTTTCTGATGGAGGAGCCCTCTTACTCAAGGCTAGCCCTTTTAGATTGATTGAGGGCTCTTCCAGGCTTACTGCACTACAAGGACATTTCTCAGGAATCCACAGAGCTCTGAGACCCTCCAACCAGTGGAAGATTGTGTGGCTCTGGGAATCTAAACCCTAGATGGTAAGGATCTTATGGTTCAAACTCAGAGCCACAAATTCGTTGGGTGCAGAGACTCTTCACTGGCACAGAGTAGAACCAAGAGGCATTTCCTTCTTTTCAACCATTGTTTCGTTCAGGATGGTGCAAATATTATGTAATCTCTCGTACTGTTGATCATTAGTATTACACCACTGAACAACTACCTTTCCTTGATGTGCCATACTAAGATGTGAGTGGCTTTATCCCAACAGTGGTGCGCCTAATCTACCTCTTTCCACTTTCACACAGAATTGAGTTATTCATTTCTAATACAGCTTACACAACTTCCTTTATGTTATCTGTAGCTCAGTGCCTTCAGAACCTTACTGGGCTTTGAGCACAAGAGGTTTCCAGACTAGAAACTTTCTAAGCAGGAGGGATTTTTTTAAGGCCCTCTCAACATGGCTTTTATGCTCCCGGCTTTTGTTTTCAGACTGTGAGAACTCTTTGCTATGTCTGCCATTGGTCCCAGCCTGGTTAATAGCCCAAACACTTTTTGGTTCCAGTTCTTCCATACTTCTGATAACTACATATACTGTTTTTAAAGAAACAGCAGGTGCCTTCCAAGCACTTCCTGCAGAAAAGATAGGGTACCTCTACACAGCAACATTATTTCAAAATAACTTAGTGCTCAGCTACACAGCAGGCAGTTATTTCAAAATAATGTTGAAATACTGCTAAGCTGGAAGACTTCTTACTCTGACTCCTGTAACACTCATTGTATGAGGAGTAAGAAAAGTCAGAGGAAGAGTACTTTGTTTTGAAATAAGTGCTGTGTAGATGCTCCCAATTTTGAAATAAGCTATGCAATTGATGTAGCTCAATTTACGTAGCTTATTTTGAGTTAAACCCTGCTGTGTAAATGCACCCTTAGACCAGCTTAAAAAGGCAAGAGAAAGTTGCTGTCTTGAGTTCAATGGCAATTTTCTCATATTCAATTGATTCTGCCTGAAAAAACAGCCAGGATATGCAGCTGTCCTAGTTTGCCAAGAACCTTCCTTTTTAGGATGTCACACTTAACACAGCCAAAAAGCAAATATGCCAGGAGCAGTTATGGTCATATTAGTGTACCAAATAGTAAAGATTAAAAAAATTCATAGTCACCAAAGATATGTTTAAAGCATGGAAAAGCAAATGTTGTTGCAAACAATCAACACATACAAAACAGTGTAACTCAGGTAGGCCATTAACCAAATACCAGTGAAGGCACAAGACAAACTCGTACCCACTTCAATGGGTTTTGGAGCAAGTACCTAGGGAATTGTTTCATTTGGTTAGCCATTCCTCTTCCAGCACTCCTCCCTTTCTCAGATACCCAGCCAATAAGAACCTTTGGCCCAGATGTTCAAAACATATTTGGGCCCTTAACTCCCATTGCAACTAAAACTCCCAGCACAACATGTCTAGCAGAGACAAGGTGGGCGAGGTAATGCCTTTCTCACCAACAGAAGTTGGTCCAATAGGAGACAAGATATTGAGCTACATTGACAAAAGAACTCTTTATGTAACTCAGAAACTTGTCTCTTTTACCAACAGATATTGGTGTAATAGAAGACATTACCTCACCCATCTCGTCTCTAATCTCCTGGGACCAACATGGGTACAGCAATATTGTAGACTTCTAGCAGAGGCAGATCACAGCTGTCATTGGGTTTGAAAGTGTGGGTATGTCTACACTGAATTCCTCTTTCAAGAGAGGAATGCAAATGCAGCTGAGCGAAATTGCAAATGAAGAGCGGATTTGAATTTCCCGTGCTTCATTTGCATAATCATGTCTGGTGCTATTTCAAAATACCCTATTCTGAAAAAAGAAATGCTATCTAGATGCGGTTATTTCGAAAGAAAACCCTTCTTTTGAAATTACCCTTAAACCTCAGGGTGTGTCTAAACTACAGGGTTTTTTCGAAAAAAGTAGTCTTTTTTCGAAAAAACTTCACTTGCATCTAGACTGCAGCCACGTTCTTTCTAAAGTAAATCAAAAGAACGCGGCAGTTTTTTTGATTGCAGTAAACCTCATTTTACGAGGAATAATGCCTTTTTTTAAAGTACTTTTTTTTAAAAACTGCTATTGAATGCAAACTGTGCTTTTTCGAAAGAGAGCGTCTAGACTCTCTTTCAAAAAAGCAGCTTGCTTTTTTGAAAAATCTGCTTGTAGTCTAGATGCTATCTTTCGAAAGAGGCTTTTTTGAAAGATTCTTTTTAGGCTTGTAGTCTAGACCTAGAAAAAGAAAGGCTTGTAGTCTAGTCTTTCGAAAAAGAAAGTGTCTTTTTCGAAAGACTCTTTCTAGGCTTGTCGAGACGTAGCCTCATGGTATAAGGAGTAAGGGTAATTTCGAAAGAAGGATTTTCTTTCAAAATAACCGCATCTAGACAGCGTTTCTTTTTTCGAAATAGGGTATTTCAAAATAGTGCCCGGACGTGATTATGCAAATGAAGTATGGGAAATTCAAATCCATGCTTCATTTGTAATTTCTCTCAGCTGCATTTGCATTCCTCTCTCGAAAGAGGAATGCAGTGTAGA
>CM057846.1:134481906-134504475 GCA_030068395.1 Apalone spinifera
CAGCTGCATTTGCATTCCTCTCTCGAAAGAGGAATGCAGTGTAGACATACCCGAAGGCATTGATTTTTATATTTCATTAATTTTGACCCAGAATATGAATTTGTTTGCTTTGAATGTAAAAAGGGGGTTTCCCTTGTGCCCCACAAACCCTCTTTTTTACTTCATTGACTGTGCCCTTTTACATCATGGACATGGGTCACAGCTAACACTCTCAGAGCTGCTGAAACACACAGAAATAGACAGCCCAGCAAAATCAAGCCAAATAATTCAAAATTATGGAATTTCTATTTTTAAAAAATCAGTACATTTTCTACCAAAATCCTTACATGATAACATCACATTTTGCATGATTAAGCATTCAAAGTTAGGAAATGGCAGCATTAAAATTGCACATACAGCCGCTCCCCAAGTTGCGAACGGTCGAATTATGACCGTTTGCACTTACGACCAAAGCGCCCATGGAGCGGTCGTAAAGGTTGTCCCCAAGTTATGAACGTGACCCGCGCTTACGAACAGCGCGGTCGCATATAACTCAATGGGGTCCGAGTTATGAACAGATCGAGTTTCGGCCCAGTGTTTGGTCCGTAACTCGTTCATAACTCAGAGAGAGGCTGTACAGGCTTAATACTGCCACTTTGTATGCAGGCTTTAAAATGAGCCTTTTATTTCATGCTCACATCCAAATTTAACCACAACTATATAAGAGGTGTGCATGTCATGAAGTCATCTACAGGGAAAGAAAACTGGAGCTCCATCATCAAAAGCACAAAACTCTACCATTTGTGCTGAAATAATTACAGTAGACGCTCAGAGTTTTGAGCACCTCAGGAATGGAGGTGGTTTGTAACTCTGAACAAAACAATGCAGTTGTTCTTTCAAAAGTTTACAACTAAACATTGACTTAATACAGCTTTGAAACATTAATATGCCGAAGAAAAATGCTGCTTTTAACCATCTTAATTTAAATGAAACAAGCAGCACAGAAACAGATTCCTTAGCTTGTCAATTTGTTTTAAGTTATCCTCCCTTTTTGAAAGTAGTTCATTTAATACAGTTCTGTACTATTATTTGCTTTTAGAGGGTCTTATTTTTGTCTCTGCTTCTCCTTGAGTGTGTACTTCCCATTCCAAAGAAGGTATATAGTGGACCAGTCAGTTTGTAACTCTGGTGTTTGTACTTCTGAGGTGCAACTGTACTTTCTGAGCTACAAGACTAATCTATGCTGTATTTGGGCCAGCCAATGAGGGTACATCTACACTATAAATGAAGGTGTGATTGTAACACAGGTATGCCCACCTAGCTAGCTTTGATCTAACAGGTGCAGGTAACAGGAGTAGAAAAGAGGTGGTGGCACAGACTCTGCACAGGTAAGAACTTGAATACATATCTGGGGTCGCTAGTGGGCTCACACAAGCCTATGCCTCCAGATTTCCATTAATCTAGCAGGCCTGGGTAACAATAGTAAAACCAGCAGGGGCATACCTGCACTACAATTACACCTTAACATGTGGGGGGGATTTATGCCCTGATAGATCAAGGGTAAAGATCACACACTTACAGCTGTATTGTGAATAACTCTTACCCAGCTGGCCCTGGCCACTGAACTTGTATACCCCATACAAGTGCCCCCATACAAACCTGAACTTGGGGTAGCTCAAAGACCATTCCTGGGGCATTGGATATTGGCCCAAAAGGGATAAGAGATGTGGAAAAGCTTGGACCATCCTTAAACTTGGTCACCAGATTTAGGGTACTTCGTCTGGAGTAAAAAGCAATGTGTCCAGTGATATGAAAGTGGCTAGCTTATACGTGGACATCCAATTAAAAGTATAGCTGGATTAAAGTTTTAAAAGTCATAGAAATCTTGAAAATCATTCATTCAAGCCACCATTATTCAGAATTTGTTATATACAATTCAGAAGGTCTTTTGGTGTCCTTGAAAAGTAAATGTCACAGCTAAAACTGGTATGCATTGAAGAATTTAAAAAGCTTTTCCAGAGTCTCTTTAGTTAGCAAAACACTCAACACAAATTAACCCAATTCACCACCCCTAATGGAAAACATTACAGTTAAAGAATTAAACCTTGGAGGGCACCTACTGCTCATTCTGATGCTTTACATAAAGAGGTCTGATCTCCTTCTACTTAGCCTTCTCTGCTCTGGAAGTATTTAGCATTGGCCTTGAAATACTCATTGGTCATGCATAACTCTAATTAGAAATAATAGCACAAAGTGCACATGTGCTCACTGCTGGTTTTGCTGAGAAACTTCCAGGGTGAAGAAGAAATTACTTCAGGTAATTTCTCACTGGCTCATCAACAGAACCCCAGAGCTAGAGCATACCAAACCCCTAGTCATGAGCTAGCTGTAGTGTAACTCAGCTGCTCACACTGTAGGGCTATGTCTAGACTGCAATGTTTTGCACAAGGAATATGCAAATAAGGTGAAACATGGAATATCACCACACCTCATTTGCATAATTAATGAACGGCTGCTTTTTGTGCAAAAACCCCCTCTTGCGCAAGAGCCGTTCTTCCTGAAAAAAATGCGGAAGAACGGCTTTTGCGCAAGAGGGGGGTTTTGAGCAAAAAGGGAGCCATGTAGACAGCTTCTTTTTGCGCAGAAGCCTCTTACACAAAAAGCGGCCGCTCATTAATTATGCAAATGAGGCATGGTGATATTTCATGCTTTGCCTCATTTGCATATTTCTTGCACAAAACAGCGCAGTATAGACTAGAAAACAATATAGCCTAGGGTGTGTCAGCAACTAGGCCTTATAGGTGCTAACCCAGGTAGTTTCCAATAACCACTCAGACATGTTGCTAAGTGAAAGGGTATTTTACTAAAGGTGGCAGACAAGATTACAAATACCTTAGTTAGAGAGCTTAAACAATTATAGTTAAAGGTAGTAGCAGTGCTAGCAGGGGCTCCATTTCAGATTTTGGTGGGGGGGGAGCAAACCTGTGAATGCCACGATGGGGGAGGGGTAAAAAGAGTGAGAACATGGGACAGAGACTTCAGCAGTGTTACTGAGCATGCTCGTTATAAGCTGTGCACCAAATGGGGGGATCAACCCCATCCACCTTCTCACACACACACATCATCTCTATCCAAGGGCTACCAAAGCACTGAAAAATTCTACATTTTTGGCAAACAGCTTAGCAGTTAGCTGACAGGAGCACTGTATCTAATTCCTATATAACTAAATATAAGTCAAGGTATCGTGCCAGGCCCACAATTTGTTTTTCTTGGCAACGCTCGCCTTTCATTGTAGGCTGGACTATGTTACCATTTACCCTCAAGAGAAGTGTCTGTACACCAGCCTAACTATGTGAAATGATACATTTTCCTATGTAACTACTTGAAATACTAGTATTTTCTTTGACAATAAGCATGTATTTCTCAATAATCGCAAACACACACACAAAGTAAACAAACAAAAACCCAATCACAAACCTTTTGACAGGAATCCCCTAATATATGACATTTTTTCTCTATAAATGACAGCTTATCTGGTTTGGCATTAATTTAATTTTCTTATTCAAATCCATTGTTGGGTTTGAATTACGTGTATTGCTGTTGGCCCTGGAGGGTATTCAAAGGGTAGAATACATTTTTATTTCTCATTCTGACAATCACAGCAGCCTTCTCATCGAATGTATCATCATCATGAATGGCAGGTTCAGTAGCTTTTTTGCCAGTATTCTCAGACTTCTAACACTTACACAAGCCTGTGCAGGAAAGCACATCAGTGAGACAGGGACAACCGCCCTGTTAGACATTTTACATGCTTTCAGCACAACACACTGCAGGCAGCATATTATCTTGTGTTGGACTCCTTGCATACAGGTGATGGCAAGCTCCTTGTTTTCTAAATACCATCGCTGGCCAACATGGGAGAAAGCATTCATCCTATCAACAAGAAAGTGCCTCATGATAGCAGCTTGGTAATTTGCCCGCTTGCTGTGTTAGTTAATAGCATGACATGTTGGTTTAATCTTCTACTTAGGCAGTGAAGATTGTGCTGGGCAGAACACCTTCTATTGGGCATCACTGACATCCTGTGATAAAGTTTGGCCATACTCAAATTTCTCAAGCACATGGACTGTTGAGCCTTGAGATGTGAAGTCTTTCCCAATGTCTGTGAAAGCATCAATGAAGTATTTGCTATCCAAGGCCATAGAAAATGCCTTTTTCTTTCCATTCTTATAGCAGGAACTTGTGAATGTGCAAAACTAATGAGGGAGGTATAGACCTTTGGGCCTACAGCTGAAGGGCCTTTCTCCCATTAGTAAAGTGGTTTTGATGCCCAACACAAGTGAAGAAATGCAAGTTCTCTTGCAGTTGTGACTTAAGACTGATGCCTATGACTGAAATATGTATAGCTGGGCTCCTAACTGTCATGTTCTGTTAATCACTGGCAACATGTTTCACATGAAGACATCTACATTCTTCATGGTAACAACTTAATTCACCAACAGCTGTGACTGTATCATCAAATCATAAGGTTGGAAGAGACCCCCCAGGTCACCGAGTCCAACCCCCTGGCAAAGCAGGACTAACCCCAACTAAATCATCCCAGTCAGGGCTTTGTCAAACTGAGACTTAAAAAGCTGTAAGGATGGAGATCCTTCTTAGGTAACCCATTCCAGTGCTTTACCACCCTCCTAGTCAAATAGTCTTTCCTAGTATCCAGTGTAGACTTCCCCCACTGCAACATGAGACCATTGCTTCTTGTTCTGCCATCTGTCACTACCGAGAAGAGCCTCTCTCCATCTTCTTTGGAACCCCCCCTTTTCAGGTAGTTAAAAGCTGCTATCTAATCCCCCCTCACTCTTCTCTTCTGTAGACTAAACAAGCCCAAATCCCTCAGCTTCTCCTCGTAAGTCATGTGCTAAAGTTCCCTAGTCATTTTTGTTGCTCTCTGCTGGATTTTCTCCAATGCGTCCACATCCTTTCTGTAATGGGAGGCCCAGAATTGGACACAATAC
The DNA here is from genome assembly GCA_030068395.1 of Apalone spinifera. Lineage (NCBI taxonomy): Eukaryota > Metazoa > Chordata > Testudines > Trionychidae > Apalone > Apalone spinifera. The sequence goes on from CM057846.1 coordinate 134,486,898, forward strand.
TCCAGATGTGGCCTCACCAGTGCCGAATAAAAGGGAATTATCACTTCGCTAGATCTGCTGGCAATGCTCCTCCTAATGTACCATGATATGCCATTTACCTTCTTGGCTACAAGGGCACACTGCTGACTCATATCCAGCTTCTCATCTACTATAATCCCGAGGTCATTTTCTGACGAACTGCTACTTAGCCAGTCAGTCCCCAGCTTCTAACAATGCTTGGGATTCTTCTGTCCCAAGTGCAGAACTCTGTACTTGTCGTTGTTGAACCCCATCAGATTTCTTGTGGCCCAATATTTCAATCTGTCTAGGTCGCTCTGGACCCTATCCCTATCTTCCAACCTATCTACCTCTCTCCCTAGTTTACTGTCATTTGCAAACTTGCTGATGGTGCAATCCATCCCCTCATCCATGTAATTAATAAAAATGTTGGACAAAACTGGCATTAGAACCAACTCTTGGGGCACGCTGCTTGATACCAACCACCAACCAGACATCAAGCCATTGATTGCTACTTGTTGAGCCCAACAATCCAGCCAGTTTTCTCTCCATCTTAAAGTCCACTTGGGGGGGAGGGATAGTTCAGTGGTTTGAGCATTGGCCTGTTAAACCCAGGGTTGTGAATTCAGTCCTTGAAGGGGGGGCCATTTAGGGATCTGGGTAAATCTCTCAGAGATGGTACTTGGTCCTGCCATGAGGGCAGAGGACCGGAATCAACAACTTCTCAAGGTCCCTTCCAATTCTACAAGATAGGTATATCTCCACTTATTATTATCACTTAACCAATCCATATTTCCTTAACTTGCTGGCAAGAATACTGTGGGAGACCATATCAAAAGCTTTGCTAAAGTCAAGATATATACTGTCCACCACCTTACCCATGTCCGCAAAGCCAGTTACTTATCATGGAAGGCGATCAGGCATGACTTGCCTTTGGTGAATCCATGTTGACTATTCCTGATCACATTCTTCTCTTCCAAGTGCTTCAAACTGGATTTCTTGAGAATCCCTCCCGTGATTTTTCCAGGGACTGAGGTAAGGCTGACTGGTCTGTAGTTCCCTGCATTGTCCTCCTTCCCTTTTTTAAAGATGGGCACTACATTTGCTTTTTTCCAATCATCCTGGACCTCGCCTGATCACCATGAGTTTTCAAAGATAATGGCCAATGGCTCTGCAATCACATCAGCCAACTCCCTTAGCACCCTTAGATGCATTATATCTGGCCTCATGGATTTGTATATTTCCATCTTTTCTAAATAGTTCTTAACCTGTTCTTCCTCCACTGAGGGCTGCCCACCGCCTTCCCATACTGAGTTGCCTAATGCAGTAATCTGGGAGCTGACTTGTCTGTGGAGACAGATGCAAAAAAAGCATTGAGTACTTGAGCTTTTCCCACATCATCTGTCACTAAGTTACCTCCTTCATCCAGAAAGGGTCCCACAACTTCCGTGACCACCCTCTTATTGTTAACATGCCAGTAGAAACATTTCTTGTTATCCTTTGTATCGCTTGCTAGCTGCAATTCCAATTGCGCTTTGGCCTTCCTGATTACACCCCTGCAAGCTCAAGCAATATAATTATACTCTTCCCTAGTTGTCTGTCCAATTTTCCACTTCTTATAAGCTTTTTTTGTGTGTTTAAGCTCACCAAGGATTTCCCCGGTAAGCCAATCTGGTCGCCTACCATATGTGCTTTTCTTGTTGCACAGCAGGATGGTTTGTTCCTGTGTCTTCAGTAAGGCTTCTTTAAAATACTGCCAGCTCTCCTGGATTCCTTTTCCCTTTATGTTAGCACCCCAGGGAATACTGCCCATCAGTTCTCTGTGGGAGTCAAAGTCTGCTTTTCTAAAGTCCAGGATGTGTATTTTGCTGCTCTCCTTTCTTCCTTTGGTCAGGATCCTGAAATTACCCCTCTCATGATCACTGCTTCCCAGGTTGCCACCCATATCTATTTCCCCTACTAATTCCTTCCTGTTTGTAAGCAGCAGGTCAAGCTGTGCATGGCCCCCAGTTGGTTCCTTCAGCACTTATATCAGGAAGTTGTCCCCAACATTCTCCAAAAATTCCTGGATTGTCTGTGTATTGCTGTATTGGTTTCCCAAGATTTGTCAAGGTGATTGAAGTTCCCCATGAGTACCAAGGCCTGAGATCAGGAAGCTTCTGTTAAATGTCTGAAGAAAGTCTCATCGACCTCATCCACCTGATCTAGTGGTCTATAACAGACACCAACCACAACATCATCCCTGTCGCTCCTGTCTCTAAACTTAACCTAAACACACTCAACAGGTTTTTCTCCCACTTTATACGGGAGCACTGAGCAATCATATTGCTGTCTTACATACAGTGCAATTCCTCCACCTTTTCTCCCCCACCTGTCCTTCCTGAACAGTTTATACCCTTCCATGCCAGTGCTCCAATCATGTGAGTCATCCCACCAAGTCTCCGTTATTCCAATCAAACCATAGTTCTTTAACTGTGAAGGCTTGGACTTTAACGGGGTTCAGATAGATTCATGGAGGTTAGGTCCATCAGTGGCTATTAGCCAGGATGGGTAGGAATGGTGTCCCTACCCTCTGTTTCTCCGGAGGTGGGTGACAAGGGAGGGATCATGTGAGAATTACCTGTTGTGTTCCCTCCTTCTGGCGGGCCTGTGCAGGGTGCAAAACAGGCATGAACAGGGTGCAAAACACTAATTGGTAATAGGCCCAGGTGTAGAACAATAATTGGTTCTAGTCATAAGTTGAAAGCACGTGGTACCACCAGCTCATTAAAAAAGACCTGGAACTAACACTCCCCACAGATACAGGCCCAGGTTCAGGAAAGGGTCTAAAATTACAGCATGATGGATAAAGCTAATCTAATCAAACCACAAGATACAAGATAATGGGTGGTATCTAAGTAGCATCAGAAGGTGGTAACTTGACAACGTCAGGAGTGATATGTAACTTGTTTGTACCTTTATGTAGAGTGGTGTCTTGGGGGGGACAGTTTTTGGATGACCTGGGGGCAGTGGGAACTCCCACTGATGGAGTAAAAAACTCAATAGTAGTGGGGGATTTCAACTAACCCCATATTGACTGGTCATACCTCACCTTAGGACGGGATACAGAAATAACATTTCTTGATACCTTAATTTGACTTCTTCTTTGGGAACTCTTGCATGAATGTTATCTGATCCTGGTGACTTGTTACTGTTAAGTTTATCAATTTGTTCCAAAACCTCCTCTAATGAAACCTCACTCTGGGACAATTCCTCAGATTTGTCACCTAAAAAGAATGGCTCAGGTTTGGGAATATCTTTCTTAGACTTCCTGCTATATAGACAGTGCCAAAAGCTGAAATCAGCTATTTCGACTTAAGCTATGTAATTAACGGAGCTCAAGTTGCATAGCTTGTTTTGGCTTTAGCCCTGCTCTGTAGATGTGCCCTTTGATATTAACCTGTGATAAAATCCAGGTGAGTACATTAGTACTATCTTGTAAGCTTAATCGGGTACAATAAAATGGTGTCTGCAAACTCACCAAATGTTGAAGGAACATCATATAGTGCTTGGATGACAGCCATTGCATCAAAGATTATTACACCATTCTCTGGAACATGGTCAATAAGCCATTCTCAACCTTTAGATTAAAGAAGCTTGAGCTGAATTAATTTGTTGGCTTTTCAGAATACTGTTAGCACTAACAAGAGGGTAATGAACTGTTTCCCCTTAAACTCCATTCATCTGAAGAAGTGGGTTGTGTCCATGAAAGCTCATGATACCATCTACATTTTTTGTTAGTCTCTAAGGTGCTGCAAGATTATTCACCTTTTAAGTTTTTCCAGTTACAGACTAACTCGGCTATCCTTCTGAAGCTTTTGTTTCCAAACACAAACAGTAGAACAAGTTTTCTCTGAGGTCAATTTATGTACTTTGACCAAATACTGTACAAGAAGTCTTGCAAAGAATTTGTTGTTGTTATACAAAAATCACATCATTGCCAACCAATTTTGCTTTTCTTTTGGGTTTGATTTGATCACTGAATGTTTTCAGTTTCTGGCTTTTGATAGGAGAAAAAATGTCCTGAGTAGCAGAAAGCAGTCACTAGTTTAAAACATCTATTAAGTATAATTTCATCATTCTCTTCAGTAAGAAAGTCATTTGTAATCTCATTGGTGGAAACAACACCTGAATTTAAACACACTTGTCTACCTTGAAGAGTATGAAAAGGATTGATCACGCATTCAGTAGTGCATAAAATGCTCATTGTGGCCATCTCATCATTCTGAATTCTAGTGCTAGCAAGATTCTTGGAGTCTTGCCTGCCACACTTCACTCTATCTTGTAAGAGCAGCTCTCTCATGTTGTGATAATAACTAGTGATAAATGGGTGAATGGTTTTGTGTCGACCCAATCAAGCCACCTTTTGTTTTTAAATCTTTATTTTAGGTTTGTTTAATTGCCTTGGAGAGAATCCACATCCATTTTGACATTGGACTGCCCAGTCTCTTTGAGTGCTGAGTTTCTTATAACATTCTGGCGGAAAGGTACGGAGATAGGCAGTTTCACCACTTCCAGTCAATATGAAAGAAGATAACTTGGTATAGTTCACCCGATTGTAAAAGAAGAACTACGGTATCATGAAGTGGATAGCTGAAAGGTGCAATTTCTAGTCAGGCTCATCATGGGTTACTCTCACAAACAGGCAAGATTCGCATAATGGTGATATAAGAGCTCCAGAAGGCTAATGTTATGTTCTTTTTGCTCTTTCTCTGCACAAAGACTTCATATTTTATGACCACCAAGACAACATGCTTATTTAAAGATGATCGTCTTTATTAATACTTTCTTTCGGACATCTCTCTTGATGGTGCTTCAATGATTGGAACTAATGGCATTCTGCCCGATGTTGGAATTGATTCAGTCTCAATTTTTCTATTGGTATGGTGGGAAGTGGCATGCTGGGATAGGGTTTCTTCTCCAAAAGTAATGTCCCATACTAGAACTTTTAGAGGTTCCTTTACAAAGTCCAATAGAACCTCATCAGAACCTTTAACAAGCTGTAATTGAGCAAGGCTTGTGTCATGGCTAATTAAGTCATTCCAAAATGCACAATGCCACAGTTTATTTGGAAATCACCTGAAATAATTTTGTCAAATGACTAATTGTCAATCCAAGGCAAGGGGATTTATGTATCTGTTTTCAACACCTGAATGCAAAATAAACAATGTGTCTCAGAGAAGAGATATGAATTTAATTTCCTGTGGTGGGCACATCACCAGTTAAATTAATTGATGGTGGCCAGAGACAACTCATTCCAGGACTGTCATTCTATGTGTTCCTGGTGATCAATGACTACACATCAGATATATTTACTGTTGATGATCTATGGGATGGTAGCAATGTTCCTGCTAATCCAGTGATCACCAAACAGTAGATCAAGATCTACCAGTAGATCTTGGAATTTTTAACAGGTGATCCTGACTGGTTTGGCCAGGAAGCTATCAAGCACTGGCACTTCAGTTGCCCCTCCACCCACTGTCATGCTGCTCCTGCCCTCTGCCTTGGAGCTACCCCCCGGGAGTCTTCTGCTTGCCATGCAGGGTGTGAAAGGGAGAAGAGAGGGTGTACTGATGCTAGGGTATCCCTCCTCCTCCTACTCCTGTACCCTATCTACATAGAGAGAAGGGGATGGAGGGAGCTTGGCAATGTAAATCTCTGTCACTCACACACTGTGTGTGTGTCTGTCATTCTCACAAACACACACTGTCCTCCACTCTCATCTCCTGACCCAACACATACCTGGGGGTGGTTGTTGTTACTTTTACTGCTTGCAAAGTGGGTTATTTTTGATTTTCGACTGGTTTGTGCATCTCATAATTTTCATTTTTCTCTATGCTTAAATTTAATTCTTTGAGTAGTAAGTTTTAAAATGCCTAACCTGTTGTGGCTGGAGTAGTTATCCCTGTGCTAATTGCTGCTCCTGGAAGTGCCTGGCATGTCCCTACAGCCCCTGAGAAAGGCAGAGCAGGGGGTCTCCACATGCTGTCCTTGCCTGCAGACACGGCTCCTGCAGCTCCCATTGATCAATAACAGGGAACCATAGCCAGTAGAAGCTGTGGGCTCAGTGCTTGTAGATGAGGGGCAGTACTTGGCACCATTGGAGCCATTGCTGTACCTGCCAGCTGCTTTCAGGAGTGGTGCAGGGCCAGGGCAGGAGTAAGCCGCCTTAACCCCACTATTCCATCACCTGGAAGCCACCTCAGTTAAACGGTGCCCAGCCAGAGTCTGCTTCCTGATCCCCTATCCCAGCCCTGAATCTCCTCCTACACCCAACCTCCTGCCCCAGACGTGAGTCCCCCTGCACCCAAACTCCTTCCAGAGCATCCTGAATCCGCTCCTGGATCCCAATCCCCCACCCTGGGCTAAGCCTGGAGCACCTCCCACACTCCAAACTCCTTGGCCCATGACCTGAGTCTGCATCCCAATCCCCTACCCAGCCTGGTGAGAGTGAGTGAGGGTGAGGGACAAAGAGGGATGGAGTGAGCAGGGTGAGATCTCAGAGAAGGTGTAGAGTGGGGCAGGGCCTCAGAGAAGGGGTGGGAAGGAAGTGGGGCAAGGGTATTTAGGTTTGAGGTAGATCTTACATTGCACTTAAAAAAAGTGATCTTGTGGTTAAAAAGGTTGGAGACCACTGCGCTAATTTATTCCATCCATGTGCAGAATCATTGTTATATGCACCACGGCATGTGCGAATGTGCACCAGTAAAAACAAAAAAACCTGGTTGTGGGCGCTCTGCTAATCAGTTGGGCAGCATTTGAATCTTTGAGTGGCCACCCAAGCACACAACTTCCAGGGCACACTGGATGGTAGATCAGCTTGTGGTTGAGAATGAATTCGTTCCTCTTCATTCAGAGTTGTCTCTATCTATGCTTGGCTCTGATTGATATGGCAGTCTCCTGTTGACAGGGTCTCAGTGTATATCATGTCACCAACATTCTTGCAGTGTGGCATATGAAAGATGAGCTGAGGGAAGTAATATTTCAGATGATATTTCAGTTTGTAACTTCTGTAATACAAAACCATTTGGGATTTCTAAATGTGGGGTTCTCTATAAGAACATTGATTGTAGTTGTAAGACAAAATATACATATCACATCCTTTTTCCAAGACTTATCATTTGTCTCTACCATAATTGCGCCCAACGATTATGAAAATATCTGCTTATACAGAGGTGTGATTTTGGTAAACCATGTACCGGCTCTGTCCAAGGCCATATGTGCTAGCTAATAACTGACAAATTCATATGTGAAAACCAAACCTACTCACTTTAGTTCTATTGAAAATACGTATTATTTGTATAAGAATGTACTTAGTGGTCAAACTCTCTAAAATGCTTGTAAGCTGTCGTATGCATTAATCTCACTTGTAATAAGTGTATTCCATACAATATAGGGAAATATGTAAATTTTTGTTTAACTTTGAAAATGTTTGCTCTGAACTTGGGAATCCAGGTTCCAGATTTGTCCCATCCACCCATTAAGGGGCTAGCAAGATTAAATGGGCCATTAAGGAACATCAAGATAGAAAGGATTAGGAAATGGCCCTATCACAACTTGGAAGGGCTACGTGCAAGGGAACTCATCTCTTGAACTGAAAGGCTAAAAAGGGGGCCACAAGAAATTGCTCCATCCTTTAGCTCAGGGGTCAGCAAACTTTCAGAGGTGGAGTGCCAAGTTTTGACTTATTCACCTCAATATATGGGTCCAAGTGCCATTGAGACTTGTTAAAATCAATGATAGTCCTATTTACAGCAGCTTCATCAGTAAACAAAGATGCAGCTCTTACCTTTTAGTGCAGGGGCTGGCAACCTTTCCGAAGCGGCATACCAAGTTTTAACTTATTCACGGATCTGTGTGCCGGGAGAAGGGGAGGGGAGGCAAGGGCAGGCTGGGTATGGTGACTATATTTTCTGAACCAATTGCAGCTAGGGAGAACAGTTTAATTTAAATTATGAAACAGATTAAGAATTTTAACTCTCATGTTAGTTTATCAAACTTCATTTTAAATGAAGTAAAATATTATGTCCAACTGGTACAGGGCATTTGCCCTGCACTGACCCTTTAAGGGCAAAAACCCCAGCCCTGAATGAGGGCTGAGAGTGAAGCCCCAGCTGAGGCAGTTCTTGCTAATGAGGGCTATATAAAGAAGGATTCCTGGTGGGAAAAGGAGAACTGACTGCTGCTCTGGCTAGAGAGCAGGAAGGACCTGACTACCAGGGAAGTAGGAGGCAGAGCTGGAGAAGCTCTGGCCAAGCAAGCTCCCAGGCTGTAGGGCCTAAAACAAGCCCCGAGGCTACTAGGGCTGTAGGGGCAGCGGCAGCAGGTCCACATCCCTTTGCCAGTGATGAGTGGCCATTACAGACTGCAGTTTACCCGAGGCAGGGACTAGTTGAAGACTGGCAGTAGGTCACTGAGGCAAGGTGGGTACAGGGGAACTGGGTGCTCCTTGGGAAGGAAGGACCCTGGAGTGCAAGCAGGATAAACACCAACCCTCGGAAAGGGGAGCTCGGAGACTGGAGTGGGTACTGCTGGAGGTCAGTGACCTAAAGAGGATACCAGGGGAAAAGAAACACAGGGAGACACCAGCAAAAGGGAGGCATCCAGCAAGCAAATTCAGAGCAACCAGCTGGAGGTGCCAGGATGGTGAGTCTGCCCTATGACACCAACACAAAAGGTTTTCATGTTTTCTTTATTTATGGCAGGGGTGGGGAATCTTTTGTGGGTTGGGGGTCACTGTCCTACAGAAAAAACAGTTGAGGACCACAAAAAATCCTCCCCAAAAAAACCCCCAAGACTTACTGACGTGGCCCCAACTGAGACACTCACTCCTCTGGTGTCCCAGCCTCCCAGGGTGAGGAGAAGGGAAAGGTGGGGACTGAGGTTCAGGGCTTCCCATAGAACATTTACTTTTCGGAGGTTCTGGAGTTAGTGGATTTCATGGGCCCCCTTAGCTCTGGGGTAGGGACAAAAATGAGGGGTACAATGTATGAGACAGGGCTACCAGCAAGTAGGATGGGGGGGAAGCAGGATCTTGGAGGGAGGTAGAGTGTGGAAACAGGCTGGGAGGACAGTGTCTGGCCAGGGGGAAAGAGTAGGAGCAAGGGATGGTGCAGTAGCAATGGTGGTTGCAGGAACAGAGTGGGGGTGTCTGGCCAGGCTAGGGGGGAAGGTGCAGGAGTAGGTTGGGGTGTCTGGCCAGAGGGAGGGTGCAGGAACAAGAAAGGGTGTCAGCAAGCTGGGCATGCAGGAGTCTTGGCAGGTGTAGGAGGGTGAAAGGATTGGGGTGGGGAGGGTCTGGGCATGAGGGGGGACCTTACCTGGCTTTGCACCCTCTTGAAGCAATGGCTGTGGCCACACTGTCCTGAGCCATCCCAAAGGGAGGTCCTGCTGGGGACAGGGAAGTGTGCAAAGTTTCCTCTGCCCTGCCCCCGCCCAGAAGGGGCCTGCGGTGCTTAGAGACACCACGTGCTCCTGGCAGAGCGGGAGGTGACTTTGTGCTCCCCTATTCCCAAGCCCTGATTGTGCACTCACCCTTCTACCCCCAGGCCAAAGTCTTCTCCCACTGCCAGGGCATGGGTGCCTATGGGGAACCTGAGCGGGAAGGGGCCGAAGACTTAATGCACTCCCCTACCCCTAGACCACTCACGGTCTGTGGGTGGGGAAGCAGGGAAGTATCCTGGCCCCGCCCCTGTCGGTGTGTCTCAGGGCCACTTCAAAAATTTGTGAAGTGGCCCCCGGCAAAAAATTATTCCCCACCCCTGATCTAGATCATCCCTGATAGATGTCTATCCAAATTGCTTTAAAATATCTCCAGTGATGGAGATTCCACAACCTCCCTAGCCAATTTATTACAATGTTTTATCACCCTGACAGTTAAGAAGTTTTTCCTAATGTTCATCTTGAACCTCCCTTGCTGCAATTTAAGCCCATTGCTTCTTGTCCTATCATCAGACCAAGAGAACAATTTTTCTCCCTCCTCCTTGTGACACCATTTTAGATACTTGAAAACTGCTATCATGTTCCCTCTTAGTCTTCTCTTTTCTAAACTAAACAAGCCCAATTCTTTCAGTCTTCCTTCGTAGGTCATGTTCTCTAGACATTTAATCATTTTTGTTGAAACTTCTCCAATTTTTCTACATCTTCCTTGAAATGTGGTGCCCAGAACTGGACACAATACTCCAATAACTCTTATTTCATTTTCCTAGTTAAAAAAACCTTTACTTAATTTATTATAGAATTGGCACCAAGCACCATCTTTCCTCAGTAGCCATGGAATAATATGGCTTCCAACAAGGCCACTGATTTTGGTACTCATGTACCAAAAGCTATCAAGTCACTGAGCAGCAAAGTTATGATGCAGCTCCACCTAAAACCAATTTTAAAAATGTATTAAAGCTAATGTTTGAAATGAAAATTCACATTGTACAAAGGTTTAGAGAAAAAAGCTGTGTACATCTGGATTCATGCTTGGATTATCTAAAATTAGAAGTCTTGTTTAGAAAGTCATAAAATACATACAGTACATAATCAGCATTGATCCAAAAAGTCAAATGCTCTGCTGTCTGAGCTAACCCTGCTACATTCAACTTTAGCTACCACGGTCAAGATACTCAGATATGTAGATGCCAACTCCAGTTGATTTCAGCAGTAGCGAGGAGCTAAATGCGTAAGAGGATTTCAATTCACCTTACCAAAAAAGTATTGACAAACTGGAGGAAGCTCAGAGAAGAGCAACAAAAATGAAGGGACTGATTTATAGAGGGAATTTATAGGAGTATAACTTCCCCGGGGCTGTGTCTAGACTGGCCAGTTTTTCCGGAAAATCAGACGCTTTTCCGGAAAAAATTGCCAGCTGTCTACACTGGCCACTTGAATTTCTGCAAAAACACTGACTTCCTACTGTAAGAAATCAGTGCTTCTTGCAGAAATACTATGCTGCTCCCGTTTGGGCAAAAGTCCCCCTATTTTTTTATTTTTTTTTTTGCGCAAAAGGGCCAGTGTAGACAGCTGAGATTTGTTTTCCGCAAAAAAGCCCCAATCGCGAAAATGGCGATCGGGGCTTTTTTGCGGAAAAATGCGTCTAGATTGGCACAGACGCTTTTCCGCAAAAGTGCTTTTGTGGAAAAGCATCCGTGCCAATCTAGACACTCTGTTCCGAAAATGCTTTTAATGGAAAACGTTTCTGTTAAAAGCATTTCGGGAAAATCATGCCAATCTAGACATAGCCCAAGAGATGATTAGATGAGTAGAGGATGTAATAAAACCATACAAATAGCTAAAGAGTAAACACTGAACCTCTTTAATCCAGCACCCTTGGGACCTGCCCCATGCTGAACCAGAGAATTTTCTGAACCACAGGAAGTTGATGCAGAGTGGCAACAGGTCTCCATAGGTGTGTGAAGGAAGAGTTGGGGAGCACCACAGCTCCCCCAAGCTTTGCACCTAGCATGGCTCCCTGCAGCCAGAACCTTGCTGGCCCCTCACACAGGATCCTAGCCACAGGGCTCCACAGCTGCTCCCTGATGGGGTCCCAGTGTGGGGCAGTGAGAGGCATGGACAAGTGTAAAGCCTGGGAGGGACCCTGGGTGGCAGCTGGGACCCCAAGCGGCAGCAGGGCATGGGGGGAGCTTGGCGTTGAGTGCTCTACTAATTTTTCCCAATGAGTGCTCTGGTCCCAGAACACTCATGGGCTATATCTACACTCGTGGCTTCTTGTGCGAGAAATATGAAAATAAGGCTAAGAGTGGAATATCGCCAAGCCTCATTTGCATACCTACTGAGCCACCATTTTTGTGAAGAGGCTCTTGCGCCAGAAGGAGCTGTCTACACTGCCCCTTCTTGCGCAAGAAAAACCCTCTTGTGCAATGCCATTATTCCTGAAAATAATTGGCATAACGGCATTGCGCTAGAGGGTTTTTCTTGCGCAAGAAGGGACAGTGTAGACAGCTCTGTCTGGTGCAAGAGCCTCTTCTGAAAAAATGGTGGCTCATTAGGTATGCAAATGAGGCTCCGTGATATTCCATGCTTAGCCTCATTTGCATATTTCTTGCGCAAGAAGCTGCGAGTGTAGACATAGCAATGGAGTCACTGTCTGTGCTGGACCATGGATGTTGCTGAACCATTGAATTCTGGATTAGAGAGGTTTAACCTGTATTAACACCAAGAAGGGAGGGATTATTTGTTGTCATATACCACGTAAAACTAAGGTTTCATCTACAAAAGCGAAAGGACAAGTTTCTTACAACTGTTGTCAGCAATGGATTCTGCTGAACTGATTTGAAAATCACACTGGACAAAATATTATCAGAATCACTGCAAAAAAAATTGAGACTATTTTTGGTGTTATTTGCTGCTCACATCATATGTATTTCTTTTTTTTCCCCCACCCCAGGAGACAGAGCTGTGGAGAAATGTTAAAAGGACAATATGAACTCAAATTTGTCCAAAATTTAATTGCAACCCATATGTCACAGAATTGGGAATCAGAAAGTAAATCTAACTAGAAACGAAAGTGAACCTGTCCATGTTCTGACAAATGAAAAAAGGGAAACAAAAAAACTGAAATAGACACAAGATCATGGGATTTTAATCATGGGATTCTTTCAGTTTTAATAATTTAAGCCTCTAATCCTGCACTGAGCTGTATATTGTCACTTGGCAGACACTAGATTCTTGCAAAGCCTGACTGAAACCTTAGTGCCACTCATTTATATTACCACAGCTTTTCTTTACGTGGCTAGTTATTAGAGTTTGAACCCAGGAACTTCAGAGATACAGCACTGATCTTTTCTACTTGATCTGAATAAACAATTTGCGGAGAAAGTAGGCCATTAATCTTTGTGTAGGTCTAGAGAGATTACTTTACCTCTATTTGGCACTGGTGCAACTCCTGCTGGAATATTGTGTTCAGTTGTGGTGTCTACCATTCAAGAAGGATAATCATACATTTGACAGAGTTCAGAGGAGACCATGAGACTCAGTAAAGGATTAGAAAGCATGCTTTACAGTGACAGATTCAAGTTGCTTAACCTATTTATTTTAAGAGAAGATTAAGGGGCAACTTGATCACAGTTTACAAGTATCTACATGGAGAACAAATAATTGATAATGGATTCTTTAATCTAACAGAGAAAGGTGTAACATAATCCAAAGTCAGACTGGAAATAAAACATAACAGCGAGGGAAAGTAACCATTCGAACGATTTACCAAGTGTTGTAGGGCAATCTCCATTATTGGTGATTTTTAAATTCAGGCAGTCATTTTGAAATAATGTTGAAATTCTGTCAAGATGGAGGACATCTTACTCCGACTCCGGTAACCCTCATTGTACGAGGAGTAAGAGAAGTCGGAGGAAGAGTATCTGCTTTGAAATAAGAGCTGTGTAGATGGTCCCAATTTCAAACTAAGCTATGCAAGTGATGTAGCTCAATTTGTACAGCTTATTTCGAGTTAAGCCCTGCTGTGCACTCTTACTGGCTCCACTGCTTAGGGATTCATTTGCCAGCACTCACTGTGGGTTCTTCTCTATTCCTCTCCACCAGCTGCTGTGCCTTTCTGCTAGTTGCCCTGCTGGCTGATTGCCCTGCCTCTCCACCAGCCATCCTGCTGGCTACTTGCTTCACCTCTTTGCTTGCTTGCACACCCTGCCAGCCATCCTGCTGGCTACTTGTTGTATCTCTCTGCCAGACACTTGCTCAGATGTCTTCAGGGTTCACTGCTTAACACAGTTCTTGATTATTTCAGCTGTGGTGGGGGAGCCTCACTGCTAGTACTGTACACTGAGTAGTCTCTTGCATTACACTGTCTCAAAGCAGGTCTAATACTTAGACCTAAGTATCAGTGATTTCAGTTCTGCAGCACGTAATAAGACACTCAACTGAGTCTAAATTAGCACTGTTATAACACAATTGGGAGATGGAGAATGTGATGGCATCTAGGGTTTTCATGCAGGACTCACACTCCTACGCATGCATAAGTAAGTGTGTGTGTGTCGAGTGGTTAAGTTGAGGGTGAATCTGTCAGTCAGAAAATGCCAAGTACAGTTCCCCTGCCCTTGATTTACACAAGGATATCAAACCTTTATTATTCGTGCCCCAATAACAAGCAGACTGGGGATCCTACACCAACCAAAAGTGACCATATGGGCACACAATCCCACCATACTGAGCACCTAAGCAGGGTGGGTGTACCCATTCAAACAATATCAGCTCCTGAAGTCATCACTAAATGTGAAGGGAGAACTCATTCAGACTCTGTGTACATTATAAAGAGAAGGAGAATAGGACAGAGAGGTTGTTGCTCAGGAATGTAAGTGATCAGAGTAAAGTGGGGGAATGAGAAGCTATAACAGGGAATAGTGAGGGCTTTTGGGATTTTTGGGGGGGGGGGTTAAGATTTTAAGCAGCAGGAAGCTTGAATGAACTTGATGAGGATTTGATACTTTTTTGAGAATTATTTTATTTATTGTAATGAAGTCCAGACCCGAGGTGGAATTCCTGATAACGTATATTAACTGGATGAATCCCTGGTTGTTCAGAAGATATCGTATTTTAAAGTAAACACTGGTCTTCGACACCAGACAGAAATGTAGACTAGGAGATTTTCAACATCCAAACTATCCTGGCCGAGACAAATCCTGCTTTAATTTGATCTTGTTCTGACCTGTTGAGACCCGAATATATTGTACTCAAAGTAACTCAGTAATGAGCAATCCCTGCTAAGAAAACTAGAACTCAGCCCTTTGTCCCAGCCACACTGAAGAAATGCCAGGTTGGAACAATCACTCTAGCTTCAAAATACTCTAGCCCATATAGTAAAAATACAAGTTAGATGTCTTGTATGCATGTATTGCAGTGGCTGTCACTCATTCTGAAGATCCTTTATTTAATTTATTCATTTATTTCTAGAGCCAAGATTTAAAAAAATATTATGCCAAATTATGGTAAAATTATATAACAGACATATACCATTTACAGAACAAAAAGACAATCCCCAATGGAGAACTTTGCTGTCCATCACAATAACTGATACATCTGGGATCCATCAGGCACAATTCGAAGCAACTTGTAGATCTGAGACACCACCTCACAAATATTCTATCACTAACATGCCTGTGAAAGCTTAAATATCATCCATTTGCCTAGCTCCTTGTTAGTTTCAGCACTGTAGCACCTTTAATCACTGTAGTAAATCACAGAAAATAGACTTGCTAGACACCTGGAACTATAGTCCTAAGAGGCTTTCTAGACTAAAGTAGCATCTTGAATTGCACCCAGAATCAAATAGGGAACTAGTGTTGAAGTGCTGGAGGAATATGTTCTCATTGATAAACGGCAGGTAGTAGCTCCACTCTGAACCAGCTGTAGAATCTTCAAGAAATCCACCAGGTAGAATACATTGCATCAATCCAATCTAAAAATAACAGCATGAATTACTGTTATGAAAATCAAACATAAAGGTTCTCTTTGCCACTGACTCAGAATAAGCACAGCTGCATGTCTTGAGTGCAGACATTGCTAGGTAGCAGTGCTAGGACAGGTGTGATGAATTAGATATTTCTGCCAGTAAGTATCCTTCTTCCTTCCATTATTGATTCTCATATTGTTGTATGAAATGTTGTTGAAGGAAGCTTTTAAAAACAAACAAAAACTCAATATAAAAATCTCTGACTTTGATCAGGATTGATTGCTGGTTTTGCTCTCCCTCTAAAAAACTCAGATGCACCAATCAGATTTGAGGCCCCTGCAGTATTAGTCCCAAACCTCACTATGGCTTGTTAGAGATGTGGATCCAGGCTCTTGGATAATGTCCAACTCAATCCAGAACTTAGAGTCAATGTAATAGGAGCTATGAGAACTCCTCCAACCTCTTTCCTATGAGCTATTCTGGTTGTTCTCTTTCAGCCAGAGATCTCCCTGTCTTCCGCATTTGTTTGACTGAATTTAACTATCACGGAAGGAGAGCTTCAAATTTAATAAGCTTGTCAAATGCAAGAAAGGTTGTTCTCTGGTTGTGGGCCTGGTTACTATTACTGGGGAACATACAAACTGCGCTGCTAAGAGGCCCGAACCCAAAAGGCGGACTTATATTCCTATGGGATGTACCCACTATTGTTTGCTCTTCAGAGATTCTAAAATCATAGGGTCTAATCTAAAGTTGTTAAAAGAGTGTGGGGAAAACTGCCTTGTCTTGAAAACTGTTTTTCCAGCATTAACCTGGCATTGAGCCAGGAAGTCTAGCAACCTGTTACTGAGATTGCTTTTGACTGGATGGTGATCCAGACGACTTATAAGCTATATCCAATAGGACAGAAAGACTATGTCTACACTTGCGGCTTCTTGCGCAAGTATGGCCGTTTTTGCACAAGAATCCGCAGAGCGTCCACACTGCCCTCCTGCTCTTGCGCAAGGAAATTTACAGTACGGCGTGGTAAGAGAGGACTTCTTGTGCAAGAGCTACACTCTTTTTTAACAGGTGTAAGCCCTCTTGCGCAGGAGCTCTTGCGCACAAGGGCAGTGTGGACGCTCAGCAGGGATTCCTTGCGCAAGAAAGCCCTATAGCTAAAATGGCCATCAGAGCTTTCTTGCGCAAGAAAGAGTCCACACTGCCATGGGCACTCTTGCGCAAAAGCACAGCAGCTCGCACATGGCAGTGTGGACGTTTTCTTGCGCAAGACTTCTTGCATAAGATCTCTTGCGCAAGATGACGCCAGTGTAGACATAGCCAAAATGTTCCCCACTCACTCTAGGAAGGTTGCCCTTCACCTTGGTCAGCATTGCACTATTAGTGCAATCTCAGGATTCCCACAGACACATAAACCCTTCAAATGGATAGCTGGAATCAGATCCCAAGCACTTCCAGGCCTTCTTAAGTTCAGCACAGGGCTGCCAAAGTTGGTACATTCGTACAAAATTGGTACTATTTACTTCCTGTTGTACGTTTGGTACAATGCCTGATATTTTTGGTACGTTTTAGGAATTTTGTGTTAATATTATAAATTTTTGCTCAGAAGCCTCTAAGTTATAATTTTATGTTCCACGCTCATTTTTAAAACGTTAACATTTCTTACATCTGATACATGTTCATTAATATCTTTTCGGTTTATTATGCAAATGAAGACTGGGGAGAGGAGACTGTGACTGTGTGTATTGTGTAACGTGATGCAATCATGTGATGTATTCCTCCACTTCACGCGGCCGCGTCACTGGCCCTGCTGCCCTGGCGTCAGTTTGAGTTGCAGTGACGCAGTTAGCGCTGTGTTGTTTACTTATTTTTACAAGTCTTTTGTGTTTTCATGTTGTTTTTTGTGAACCCATTATGAGTGAAGAGAAAAATATGGATATTCATTCAGATAGTGATGGAAATGATAAGGATAACACTCCTAAGAAAAAGAAACAAAAGTGTACAGCTTCTTATGAAAGAAAATTGCTGTCGAAATTGTTGACACATGAACAATTTTCTGGCTCGCTAGTAGTTAGTAAACATAACTCAGGTAAAGGTTTCTGCAAATTATGCAATTGCGAAATTGCTGGTAGTTTA
>CM057846.1:134510950-134525616 GCA_030068395.1 Apalone spinifera
CCCCCCCCCCCCCCCCCCCCGCAAAAAAACAACACTTTTTCTTGAGTCTCCTGAAGTAAGGAGTCACTCGCTCTAGCTGAGTTGGGCACCAACTTGCAGTATGCTGGTATTATGTACTCTGTGATAAAAGCTGGCCTGGATGATCGCTTAGGTTAAATGCTGTTTAGGTTGTAAATCTTCATTGTATTAAAGCACCTTATTTTTATACCCACTAGTATACAAAATACACATTTTATAAACAAGTGCAGCATATTAGAATGTTGAGCTGGTTCTTTCTACCCCAGCAAAATCCTGCAGTTAATCTGATGTCAAAACAGTATAGGGTGAAGCATGTTGCAGGAGCTATTTGTGACTTTGGGCTACTAGGAACAATAACACAATTGTATCTTCAGGTCTCCAAATAACAGGGGATATGTTTGGTGGTAGGACTTAGTAATATGTCCTAATACATTAATAAAGGAGATAAGCTTTTGCGAGTAAAAACCCACTTCATCAGAGGAGTTGGAATTCTGTAATTTCCATTTAACTGGGATTTTTACCCACAAAAGCTCAAGACCTAATAAATTTGTTGGTCTCTATGGTGCCAGAGGACTGCTCATCCTTTATTAATGTTAAACCAAACATCTATAAACCTGCTTAGTTACATAATCTTTGGGTACACACATCTGTAATGCAGCAAATTATCATAAACACAAAGGTATAGTCTTGTGTATATTATTGCTTGCTTTTTTGCCCAAAAGGTAAAACAAAATAAATACAGAATGTATGCAATATTAGAAGTAACTTTTTTGTTACACTTTTTTTCTTAAATTGAAGTTTTCCAAGTTTCAATACTTCGTTTGCCCTCCCAAAAAAGTGTTAGATGATATGTGACTTTGAGACCTGGTATATATAAAGGCTTTTTGGAGGGGGGGTGGGTTAAGATGAGGGCAGAATACATACATTCATATTAATAACTGATCTCTCATTAGCGAATCTTGGTAATCAGATAAATATTTGCTTAATGAGGAGTGGAGAGACAGCCTTTGCGTGGGGAAGCATAATAAGATTGAGTTTTCAAATTATTTTCAATCTTCTTTTAAGAAACCTTGCTATTTCCTTCTTAAAGGAAATCAGAAACTTTTAACAGCACTAAAGGTGTTAAAACTAGAACAAGTTTAACTTCTACTTCACAAAAACGCAGAGGAAGACACAAGAGTTTTACACGTGAGCTACCTAGTTAAAATAATGCAATATGAGGTCTTGTTTTCTCTGGTACGAATGCTGTCTTGGGAGTAGTTAAGTGTGAATTGCGAAGTTGGATGACCCATTTCTTGGCATCTATACTGCAGAAACAATGTTTCTTTCTCTTAAGTTGGAACCCTTTGTGTCTCTTAATTTTAAATTTTATCAGATTATAGTAATAGCTCACAAACCAATTCAGTACTGTCTCAATTCTATATTGCTTCTTTAGGGAAAATGCATTTTCAGTGGAAGTTTGCCAGAGAAAGGAGTATAAAATGTCCCATTCTGAAAGTTGTCCTATATATGATATACCTAGGATTGTCAATTTAGTCGTTTTATGACATTGAGTAAGTAATTTTTCATAACTTATAAATACCTTTATTGCGGAATGGAGTGTAGTGCATCTTGGAGCTGTGCAAAACATCTAGGCAGGCACTGCTTTGTGTCTGAGCCCTCCTGTGGTATCCAACTTCCTTTTGTGCCTTTTTCCAACTGCCATTCTTTGCTGTGCACTAGTGTTCCTGGTAAGCTGAGTGCTTGTGTGGCCACTCAGGAGAGAGGTGAATACCATCAAGTTGATTAGCGGAGTGCCCATAGCTAGGTGTTTTGTTTCTCCTGGTGGTGCATATTTGCATATGCTTCAGTGCACATAAACATTTATTCTGCACATTGATGGGAAAGCTTAGAGGGAACACTGGTGCACTCCAGCATCTTCAGAGAGACAGATTGGATCCCACACTTTTCTCCTAAGTTCTATTAAGTTTGTGATAACTGCATTGCCATGCATGATGTTAATCATGAAGTTACTGGCAAAGGAAGATTCATAGTCCTCTGCAGTTCTTTGTGATATGAACAGCAGCAACTAAGCACTGCTTTTAGAAATTGTGCAACAATATACATTTGCATAGCTTTGGCGCAAAAGCGCACCAATGTAGACATAGCCTTTGTTTACAAGCATCCTTTGCAACATAACCCATTGCTTTCTCAGTGACCCGTACCAGGAACATCTCTACAAGCACCTGAAGTATGGTGAGGCTTTTTTATTTGCAGGGGCGGAGGTGGGTGCATACAGATAAGAGAAATAGTCTTTTAGGGAACTCGTAAAATTATTCTACACTTCTTCATCCCCCCCACACACACAGAGCCAGGCATAGTTCTAGCAGACACCTCACTGCTGAGTGTAAGCAAGGAAACCAGGGTACGACTACTCCATGCTGGCAGCTTTTGTTCTTCACCATAAGCAGTTCACCATGTGCCACGTTGATCCCTGTACAAATGCTTGCAGAATGGCACTGGAAAGTGTTCTGTAATGCGGGGAGGGGAGAAGGAATAAAGCTGCACTGCCGTGGCAGAGGATTAACAGGTACTTCCGGGGGAACTTTCCAGGACATCTCTTCGGAGGATTACATTGAGGTCCATCAACACCTTGCTTGGACATACTGATTAGGTACACTGGGGAACATCCAGTTTACAGAAACACAGCCTGCACACACTTCTGCACTCCACAGCCACTTACACTACATCTAATCTCCTGCTCCCTGGAGAGCAACTGATGGGACTGGCAATGCACCTGAGGAGTGAAGAACCATTCCTGGCTGCCTGCTGTACTGGGTGACTCTGCTAGGAGCTCCACATCCTCATCTAGCTCAACCTCTTCATCCTCAGTCAGGTGTCTCTCTTCTGTCTCCATGCCCTGGAAAATATCCACAGCGCTCTTAGCACTGGAGGTGGGGTCACCACCAGGGATCATGTCCAGCTACTTATAGAAATGGCAGGTCTTAAACTGTTACTCTAGTGCTGCATCTGCCTCCCTTGCCTTATGCTTCTCCTCTCAGCTCCTTTATCTTCACTCTGCATTGCAGCATGTCCTGAGCATAGCTCTTTTTGCACTAGCCTTAAGAAATTTGCCCATAGGTATCCCAATACGTATGGGTCACTCAGTTGGCACAGAACAGACTCCACTCCCTATATACTGATATGATTCAACAGCTCCATGATGGTCCAAGCAGCAGAGTATTTGGTGTGATAGCTAGTCATGATTACATTGGGGGGGGGGGGGAGGGGGAATGGCATGAAACCTCTCTATGCTGAACCAGCAAGCAAGCAGGCAGTGGAATTTAAAATTCCAAGGCTTGCAGGGGTGAGGAGGAGGGTGGATTATTTATCTCACTGCAGGGCAGTAGAGTTCAAAATTGCTGATGAATGGCAGCATGGGGATTATGGGATACTTTCTGGAGTCCAATAAAAGCAAAAAAAGCCAGGTGTAGAGTTGACATGAGGATGTTTGACTATAAAGGGAGAGGGGGAGAAAAAGGTCTCTTGTGGGGTGGAAGTGTTTTTTGTCACCAAAACTGGGTGTTTTTTGTGACAGTTGTAGCGTGTAAACTCTCGCTGTTTTATAGCCAAAAGGCAGTTTTAGGTGACACATTAAGGGCAATACTAGACTACTCAGATGTTTGTATGATATATTGGAAGAGGTCACTGTTGAACACTTTCTCTTAAAATACTTAATATTTTCCTTTCTTGAATATGGATATGTGAAAAATGGCTGTTATGATGGGCCAGGAAGATAATACTGTTTTGATGGTGCATGTGGGGCAGAGGCCTCTGGAAGACTTACGTGCACTGGTGGGGCGGGAGGAGGTGCGTGCAGAGGATGGATTTTGAAAATCTTATGGAGGAAGAAATGTGCTTCTTTGTATCAGACTATAGAAATGAGTTTGAAGATATAGAAAATATTTTACATTGATGTAGAGAGCCTGTCAGAGCACTTTGCATAAATGGGGAAATATGAATTAGAAATAACAGATACTATGATAGCTAGTTCATTTCTCTGCTAGCATATCTTCTGGTTAGTGACTCTTCTATTCTAGCAGAAAAATGTTTTGAGCAATTTAGGATTCAGCTACTTGGGGGAGAATATTTCAATATCCGATAATAGAGCTAACACTTAAAGCTATAAATCCCCCATCCTGGTCCCAGCTTTCAGTTTGAATGTTTTATACTAATTATTCCATTAGTCCTAACTTGAGTGATTACACGTGTCCATTCTGCTATAGGTGCACGTGTGCTCTAGTGCACAGTTGTCAAAAGATTTTCCCTTTAGTGGTACATGACTGGGTACCCACTTGCCTATGCATGGTGTGAAAAGTATAAAGGGTGGAGGTGCCTCCTATGACCCTTTGGTTCTTCCTTCTACCAGTGATAGCTTTTGGAGCCCACTATTGCCTATGCAAGTCCCTTATCTAGCTCATTATAGGTATTGTAGCTACCCATTGGTGTAGAGTAGTTCAGCTCAGCTTAGTGTGGGTTTTTGTGTTTAAAAGATTTGACAGTGCTTCCTGGGTAGCAGTTTTGGGTGATGCCATTATGCCTCGTTCTCTGGAATTTGGTCTAAATCACTTTTATGACAAGCCAGTGCCAGTTAATGACTCTCCCCCAGCTGCTTTTACGTGCTTGGGGGAGCCTCACATTAAGGACAGGTGCAGTTAATTCTAAAAGATTAAGTCCTACTCCAAAAAGAACAGGGTAGCTAAACTGAAGTAGAGGCTATTGGAATCATGCTCCATCCTCTGAGAGAACAACTACTCTGGTTATGCCGCATCTTTGTCGGTCTGTCAGCAGTGCTTTTTCAGATATGACTGTTCCAAGATGAATGGATTTCATCCAGGCCCAAGAGGAGGTACTACATGTCTCTAAGGAATCCATACCAGTCACTTCAAGATTGTGGGCTCTGAATACTCTGAGCTGTGCTTAGAAAGGAGGTATTCTCTAGAACAAGCCTCAATACTGACTCCCAAGCCCAGTTCAGACTAGCTGAGACCAGGCACTTTGGGAGTCACTTCACTGTTATCACTTCAGTTCCTGGTGCCACAAAACGATTTCCCTATGTTCTTTGCCCCTGAGTTGTTAGCAGCTCTGAGGGCATGTCTACACTGAGAGAGAGTCGAATCTAATATGGACAGTTTCCTACCACCCAATTTTTTGCAGTCGAATGTCCATGTCCTCACTGTGGCGAAGAAGTGAATGTAGTTCGAAGTAGTGCATTCCCATTAGGGACTTGCTGTTGACACTCAAAGCAAGGCCCTCAGGATAACTTTGCATTCTGTGCTTATGGTGTCCTCTAGGTCCAAAACTCAACAGCGAGTGGTTAGGGGCTCATGTTGCCAGTATCCCATAAGGCATTCGTCTAGTGACCCATCCCCCTCTGTGTGAGAGGGGGAGGAAGTATGCTCGTGCCTTTTTGGTGCTCTGGTTGCCCACGTGGATGCCATAGCCACACAAGCATGGAGCCTGGTTCACAGGAAAGCATTGTTATGCTCACGTGTGTCACTTCAACAGCATACGCATGTTGCTCCACTAGGAAGAGGACAAAGTTCAGCGTGGCGGAGGACCTGCTCAAGTTGGGCCTGGCACTCATGCTAGCATACTCACCAGTTAATCTTCTGCAGTGCAGCTCCAGTTCTGGTGCTGTGAGAAGCTCAAACTTCTGAGACCACATTGTGATGCACACATGTGCTGCAGTTTACTGCTCACTCACAAATGAGCTCTCAATGCAATCCTACAATTCCTGAGCCTCTTTGAGCTCAGCAAGAGAGCAGTAGAGGCACAAGATCTGGCCAAAATAGGAAGCTGCAGGAGTCCTCCCAGAAGCCAATAGCATTGACTTTCTGGCAACACTGTCTATACTAATATAAATTTGACACTGTAAGGTTGGGAATAGCATTATTTTTCCTGTGAAAAGCTGGAGTACTGAAATTGACATTAAGGTCTGCAGAAGTCAATGTGAGAGGCTTGGTAGCGTGGACACCTGAATTACAGAATGGATCATATGGGGCTAATCTCAGTGTAAACTAGGCCTGAGAGTTATTGACTCTCTCTTGGTACCCCCTTTCTCTGAAAGTCAAGATACTCACCTGGCACCAGCATCAAAAGTACAGGTAGTGTCACCTCTGCACCATATAGTACTATGGGACTTTCAGTTGGCATACTGATTAAAATAGTGCTGGGGGGGGGGGCACAGATCTTGCTTGTTGCTATCCCCTTCTCCAGAGTCTGAGCTTGTTCTTTGTTATAGATGAGGACAATTCATCCAGGGTCTGAAGGACTAGATTCTTCAGATTAAAAATAAGAATGCCCATACAGGATCAGAACAAAGGTCTTTCTAGCCCAGTATCCTGTCTTTTGACAGTGGCCAATGCCTGGTATTCCAGAGAATATGAACTGAACAGGTAATCGCATCAAGTGATCAATATCCCCTGTTGCCTGTTCCCAGCTTCTGGCAAACAGGCTCGGGGTACCATCTCTGCCCATCCTAGCTATCAACTATGAACATGTTTCCCTTTTGAGCCTGGTATATTCAAATTCTTAAGTGTGTTCTTGTATACCCTTGGTTCACTCACACTTGGGTCACTCACATTTGGGTCAGATCAGTGGCCCTTTCTGGAAGCTGCTGGGTGTGAGTGGAGGCGAGTTTCCTGTATCAATCAATCAAGGGAAGGGATGGGCAAAAGGGCCTCTCCAGGTTGGATACAGCTCACCAAGTGGATTGATGCAGCCTGCAGAGGCCCTGCCACTCACCGGCCACCAGGACAATCAGGGATTAGGGATGGAAGAGCACACAGAGCTTAAAGTCAACTGCCAGGTTGACTGCCACATGCCAGAGGGCAGGGAGTGAGTGACTTTGCATGCTCCCCCTCCTTCAGACCTTGATTGTGCTTCCCCACCCCCTTAGGGTCAAAGTCTTCTCCCACCCCCAGGAGCATGGGTGCCTAGAGGGAACTGTCAGCTGTTCAGAACAGCTGGCAGGTCTCTGAGGGCAGGGCAGGGGTAAAGACTGTGTGCTTCCTCACCCCCAGACTAATCAGGGTCTGTGGATGGGGTAGCAGGGTAGTGTTGTTGCCCTTCCCCTTCTCTCTGAGGCCCCACCCCTTCTGGGGTATCCTGGGGCCACTTGAAGCATTTCAGAAGTGGTGACCAGTCAAAAACCATTGCCCACCCTGTTCAAGATAATCCCCACATTCTTCCTTACTGGCTCCCTCTACTGATTAAGAACAGTACCATAAGAAGCCTTGAGTAGAGGATCATCACCTTCAGTGATGGGAGGCTTCTCACAAGCTACCCTGAAAAGAACTAAAATAGGATCAGCCCCAAGAGTTGTTGATGGCATCTTTTTCCTTTCTTGATGGGGCTGTCCACTGTTTCCTCATCACTGAATGATCCCCCACAAAAGCCTACTAAGTTGCAAACGCAGCTTTGGCTCTGGACATCAATCCTCAGCACTGGTAAAGGAAAAGCTCAAAGCTTGTGGACAGTTGACAGTATCAGGGGCTCCATCAAGGAGAGCTCTGCCTATTTAAAGTATTTTAGTCTGAGGCTTTATGGCAGACTTCATCATCCCTGCTGCCTACTGCAAAAAGAGCAGAAAGGAATTAGATCTCCTCTTAGCTGAAAGGTTTAAAAAAGATTAACAGGCCCTCTTTGGACTTCCTGGTCATATCTGTAGTTAATGAAAGGGAAATGCATTAACACCAAAAGGGGGCTAAGAAATGAGACCTCCTTTAGAAAAAGCTTTAGTCAGTAAGCGGTTACTAGTTCACAGTATGAAGCTAAGTGCTGTGAAGGCCCTACAGTTTTACCTTGTGGTATGGAATTTGGATGTTTAAGGCCAAGTTTCCAGACAAGACGAGACAACAAAATTTTCAGGGAATCGTGAAAGAGGGTAAGTTGATTTGTAGAACAGCTCTGAAGGCTGATCTAGATTCAATTGACTCTGCAGCTTGCTGCATGGCCTATTCCTTTTATTATGCAACAGTCTTCGTGTTTGCAGTTCTGACCTTCCTACAAGGTTCAATAATCTAAAGCATCTCCCACACCTACATCGTTCTTCCCCCAGAAACAGTGGTGATCTGTGCAGACTCAGAGCAAGTCTCAGAATATATTACTATGGTGGCAAAAAGCACCTTCCTTCCTTATCAGACACATCCACTTTCGGAGTTTGTACCTCAAACCCAGGACATGTCAATGAGGGAAGAGTAAGACCTCCACCGTAACTACCCACTTCTGCCAGTATATCAAGGCAGGCTGCATCCTCCGAGTGCTCATTTGGGTGGTTTGGTCAAGGACAGAGTACCAGTTTCAGAATACCTTTCACTTAATTTTAAGAAAAGTGCTATCTTTCCCTTCCTTGAGAGAACTTTTTAAAAACCAAATAGTCTGTCCTATTTCCTTTTGTAGTTGGGCCTATATCACTGGATTGTGGGATTCTAAGCAGTGTTCCCTCTTAAGATTTCCATCCATGAGCGGAATGAGTTCATTCTTGTGCACCAGTATTGAGTGCGCTTGTTTGGATGTGTGCCACAGTGATACCCAGCAGTTACTAACATATCTTATATGTGTTATGGAAGAGAGAATACTAAAACGAAATAATTAACAAGGTGCATGCATGATTGTAAATGTTTAATATGAAATTAAATTACAAAAAGTTCAGTAGCTATTTGGTATTGTACATGTATCTGTTCCTTTGAGGCATAAAAGTGTCCATTTTCTTTGTCCATAGCAAACAATGTTTTATTACTATTGACATGAAATGAAATAGTTGTTTGAAATGAAAGTCTCTTGGCTTGCCACACAGGGTGTGGGAACCTTGCATCTTTATGTATGCAAAAGTGTCTTAGTCTTTTGTTGTGATCTGTGAAATATAAAACTAAACAGGTACTGTTTTGACACAAATTACTTAATTTGTTTTCTTTATTTAGGAGACTGCAAGTCACAGTTACTGGAAAGAAACCCATAGTCATTAATTGACGCTGCCAGGCTAGATGATGGGTCAGTTGCTTGGTGCCTGATAACTGTGTTCTCATTTATCTTTTTTAAACATTTCTTCCAATGTTCATATTGGGTACGTCTAACTATAGAGAAGATTGAAGCTGCCACTGTCAATCTTCAGGATTCGAATTAGCAGGTCTAGTGAAAACGCACTAATTTGAATTGATAGGGGTACTCTGGTCAATGGCAGTAGTCCTGCTTCCACGAGGGGTAAGGGAAGTTAAAGGGAGAGTGTTCTCCCTTCAACTTCCTGCAGCGTGGACACTGCCAAAATTCGAGTTACAGTACTTCAACTTCAGCTTCAGCTAAGCAATTAACATAGCTGAAGTTGCATATCTTAATTTGACCTTATCTGGTATTGCAGACATACCCATAGTGTCAAGGTTGACTTCTCCACCACCTGAAGTGTGAAAGTTGATCTTCATTAGCATATCCAGGTGATTGTCTTGTTTTGCTATTATTCATAAGACTGGAGTCATGCTCACAATCAGCCCTGGAAGCTTGAAATGTTGCACATAGCCACTAGTTGTGAAACTACACTGTATTGTTGCGCATTCTGTAGCGTGAAAGTTACCATTTCCTGGAAACTTGTAATCT
This sequence comes from Apalone spinifera, assembly GCA_030068395.1. NCBI lineage: Eukaryota > Metazoa > Chordata > Testudines > Trionychidae > Apalone > Apalone spinifera. Next base: position 134,520,599 of record CM057846.1, read on the forward strand.
TTGCTTCATGTTTCTCTGCAATTATGTATTTGTAATCATAGTACTGGTTCACAAGGAATTTCTTTTCCTTCTCCATGGTCTTTTGGACAGATGACATCACTTGACTAAGGGCCAACATTTTTCTGTATTTGTCAACTAACTTGCTAATGTATTTGGTGCCAATTCATACCTGATCTGATGTCATGAAAGTAAGGCAAAGACAAAAGCTGCCCATTCATTTAGTTCATTCTCTGGGAATCTGTTCTCTACTGCATGATCACTGCCAAAAGAGGGTACACTCTTAATCTGGGTTAGCCAATGCAGTTTAGTTAACTGCAGTTGAAAGAGTGGTTTAGACATAGCTGCTCTGCTTTTAATGGGATTAGCGGCTCAAGTCAAAGCCCATGCCAACCTGCTAATGCCAAATAAGGCGGAGTTGCCGTGTCTACACCACTATCTCAAACAGTTAACGTGAGTTAACTAACATGCAATAAAAGCATACCTTTTTGGGGGGGGGGGGGCAGTGTAGATATACATGAAGTAGCATTCAACAGTGCCATCAATTTATGCTTTGTCAAGTCCATTCAACCATTTGAAGTAAGAAGGATCTGGGGGAAATCTCTAGATGCACATAAAATCATGCAGAATCTGGAGATTTTTAAGCTAAATGTATTTCTTCAAATGCATGACTGGTCAAGCTGGGGATTCTGATAGGGTGTAGAGAGAGAAGAAAACCAGATAATGACAAGGGTATTGAAATGTAAAGGCCTTCTTATTAAAATATAGCCTCACAGTTAAGTGGCAGCAAGCCAGACAGGTGGTGGAAGTACTAGACACACTGATCTCCACTGCAGGAAATAAATTGTGATACTCTCGAGCACTGCCCTCCAGGCAGCCCAGAAGGGACAAGAGGCTCTAGAGCAAGACCTGAACACACCCTCTTGAAAGATCAGTTAGCCTCAAAACACACAACCTCTTTTTATAGAAGTCACTAGAGAAGTTAGAACATTCCTTCCCCTTTTTTCTGGATTTTCTGTTGAGTGCCTCATTTTTCATGGCTCCTTACAACTCTATTATAACCGTCAGGGCTCGCCGAACCATGGCGAGCCCTGCTCGCCAACCACGCTGTCCAGCAATCTGCACATGCGCAGATGGCCTGAACCTGGCTCTTCCAGGATACAGTCTACTCGCCACAGGCGAGTAGATTGTATAATTTGTCAAGCTCTGATAATCATCGTATTTGTAAATGATATAATTAAAACTTGTCAAATTAAAAAGTCAGGATATCCACAAAAGACAAAAAGTTCACAGATTAAGGTTCCAATCTCCAGGCAAAGTGAGAAGACCAATACAACAGAATCATGTTAAAATAGAGATAAAAGGCAAATAGGATGCTAGGAATTATTAAGAAAGGGATAGAAAATAAGACCCAGACTATCTTACTGCCGCTGTATAAAACTATGGTACGCCCACATCTTGAATGCTGTGTACAGATGTGGTCTCCTCACCTCAAAAAAAGATATTGTGGCCTTGGAAAAGGTTCAGAGAAGGGCAACTAAAATGACTAGGGGTTTGGAATGGCTCCCATATTAGGAGAGGTTAAAGTGACTGGGTCTTTTCAGTTTAGAAAAGAGGAGACTGAGGGGGGGGATATGATGGGGTATATAAAATCATGAGTGGTGTGGAGAGAGCGGATAAAGAAAAGTTATTTATTAGTTCCCTAAATAGAAGAATTAGAGGACACAAGTTAATGGGTAGCAGGTTTAAAACTAATAAAAGAAAGTTCTTCTTCACACCGCGTATAGTCAGCCTGTGGAACTCCTTGCCAGAAAAGGCTGTGAAGGCTAGGACTATAATAGAGTTTAAAGAGAAGCTAGATAATTTCATGGCAGTTAGGTCCATAAAAGGCTATTAGCCAGGGGATAAAATGGTGTGCTTGGCCTCTGTTTGTCAGAGGCTGGAGAGGGATGCCAGAAGACAAATTGCTTGATTGCTGTCTTCCGTCCACCCTCTCTGGGGCACCTGGTCCTGGCCACTGTCAGCAGACAAGATACTGGGCTAGATGGACCTTTGGTCTAACCCAGTACGGCCATTCTTATGAAATTTAGAATAGGTTCAGTGCTTAAATGTTCACCTGTGCTTGATGCACTTAGGTCTTTAACACCATTGCTTCAAGAGATTGTTTCTCTAAGATACTGCCATCTCATCTTGCGGATCTGGGCCTTTGCTAACTGTACAGCTTCAATTGTTAGAGAGCTCTTCTGAAAGCATTAGGTCAGTTCTGCTAATTCATGTAATACATCATTAAATGCAGTTAAAGTGATATGGTAATTAGTATCAGAGCTTATTCAGACAGTACTTTGCTGTTGGGTCATTATTTTGTCAGATTTCCTGTTAAAAAAATATTTGAGTAATTGAGACCCTTCTTAAAGTGCTTTCAGCAAAATATCTAGATAACTACATTATCATTTAAACCTCTAAATGAAGTAGTCTCATTTTCTGTAATACAGCTGCTCCGAGTTGCGAACGGTCGAGTTACGACTGTTCGCACTTACAACCAAAGCTCCCATGGAGCAGTCGTAAAGGCGGTCCCCGAGTTACGAACATGACCCACGCTCACGAACAGCGCGGTCGCGTGTAACTCAGTGGGGTCCGAGTTACGAACAGTTCGAGTTACGGACCAAGTGTTGGTCTGTAACTTGTTTGTAACTCGGAGAGTGGCTGTACTTCCTATTTCCTGATTGTCCTCTTTGGACTGAGGATTTGCAAAAGACTGTATAAATAGTTTTGAAAAGTGTCTGTTGTCGTCTTCATTGGCACTTGGTTCCATGCATCAGTTAAACCAAGACCTTTTTGATAGGCCACACGGTATTTTTCTGTTAAATGTGGAATTCACTGTTTGAGTTCTATGGCAACACCATTGGTTTTTCTCAAGCCTAACTGAAGCACCATCTGAAGTGAACATCACCACTTTCATTATGTCAATCTTATTTAAAGAGTAAGTCTTTCATAGTAGCTATAATAGCTTGTGCATTACTAGCAAATAATTCCACCAAATAGTCTTCTGTACTGCGTGTGCTGCATCTCTGAACTTAAAGTAAATGATGAGCAACTTGGTAACAGAAATATCTGCTTTCATCAATAAGTGTGTGATAAGAAGACAGGTGAATAGCTGACATGATTTTTGGCATGGACAACACTGTTTGACTCCAAAAACTCAAAAGCATAGTTTTTGCTATGCCAGATCACTGATACATGTTGCTATTGTGCAATGTGGTCACTTATATTTTGCACAAAGTTCATGAAGTTGCTCATTTGTATTGCAAGCGAACATTATCTGAGTTTTTATTTCTTCGGGCTTGAAATCTTGTCTTTCCTTCAGCTCCAGTCTTCTGTTTCTCATTAGTGGTTTTGAATACCATATTTTGCAAGTTAAATCCCAGTGGATGAGAATTTCTGCTTTAAGCATATGTATAGCAGACTGACTTTTTTGCTTGATTGATGCTCCTTCATGTAGTCCACTTTCCTATTTCTTGCTTGTAGAGAAATTGCTGGATTTTTATAGCTAGAGTACAAATTTTGCAGATCAAGCTCACATCAGCACTGTAGTGGAATGTCCCTCATTTGTACCCAAATCATGCCTCTAGATTAAGATTTTCATCTATTTTATTCAGCTATTGCCCTTTGAACATGGGGTAGCATTTCTTCCTAGGATTTGCTCCTGTGTGTTAATGCTGTTTGCCTTAGTTCATGCAAAACTGTTACAAGGAGCAGACAGTCAATAATATTATGCATCCTGCTTTTAAGAAAAAATCATAAAAAAAATCATGAGGTGTATATACAGTTTTTATTAAAAAGGTGTTTGCTTGGTAGAATTGTGAGTCCTCCTGTGATAACAAATTGTGTTGCAGGAAATAATTAGTAGTACATCACACAAACTCCAGCCTTAAAACAAGGAAATAGCTAATTGATGTGTGATAGTCTTGTCACCAATGGCAAATGAAGTACAAAACACTCAGGAAGATTTAACAAAAATGTTGAAAGTGTATACAAAGCAAAATTGACTCAAATGATCAGTCTGAGGCCCAGTGACGTTCAGAACTGCTTAAGAATAATTACTATTTGCTATGGTGGCTTCTCCAAACTCGTACATGCCTCAGGATCTCTCATTCCTGATACTTTCAACTCACCTAGCAACACAGGCAACCGACCCAGCCACAATCATAGGACAGATTCCTCTGCTGGACTATCTCAAGGACTCTCATTCTGCCCCCTCATGAATATAATTCAGTTCTGTGGAGATCTGGAAGCCTATTTTTGCCACCTCTGCCTAAAGGAATATTTCCAACACACCAATGTATAACACACTGGCCTTGCTGTTCTCTTCTCTTCTCCCCCCAATCCCACAAGAGGGAAGGCTTCTATGTGGACCCCTAATAATGGTCTTAACAAGACTCTTGATTTCTACAACTGCTTCCACAAACATGCTCAAGCTGATAGTCAGCATATAACTTCAGTCATGCAGAACACAATGCGATATACAGCCTAAAAACAATTCTAACGTCGTAATCAAAGAGGCTGACACGGGGCACTGTAGTGGTCATGAACAGAACAGATTATGAACAGGAAGCTACCAGACAACTCTGACACCAAATTCTACAAGCCTCTATCCTGTGATCCCACCAAAGAATACCCAAAAAACCCTGAAATAGCTGCTCATGAGGCTCCCTGTTGCTGCTCAGGACCAAAGTTACACTAACATGCCTCTTCCTGCCATGTGTCTTCCGCGGCACCCTCTTCCCTCCCCCCCCCCCCCCCCCCCCCCCCCCCCCCCCCCCCCCCCCCCCCCCAAATCCCTGACGGGGAATTTTCTATCTGGTATCCAAGATGCACAAACCTGGAAATCTGGGACAACCCACCCCAAGCATTGGCACACTTAGGCTATGTCTACACTACAGAGGTTTTTTCTGAAACAGCCATTGTTCCAAAAAACTTCACTTATGTCCACACTACAATCGCATTCTTTCCGCGGGGGGGGG
>CM057846.1:134526183-134561960 GCA_030068395.1 Apalone spinifera
CCCCGACTCATCCTACTTACACTACATTGATGATACCTTCATCATATGTACCCACAGGAAAGAAACCCTTGACTTTCACAGGACTTTCAATAACTTCCACCCTGCCATCATCCTTAGCATGGATCAGTCCACACGAGAAATTCATTTCCTTGACGCTACGGTACTATTAAATGATGGACAGATTTCCTCCATCGCCCTATACCGGAAACCTACCAAACGCTACACTTACTTTCATGCCTCTAGCTTCTATTCCAGACATGTTTCCCAATCTATTGTGTATATAGCCAAGCTCTAAGATACAACTGTATTTGCTCCAATCCCACAGACAGGGACAAATACCTACAGGATCTATATAGAGCATTCTTAAAACTGAAATACCCACCTGGAGAAGTAAGTGTGTGTGTGTGGTTTAAAAAAACAAAACAAAACACCATCAACAGCGCCAAAAACTATCTAGACACGAACTACTTCAAGACAGGCCCAGAAGAGAAAACAGAATTCCACTTATCACCTACAGTCCACAACTTAAAACCCTCCAATGCATTATTAACAATCTACAACCTATCCTGGACAATGATCCCTCACTGAGGCCTAGGGGGTGGGGGCCATTTCTTGTTTACAGACAACTTCCTAGCCTCTAACAAATTGTTTCAAGTAACCACGCAACACACCTCCATCATAATTATCCAGGAACCCACCCCTGCAATTAGCCCCAGTGCCAACTCTGCACGCACACCTATACCAGTAATTTCATCACTGGACCCAATACATCAGCCACCAAATCAAAGGAACATTTAACTGCACATCCACTAATGTGATCAATGCCAAACTGGACAATCTCTACAGGAAAGAATTAATGGACACATCAGATATCTGAAAAGGCAACACACAAAAACCTGTTGAACACTTTAATCTTCCTGGAGGCTCATAATGGATCTCCAAGTTGCCATTTTGTTTGACCATTTCCACAAACCAAATACACAGGGAAGGATTGAACTAACTTCATTCACAAGTTTAATTCTTATGCTAATGACCTGAACCAGGCTATAGGATGGCTTCCACACTATTTTTCACCTTTTTAATGACTTAACCAATGGAGGTGCTAATGGTTCTTTGCAGACTCCTGTAACTACTTGTACTATCTACTCACTGTCTCTCTCTCTTCTCCTCTTCCTGCACCCCCACCCCCATCCCCAGCATGGTTATTTTATTCTTGGATCTGGAATTATTATATTCTGGGCATCTGAAGAAGTGGGTTTTGCCCACAAAAGCTCATGATACCATCTACATGTTTTGTTAGTCTAGCAGCACCTTAAAGACTATTTGTTTGTTTTTCCCCTGTTAGTAAACTAACAATCTAGCTTCAAAGGGGTAGCTGAGTTAATATCTCTGGATTTCATCCACTGTAGCCCAGAAAGGCACTATACAGTACTTTATTTTGGGAAGCATTCATTGGAAACGGTGTATGACTTGTGTGTTGGACCTCCCTGGTCCATCATCCTCAGGACCTGAGTGGTCCCGAACCAGGAAGTTTCCTGGATGAGGGGAGGTCAAGGCTCCTTTCTGGGGTATGGGCATCCCTGGGGACTTGGGCTTCCCTTCCCGCTGCTGGCCTCATGCTGGGGCTGCCAGGGTCAGACTCCTTGAGCTGGGATTTCCCTCTGGCTGCTGCCGGCCCCACTGGATGCCTCCCAGCTGTTGCTGGACCCGCTGCAACTGGGGTTCTGGGCCGGGACTTCCTTCTGTCCACTGCTGGCCTTGTTCATGGCTGGGGATTCCTCCCTCAACTGCCGCCTAGGTTCCTGCCTGAGGTTGGCAATTCAATTCCTCTCACCTGGGGCTCCCCGGCCTTGCATTCCCCAGGGCTGGACTCCCCACCCACCATAGGACCAGGTCCTCCCAGCTTAGCTGGAGCTTTGAGGCACCTGCGGGACTCCCAGCTGGCTCACTTCCAGGGCTCTCTTATCCAGCAACATCTGTGGTGCTTCTGGACCATGGATGTTGCCAGACCAGAGAGTCCTGGATTTGGGAGGTTCAACCTGTGGTAGTATGTTAACCCATGTGGCCCTGCCTCAGGAACAGCTGGGCAGCTACCCTCCAGCCCTGACTTCTGCTCCAGCCCTGGTGCCAGCAGAGCGCGGCTTGGCTCGGCTCAGCCCCACCCCATCCCACTCCCTCACCAAACCACTACTTTCCACAGGTGAGTATAGGCCCAAACCAGATTAAGAGCAAACTTAGGATGAACTTCAGCTACTTCTATAACAGAATTTCTGTAGAAAATCCATTTTTAAAAACAAACCTTACTTCAGCTGCAAATCTGAATAGAAACTACCTCAGGATGTGTGGCAAATTTAGGGTACACCATATTCTTGAGGTTTTTTGGAAAAAACTTCTGACCATTTCATATTGACTTGCTTTTCCTGGTGAATATGCTGAATTTAAATGTTCATACTGCTTACACAAGTAGTTAACTGTGGTCAGAATTTGATCCAGGGAGTATTTTATCACTTGTGCACACAAGGCACCACAACTTTCCTTTAATGTTTTATGAGGTTTTTAAAAAACCCTGCAACTTCAGCATCACTACTGTCTTGATGGATTGGCTGACTGTCAATCAGCTGCCTCATTCCTTTCAAGCAGTTACACTTGTAGAATGCAAAATTCTCTAAGGGAAAAGCGAATAAAGATGTTTGCCAAATAAGACACTTTCAACAGAGCAACAGCCTGATTTTATATTATTTTATTTTGAGCATTTCCTCAGACTTGGGTACTAACCCCAGGGTAGAGACTGAAACCAGTCAATATCTGAGAATAAATGGAAGAATGAATAAATAAGTGTATAAAATTATAATTCTCTCTGCCATCCCTAACCTATGGAATCTGTAGACAAACTTGCTATAGTCTTGTAAAATGTGAAGGATGGTTAGAATCTTAGTCCATGAGCAGATTGGTTCACAAGCCAAGAGTTAGAGGGTATGTTGTTGAATTGTAAAAATATAACCCAGTCCTCATTAAAAATGTGTCCTCATTGGCTCAAAGGAGTATTCTAAGATCTGGCACATCTCATGTTGACACAGGCCATCATTTTGCCTGTTTTTAGGTCACCTCAATCAGAATATTATAGCTTTTGACTTAAGTAAATTTGTATCATCTATATTTTACACTTAGAGAAACTGAGCCTCAGAGACTGAGTTGCCTAGGTCACACTGGCAGCTTACAGCAAACCTAGGAACAGATGCCAACTTTCTGGTTGTCTAGTTCTGTGCTGCTGGGATAGACACACTGTGGTAGCCACCTGCCATGCAGCCCCTCTGACCACATGGGAGCTGGGGCCGTGGTGCAGCTGTCCCAGTAGGACAGCTTTTTACTCTTGTAGTGCAGAGCTTGCAGCAAAGGGTTGGCTCTCTGGTAGTGGGGTTGTCAGGGGAGCTGGTGTGTAACCATAATGGAAACTAATAAGCTGATGCTTATTGGTTAACTGTTTAAATGGTCACACTATTCCTTCCCTAGCCTGATTGACTATCAATACACAGTGCTGCCCTTGGGTTTGTTGGTTGCCCCTTTTTGTATTGTGTGGTGATGGTAGCAGCGTTCCTCCGGAAATGAGTTCACATCTTTCTTTGATTGAACAGTAATCTGGTAAGAGGTTCAAGTTGCAAGTCTTGTTGTACACTATAGACACTATCCAATTAATGTTTCATGTGCTTTGTCTGCTGAGCAACACGGACATCTGTTCTGTCTCCCATACCAATAATAGAACTAATTGGAATAGTCCTTAATTTCATGGTGGCCAAAACCTTCCTTCTGAAATGTTGTTAGAAGATGTTGCAAGGAGTCAGTCTAGACTAACACATTCTCTCATCACATGCAAAGTCCAATGTGCTGGACTATGTTTTAGAGCTACAGCACTGACTGGACATGTTGTATTCGTCAAGGAAACATATAGATATGATCGTTCATATTCTAAATCAGGTCTGGTCTTAGGTTCTCTAGGTTGATGGATGGAACATTCAAACATTACAAGGGAGTTTCCTTCGTTCTGCCTTAGTGGTCTTGCATTTTGTAACAGAGCTTGTGCAGGGGAGAGGGGACTAATTTGCATCTCATTCAGACACAAAGCTTCTAGTTTTCCTAAGGTATAAGGTTGCATATAAATATATCAGGGAGTTGCAGACTATGTAGTTAGCTTGCATGGCATTTGTCACATCCCCCATTCTCTGACTCTTGTTTTCCAAGTTGTATATATTTGGAGCCACATCACCTCATCCTGTGGTGAAACTTACAAGCAGGGATAAAAGGAGAAGAGAATGCCTTAGATTTTCAACAGAGCTTTTGCCATACTGTTATGCCTTCCTCTTGGATTGAGCAGAGGGCAAATATCCATAGGTGTCAGGGCATCCTGACTCCTTTTTCCTACCCCGCTCCTTAGCTGTAATCAGAGGGCCTTTTTTGTCCATGGCTGCTCTTGACACTCTCTTTCTTTAAAGGGGAATTCCCCACTTTGGAAAAAGTTTGTAGGAAAAGATAATGCTCATGGTGTATTACCATTCCTTTAAAATATCTAGGGATTGTATGGGGGAATTGGCAGAGGAAAGATCAGGCAGGGAGAGAAGGCTCCATCTGTTTTGTTGTTTGTTTGTTTTTGTTTTTTTTCCCCTTGGTCTTAACCTTCCACCCAAAGTTCTTTATGCTGTTCAAGAGATAATCAGAACACTACATCCAATGCAGCACTTGCATGGAAGCATCCACTATCTTCCATGTAGAAAAGGTGAGACTTATGTAAAGGATATGATTGTGAGTGTGGTGGTCTAATTTTCTTGAATGAACAATCTGTCCACTCTCTCAGCTCTTTTTTAAAAAGCGCTTATCTAATTCTTTCATGGTTTATACTTCAGCACCATATACTGAGTGCCATTTGCAGAGAAATGAGTAATACCTCAGACCTTGTACTGAATTATTTTCTAGTTGTTGCCTCTGGTTATCCCTGCTATTCATTACTACTTAGTATCTCTCCTATTCTTAAGATTTCATCTGTGAATGTACTAAGTTGTATAACTGACAACTGTATGTTTCACTAAAGGTGTGCTGGAAAACACAAATCCTTTGTTTTTGTTTTGTTCTACATTATCTCTTTATACAAATGTCATCCAACTTTTTTACTCTTTGAAATGGCAGTTGCACATCTTCTCTTGCTGGAGTTCCTTGGCAAGATCCTGGGATAATATAGAGAAATATTGTCCTAGGCACTACCTCCAACTATAGAATAAGTGTGCATGTGCTCTTGCTCTTTCAACAAATACATGGGCATAAATTGACGCTCTGCTCTCCTTTTATTGGCTGTCTTTTTGTAGATAGCACTTTAGGCATGGAAGGGCTAAAGAGAGAAATTAAGCATGGCTTCCTTATGAAGGCTCTTGAAATTTCATAGCCCTGAGTGCCCTGATTATGCCACCCAGGTGTGTACATATGCTTCAGTCAATCTAGCTACCATAACATAGGCGAGAAGTATTTTTATACATTGCTGGTGGTATGGTAGCATAAATATAGCTCTAAAGTTGTGCTGTGGTAGTGCCTGTACTCTGGATGCGGAAACTTCATTCTATAGCCTCCTAGCAAGGACCCAATATAACTCCCATTAAAATCTCCATTGAATTCAGGACAAGTTGGACAAATCCTTTCTAAGAAGGACAAGTTCTTTAATGGGGGTTGGGAGGTAGAGAGCATAAACTCTTGGGAAATGATGTCTTTAATGCATGACATGTGGCTAACAGTGCGTGGTGGATCTTCTACACTAATGATGTGCTTTTGTTTCCATTGAAATGACAAAATTCCTGTTGAATTCAGGAGGAGCCAGATTGGGCTCTTAATGCTTTAGAGGTGTTACGCTGCTATAGTTCACTCTGCAGTAAACTTCAAAATAGTTCCTTTTTTATTTTTTAGTAACTTCCAACATTTATGACCCAAATGTATTAGGGGGAGGGAAGAGACGGCGGTTTGTTCATCTAAACATAGTTCAAGTTAAAGCAATCTTTCTCTTCTCTTGCTCACTTATTTTGTTAGTCTATTAAGAGGCATCATATTTTTATTGTGTTATGTGTTATATGGCTTACAAAAGTGGCAGTGGGGAAAATATTTTGGCCTCTTGGTTTTTGATTATTTCACAGGTCTAACATTGCTTAACATAACTACCACAAACTTCTTTTCTTTCAATGCAGCATTACAGTGTTTTTGCCATCTGTGTACAAAAGAAAACTTCACATGTGAGACTGATGGGCTCTGCTTTGCTTCAGTAACACAAACTCAAGACAAAGTCATACATAATACCATGTGCATAAAAGAAGAGGAACTGATTCCACGAGACAGGCCATTTGTTTGTGCCCCATCATCCAGTAATGGTGTTGTTACTGTGCCTCATTGCTGTATGGTAGACTACTGCAATAAAATAAAACTTCAGATTCCAACGCCAGGTAAACCTTTTAAGTAATTTCCCAACAAAATCAATGCTCATTTTAAAGTTAAGAAAACTAAACTGAGTGCAAGTAAACATGAGGGAGTGAAAAATAACAATGTCGAAATGTCAGAAGTGCTAAATAACTTCGCTTGTTTTTTACCAAAAAGGTTAGTAGTAGTTGGATGACTAGCATAAGGACTGTCAATGAAAATGAAATCTGATCAGAGGCTGAAATAGAGAAAGAACAAGTTAAAACTTAGGTAGACAAGTTAGGTGTCTTCACATCAGTGGGGCCTGATGAGACCATCCTTACAATAGTCAAAGAGCTCACTGAGGAGATATGAGGCACTAGTGATTTATTTCTAAAAAGTCATAGATGTGAAAGATTCTAGACGACAGGAAAAAGGGACACACTATAGTGCCCACCTATAAAAAAGGGAAATAAGGACAACCTGTGGAATTACAGACCAGTTGGCTTAATTCAGTATCCAGAAAGATAGTGGAGCAATCAGTTTTGCAAATGCCACAAAAATAACGTGATAAGTAATGTTCAGAATGAATTTGTCAAGAACAAATAGTGACAGACCAACCTGATAGCTTTCTTTGATGGGGTAGCAAGCTTAGTAGATAGGAGGGGGAAATGATAGATGTGGTACGTCTTAACTTGAGTAAGTCTCTTGATGCTAACATCACCTTCTCTTCAAAAGACACTAGGAAAATGCAGCTTACATGAATGTATTGTAAGATATATGCTTAACTGGTCTACTCTCTAGGAACAGTTTTTAATCAGTACTTCAGTCAAGCTGGAAGGGCGTATGGAGTGGTGCCCCACAGGGATAAGTTCTGGATTTCATTGTGTTCATGATGTAAAAGCCCGATTTAGGTGGCTAACCAATTAAATGTGGTGGGGTAAGGGGGCGTGCGCGCTGGGTTGGCCAGGCTGGGCCCGCTACAGTGGAGAAGGGTGGAGTACACTCAGGCCTGGCCAAGCCTGCTATTCCATGGCAGAGGGGAGTGGGCTGTCTTCTGGCTGGGCCGGAGGATGATAGGGTGCACTTCAGCTGGGATGTGTCAGGCCGAGCCTTCTGCCCCATGGATGAAAGGTGGCAGGAGTGTGGTTGGGCTGGGCCTCCTGAAAGGTGGGGGTGTGCCAGCCAGAGCATTCCCCTGCTTTTTAATCAGTTATCCAGGTAAGCATTACTACATTCTGTTTAATTGATGAAGATATTTGATCGACTACACTTATAACATTTGCCAGCTGATACCAAGCTGGGAGGGGTTACAAGTGTTTTGGAGGATAATCTTAACATTCAAAATCATCTGGGGGAAGTGGTCTGGAGTAAATAGGGTAAAAGTCATTAGGGACAAATGCAAAGTACTCCATTTAAGAAGGAATCAATTGTGCATACATAGACACACAGAATGGGAAACAAATGACCCTCTAGGACAGGGTTTCCCAACCTATGGGTCAGGACCCAAATACGGATCACCATTACATTTCAAAAGAGTTGCCAGGTGTCTTCCCCAGATGGCTCTTAAGGAGCCAGTCACACATTTTTTAATGACATTGGGTCACCAAGTTTTCCTGAATTGTCAAAATGGGTCCCCATCTGGAAAAGGTTGGGAACCGCTGCAGTAGGAAGAAGTACTACAGAAAAGGAATGGGGTCATGGTGGATTACAAACATCACTGTTGAGGAAAAGGCAAATATTCTGGGATATATTAGGAGTGTTCTGAGCAAGTCGTAGGAAGTAATTCTCGCCACTTTGTGCTGCTTAGGCCTCAACTGAAATATTGTGCAGTTCTGCATGCCACATTTGAAGAAAGATGTGGCAAACTGGAGAGAGCGCAATAAAATGATGAAAGGGTTCTAAAACATGACTTGTGTGCGAAGAGTGGAAAAAATTGGGTTTGTTTAATCTGTAGCAGAGAAGACTGAGGGGGGGACATAATAGTTTTCAAGTACATAAAATGTTGCTATAAAGTAAGGCGGGGGGGAGGGAGGAATTGCTGCTTGGCCCATCCTTGGAGATTAAGAGCAAAGAGCTTAAATTGTATCAAGTTATTTAGATTGGACATTACCCTGACACACAGTTTTTTCCTTAGGTAAGTTATTCAAGAGCTTAACTAGGAAAGCTGTGGAATCCATCACTGGAGACTTTTTGAGCTGTCAGGAATGATCTAAATTTACCGGGCGTGCAGGGAGTAGACTAGATGACCTCTCTAAGCCTCTTTGTGACCTAGAATCAGAATTATATCGGGTCAGACTAGGGCATCTATTGTACTTCCTAAATATTATTTTAAAGGTGTAGATAAAGGAATAAAACAAGAACAGAATAGTACCCAAAACGTCTCTTGCATCATAATGCTGTGTGGCTTGCATCGAGCATGTATATAGATCTTTTTAACAATCCTGTGTTTCAGTGTACGTCGCTTCAGTCTCTACAGTATAATGCTAGTGACTCTCTCAGAACTCAGAGTTGACTCAATTTTCTTACTGAAATTTCAAAAATTCCTCAGACCAGTAACTGATATGCTAAACACTCAAATGCTAAACAAATGTTTTATTAAACATATTTGCTATTACAAAACAGTAACACTTGGTTTTTTCTCTTACTTCCACTTGTAGGCCCTACTTTAGGAGAATCCACTTCTAATCTAGGACCTGTGGAATTGGCAGCTATTATTGCTGGACCAGTCTGCTTTGTTTGCATTTCACTAATGTTGATTCTCTATATCTGCCATAATCGTACTGTCATTCATCATCGTGTACCAAGTGAAGAAGATCCCTCATTGGATCGCCCTTTTATATCAGAAGGAACTACTTTAAAAGATTTAATTTATGATATGACTACTTCAGGCTCTGGGTCAGGTAATTTATTTCTAATACTTGTAACTCTGTTGATGAAAGTCTTGGTTCATGTGACTCAGGCCTGGTCTAAACTGAACTAGATCAACCTAGCTACATCTATTCTTCTCTGCAGGAAAAAAAATTGCTCCTTAAATGCTGAGGTTAGGTCAATCCACCTGCTGCTAGATCAGGTGTGGGCAATAATTTTTGACAGGGCACTCCCAAGATTTTGGAAAGTGGCTGAGGGCCTTGCTTTTCCGTGATATTAATGGAGATGTGGGATCTGGGATGGAGGTTGGGTGCAGGAGGGAGACTGGAGTTTGAGAGGAAGTTTGGGTGAAGGAGGCAGTTGTGACCTGGTGCAGGGGTTTGGGATGTGACCTAGGGTAGGAGGGGATTGTGATCTGGGACAGGAGATTGGGGTGCCAGATCTGGGAGGGAGCATAGGTGCAAGAGAGGGGCAGAGGGTTGGGAAAAGAATGGTTGGGGGTGCCAGAGGCAGGCTCTGGCCAGGATACTTATTTGCCTGCCTTCCTACAGTGCTAAGGCTTGCAGAGCTTAAAAACGTTTCCTAGCCAGCCTCTGCCTGCCTGGCCATGTGCTTGTATGAGTAACTGAGCCAAGGAGCAGGGATGTGTTGGTTCTTGGCTGCCTGTTCAAACAAGCAGCTCCCACTGGCCTGTTTCTGGCCAGAAACCAACCAATGGGATTGTGCTGGGAGCGGGAACATCTTCTGAAGCTTTTTCTCCTCCAGTTTTGAACTGGGCCTGGCAGCCACATTTCTGAGCAATGTGTGGGGCAAGCAGGGGAGTCTGCTTGGGCTTCTGTGGGCTGATTCCAGTAGCTTGCTAGGCTGGATCCAGCCCATAAGCCCAATTTTGGCTAGATTTGTGCTAGATCAATGGAAGAAATGGTCAGCCTAGCTACGGCCTCTTCGAGAAGTGGATTAACTATATCAGTTGGGGGGAAAGGAATCCATTAATATGGGAAGTATCTACTTGTCATAGTGACGCAGCTGTAGCTATGACCTACGTTTTTAAAGTCTAGTTGACCACTTTCAATTGTGATATATGTATTTGTCTGAGAGGTCACCTTTTTAACTAGAGTTGTAAAATCCTGTTTACTCAATGAACTGAGTAACTGGAATCTCAACACTTCAGCCCCCTAGCTTGTGGGGCTCTGTGCAGAACACAAATTTGCATATTGAGTCTAACCACTGGAGTATCTAGTCAACGATTATGAATTAAGACTGGTAAATAATATATGGTCGAGGAAGGGGCAAACAAGCTGCACGCTTACAATTGTGGAATAACTTTAACTAGGAAAGATTCCTCATAATAGAAAACTCTGGTTTATGTCTCAAGTAAAGACAATACCCTTATAGAATGTAAAGTCCCCTAAATGAAAACATCTCACATTGTTCATATACTTATCTATGCTTTTTTTTTTTTTTTTTTAACTATGCCATTGGATAAGTATCTTGTGATCGAGTGAGGCTACAATTTGGTCACGAATGTCCCAGAAGTCACTGAATCTGACTTCCAGTGATGTTTGTGACTTCAGCCTGTGGCACTCAGCTGAACAGTACACTGATGCCCACAGGGGCTGGAAGCTGTGGGGTATCACTACAGCTCCAAAATCCAACCCTCCAACTCAAACTGCTGAGCAGCTACCCTGCTGCAGGCAGTGTAGACATCTACGTGTGTTTTCAGTAAAAGTCAGTCAGGTCAAGGCTTCCATGAATTTTTCTTTACTGCCTGTGACCTGCCCATAACTTTTAGTCAAGATTTCCATGACACAAGCTTAGCCTTAGTAATGGGTTCTACTCTTTTTTTTTTTTCTAATGTTTAAACTTGCTGTGCTCTTATTTGGAGAATAACCAGCACACCCAGATTTCCTCTTTACTGGTCATATCTTGTGTACCACTATCATGTCCCCTCATTATTCTGTCTTTGAGACTGCTTGATCTGACCAGTTGATTCTGTTTACAGCCCCCATTATCTAGTATGAGTGCTTCTCCATCTTAAATGTACAGTAATGTTGGATTTAACGTCATTGAAGGTGATGGACATAATCACCATGATTCAGGATAAATGTATGGAACAAGTGGGAAATATGATTGTCTTGTTTGTAAACAAACGAAATACCTGATTGCATCACTTTCTTCCTAATGGACAAAATATGATTCCAAAAACAGGCCAAGCATTCTTTTAAAAAGGGATAGCAGTGATGCAAGGTTGGGATTTAGTTTCTCTCCTGAGAAACTGAGCTGTTACCCCTGTGAAACCAAAATGGAAGAAATAATGGTAGTAAAAGCAGAAAACAGATGGCCAGAAAGAAGTAAAACAAGAACCAGAAACCCTTTTTTTTTTTTTTTTAAATAAGGGGGGGAGGGGAAGGGATTGGATACTCTGCAAAAGGAATTAAAGTAATATGTGGAAGTCTTACAGAAGAAGCTGATGGAGAAATAGTAGGAAGAGGTGAAATCTTTGAAGCAACCACTATTGCGTCTGTACAGATTAGAAAGCCCATCTGCAATTTTCTATTCTGGAATGGCAAAATGGATTGAGATGACTGAAAGATTGTTTTCCATGAAACGGGGGAGGTGAGGAATGGTTTGGCCAGCTTGGAATTTGCTACCAGATGAGCTGCAGCCACTACTTTGAAGGAGCTGCATAAGTGTCAGATGACCATGAAAGATGTGTGGAATTGGACCAGCCAGAAGGCTTTGGTAAATAACACCGGATATTTTCATCCTTTTTTGGCTGTTTGTAAACCACAAAGGCTTAGGGGTTCAGGAGTGGGGAAGAAGATGAAAAGTGCAAAACTATCTTGGATGGAAAAAATCCCTGCGAGGTGCTTTGCCTCAGTTCAACATCACCACTCAAAGAACTGGCTGGGAGAACTAGCAGAAAAGCTGTAAGGGTTGGTTTGTTTAAGCAGCCATCTCCAATTGTGATGCAGAATTTCTCACAAGAGGCTGAATTCTCCACATCTATTACTAGCCCTTGATATGCAGTTTGGAGCCATGTGTCAATCTGAACTGGCCAGTGCACAGCTAAGTGCTAAAAGAGGGGAGAAATCAACTCCTACTGAACTGCCTGAGGACTTGTAGATGCTTGTGGATCTGCTTATAGACGCTCAGCTGGAGTTGGCCTTGCAGGTAAAGATAAGTGATCAAAGGCCAGAATCATGCCATAGCTGTAGAATTTTCTGAGGACTTCAGATCTCTCTCCTCGTAGCAGTGCACTAGAAGGCAATGCTGCCACTAGTGAGGAAGATGAAAGCTAATTGCTAGGAGACTAGTAAGTACTGTTCTCTACCATGTCTAACTAAGGATGTTAAATATTGGTTAATTGAATAGCTGATTATCCTCATGAATTCTTATTGGTTAGTCAACTATTCTGTAGTTCCCAGGAGTGGGGGTGGCAGCCAGTGTGTTCCAGCCCCACTCCTGAGGAGTCCCCTGACACTCCATGCTACTGCCCGGGGGCGGGAGCTGGTTCGTGAGGGGAAACAATGTAAAAACCAGCTCCTCTTGCAGGCCAGCTGCCTGTTCCATACGGCTGCCTCTCCTACAGAGATAGCAGCATGGGGTGTCAGCAGCCCCTGTCAGGGGAGAGCAAGGCCTGAGCTCCTGGACCCAGCACGAGCCAGAACTGGTCCAGGCTGCCTGCCCACCTGGCTCCTAATACACTTTAAACACAGAGCCATAGTGGGGGTAGGTCTTGGACCCAGGGCAAAGCCCACTTAAAAAATTTATTGGCAAGGGGAGGAGAGAGAGGGAAACATGTAGCTTAGCAAAAGCTTATAGGTTAATGCTATCAGTTAATCAACTACACTGTTACATCCGTATGTCTAACTGAAAAAAATCTAGTTTGTTTCATGATACCTCTTGAACAATTAAGAAAGTGATAAATTTGGTTTGAAAAGCAAGGGAAATTGACAGTAATGCAAAACTTAGAGATTAGATAAGTGTATTAGTGGTAGGTAGAGGGAGTTCGGCTATCAAGAGGAATGGGCAAAGTTTAGAGGTAGCAAGGATTGGTGTCCCTCAGATCTTTAGTTTTAGTCAGTTAAACAACAATTGGGGTGTGGCTAATAGTATGTAATAGAATCAGAAATCTACTGGGCTAGTGGTCTAGTCTAACAAGGTCTTAGACCATGTTCATTAAAAATAAGGGATCAAAACTGCCAGCAAACTTGGTCTTGGCCAAGGGCAGTGACTGGAGACTGTGCGGAGCCCAAAAAATGTGGGAGGGAAAAAGATTTGTCGGAAAAAATTGAAGCCTCTGTAGTTAAGATAATGGATGAGTTGATGATCTGTGGTGCATTTCAATGATTGGAAAAGAGTCTTGAAAATCCAATCTATGGACATTCACTTTACAGATATAGTCTACTGATGAATCCATTGACTGTAGCCAATTGGATTACAGTGAGCAAATTTTGTCTTGCTTTTGCCCCTGGAAATCAAAACCAGCTACTGGATGTGGTGGCTTTCTAATGCAGGAAAGGTGGAGGGAAGACCTGTTTTTTGGGAGACTGATTCTCGAGGAACTCTTAGCAGCTGAAGTACTTATGGTGTGAAGCAGGATTGGATTCTGTACTATGGATGTTAGCATTTACACAATTACCTGATAAGCCCAGGCTCATCTATTAAATTCTAAAGGTTACATGCCCTAGAGGCAGCAGCGCAGGGGACAGGTGGGAGCCAGTGCTCATGGGGAGCCAGCTTTAAATGTGTAACATCCCTTTTCTCTACTACTTACTGAATGGTTTCTCACAAGCTGCAAATAGTGAAGAGAGCTATGGATCCAGTCATGAGCCAGTGGCAGTATTAACTGCTAGCATAGGAGAAAAGGAATTAAATTGAGTTCAGTTACTTTGTGGTTAATTCTAGCATAGTCCTGCATATTTAAATGAGGCGCAATAGAACAGTCTTGCACAGAAAACTTTAGGAATTGGTACATGTTCTTCTTCAAAGGTCCCTGTGGGTGCTCCACTTAGGTGCATCAGTTCCCCTATGCACATGGCCTGGAGACCTTTGGTAGCAGTCCCTGGCTGCCGGTGCATGCTGCACTATTGCGCAATTGCTCTGAGTGACACGCATGTGCCGGCGGCCATTCTCTGTTCCTTCTCAGCTGCTGCCAGCATCGGTTACGAGTAGCACAGTCTCCCAAAAAGCTTTTGAAAAGAACAAGAACAGAATTAACAAGAGCCGCAGAACATGAACATAACATGAACATAACAAGCGGAGTGGGGTGCCAGCACTTCTGCTGTGTCCTGTTCACCTGCAGCGCCTCATACAAACAAACCCCTGTCATGCTAGCACCTTCTGATGTTGAAATGGGTGCAGGCTGCAGCATCTTTGTCGGCAGCAGACAGGCACACAGAGTGTCTCTGCTGCCTAGGGCTGAGCCATTCGATGAGCTACTGCCCTTGCTGTAAATCTCCCTCTTCTCCCCCGCCCCCCATTCTCAAAAGCAGAGAAATTTTTGTTTTGTGTGAACAGGACTGTGGCTGTCCAGCAGCCTGATTCAAACTTGCCCACGGGGGTGGGCCCGCCCGCCCACCCGCCGACAATACACCTGGGACAGAGGGCAAAAGGAGCACTCTTTCGGAGGGATGTGCTAGAGAGAGCTTGGACCAGGAGTGCAGCTCAATATGCCAGGTCCCTTGCTGCTGATCTATAACCGAGCGATAAAAGTCCTCCGGGCAAGGAGGCACACAATGGTTGTCCCAAACAGGGTGGCATAAAGCCAATGGAGGGATTCTGCTCAGAACGAGCCAATGATCCCAAAGTGAAGCACAGAGCTGCTGGCTCTCCTCAGAACAAGCCTGCAGTACTGCAGGAGAAGCCAGTACTGGCAGCAGATGATAAAAGCAGTCAGGCTGCAAAACAGCAGATTGCCACACGCAGACACACTCACAGTACCAATGGTGCTGGGGTGCCCCAGAGCGCTGAATGCACATATATGTACTCACCAATGGCAGGCTTAATAGTGATGCCACCACTGCCCCCGGTACTGAGATATGTAACCAAGACAGACCTCGCGGTACCATTGGTACCATGTTCCCCATTATTTGGAACTGACATACCATGCTATAGAGATTCTGTACTACCTTCCACACCAGCATTGCTAATATCAGCATGATGTAGCAGTGATGATAAGTAAGGGGCCAGCACAGAGTCCCTCATACACTGCCCATAACTGGCAGATGGGCACAATGGATACCCCCACTGCTCCCACTTCAGGGGCTCTATGGGGACCCGAGGGGAACCCTACAGAAAAACTATATCAAACCCTCTGGGTACCAAGGGCTCAGTCAGCTGATGCACACATGTGGGAAGAGTTCACTGCAGCCCAGGCACCCATGACAGCAAGTCAGCGACAGAGGAGGCTACACAAGATTGCATGGCCCTCCTAATACATCTAGTGCCACGATGGACAGCCATCGTCTACCTACGTCGCCTATTGGAGGTGCAGCTGTAGCAAGTTTCAAGACCTATTCCATAGGGTCGCAAAGACACAGTGGTTCTCAAACTTTTTGGGCTCGAGCACTTTACACGTATAAAAATTTATGCAGAGCCCCAGCGGTCCACTGATTGTACCTATCGATGTTTCCAGTTTGTCAGCCTTGCAGAGCCCCAGGAGATGTTTCACCTAGCCCTGGGGCTCTGCGGAGCGCAGTTTGAGAAACGTTGCTCTAGTACAACTCTTGGATGTAAGGCACAACAAACGCAAGCATACTTGTCTTACCTCAGCACACCAAATTGGCTCTGCTGATGACTTGAGGCCTCATGGAAGACCCTTGCATTGGAACCGGTGACTTCCAATCTACCGCAACTGCTTTCCTCAAGGTCTTTGCTCAACCTTATGCTATTCAATCCTTTCAGAAATCAGACACTAGCTTTGGACGTACCATACTGTCCAACAACCAGTCCTGCATCACGGAGTGCCCACCGTCAACCAGGAATACTATTGCATAGTCACCTTATGCAGTAGCTGGAGTTCTTCGAAAGGTGTCCCTGTGGGTGCTCCCCACCCACCTTCCTCCTCTCTGCTCCGGGCTAATACACTTTGGCGTAGAAAAGGAACGGAGGGAATGGTCGCCGGTGCATGCCTAACTGTCATTAGAGCGATTGTGCAATAGCGCAGTACGTGCTGATGGCTGGGGATTGCTACCAAAGATCGCTGTGCCGTGTGCACAGTGGGGCTGATACACCCACGGGGACATCTCGAACTCCAGTTATTGTGCAAGGCGAGTAACCTTTCCTTCTGCCAGTCCAACAGTGAGGCTGTAAATTAACTTGGCCAACAGATTGATACTGGATGAAGTGACATAATTTCATTTGTAGCTAGCTAAATGGGGGGGGAGGGGGAAAGGCATTTCAGGCTACTTAATTTATTAGGAAGGTATAATTGAGCCTTCAACCAGGCATTTGGCCTTTCTCTTAGTATTACTTAAGAAAAATGATAGCACCAGATTATACAGGAAATTGAAAACTAAATGATATTTTAAGGATTCTTATCCATCCAGAAACAGATACGCTGGATACTGTAGCAGGTTCAATCTGTTTTCCACGTTGGATGTTAAAAGTATATTGGCAAGTGCAAATAGATTCAAGGGGGGGGAGAAGAAATCTGCTCTCGCAAAAGACAAGACTCTTGACAAAATACCAATAACTTGTTGGTTTCACCTTAAGCACTACTATCACACTTGAGAGAGTATTGCATGGCATTCCTCTCTTATTCTGTTTATATCTAGATGATATTCTGGTGCATGCTAAAAACTTTTAACAAAAACTGATACATCTGCAAAGGGCCTGTGACTAGCTTACAGCTTTGTACTGTCCCTGAAACTGAATCCAAGTTTATTTACACTTGGTACTCAATGTGTACAAAGTTTTGTAGGAATCCTATTGCTGAAGGCTTATTTTTGATTCGTCAGCATTGCAAAACCATCATATAGGTTGGTAGAAAAGGGGAGACTATTTTGGTGGTTAGTGTGATTTAGCATTTTCAGAACTGAGGCTTTGGTGAATGTTCTGTGTTGGCCTGCTTATTTTTCAATATCCCCTTTCATATTGGGCACAGATGTTAGTTACGGTTTGGGGGCAGTACTGATGCATCAATGTAAAACTAAAGGCTGCTTATAGCGACAGTCTGTCTTCCCTCCGTTACTGTACCACCCCGAAGAACTCCTGGCAATGGCTGAATCTACAGAACACTTTCACCAGTAGTTGTATGGGTGGAAGTTTGTGGCAAGAACAGACCTACCATTCCTGCAATGGCTTTTTCAGATTAAAGATTCGTGAAAGGTCTCTTCGGAGAAGCTGTAGTGCTATGACTTCAGTCATGTGCAGGTCTGGACACTAGTATGGTAATGCTAATGTCCTGGTTGGTTGATTACAAAGACTGCCCTAAGCAGATAGCAAGGAATTGGCTTTTCAAGGGACTTGGGTATACTCAGGAGATGACTGTCTCTTCTCCACTCATAACTTGCTGAAGTGCAAATGTTCTGGGTTCATCCATTGAAACAATTAATGTACATTGCAAGAACAGAGTTCAATGCAGTCAGAGGGTTCTCAAAGAGAATTCTGGTATTGCAATAGTATGTGATAGGAAAATCATTTGATGGCATACTGGAGTAGAGCATTTGCATCCCCCTCAATGCTACAGGAAACGTTTTTAGGTTCATTGAGACAACTTTGAGTTTAAAGATGAGATGGGGTGGAGGAAAGGATGATGAGGTGTATAGGCAATATTCATAGGGTTATGTTGGCCTGTGAGCTGCTCTCGCTGACACAGCTTCTGCCACTCATTGAGGTGGCTTTATGTTGATGGAAGAGCTCTCTCCTGTTGGTACAGAATAGGGATGTATAAACTGCCCAGAACAAGTTAACTGGTTAAATTATTTAACTGGTTAACCCCCAGGTGTGGGTGGCAGGAGCTGCCCTGCTGTGGCACAGCAGGAGTTGCCCTGGCCCTGCTGCAGCCCTGCTGGCTGGGCCATCATGGGGCAAGGTTTCAGTTAGCATGCCGGTAAGGTGTGTGCTTATCAGTTAACTGGTTATCTGGTTAACTTTTTACATCCCTAGCACAGAGTGGCTGCGTAAGCAATCTTATAATGGTGAACATTAGTACACCTAATGTACAGCTGGGCATCAGTACAGCTGGGCAGCTCTGAGTTTGTGTAGGCGTGATCTTAGTTGCAGACAGAGAAATTCTGGTAGCATGATACTATCACAAATAAAATGGGGAGTTTTTGGATAAGGTGCTGGTTGGAAATTGCCCTGGAACTGTGAGCAAAGCAACTTATCTCCAGCTATTTGCTTATTTCTGCTTTATTCAAGGATATAGGAACACAATCCTGTTGTCTTTGTAAATAAACAACAAGGTTGCTTTAAAAAAACTGAATCCATTTCTTCTCTAATTAGTAGCTCTGGAAAATGTAACAAGGGATAATAGTAATAGGTCCACATCTCCAAGGCAAGGAAGTATTAAGTGATTTGTCCAAGGGCACACAGAAAACTTGTGCTGGAGTCAATTAGCACTTTAAACCATTGTATAATCTTTCCTCATAAATGAGTTTCTCAATGTCTCCAACTTCTTTCCCTTTTCAGGACTTCATTTCTACAATTTGTTTGTCAGAGTGACTAGAAATGAAGCATGGTAGACAAGGGTATAGTGGTTTTTATAAAAACAGTTTTTAAATAATGGAATTGGGTATAGTTTTAATTTCTCTCTTCATACATCCCTGCACTCCCCCCCACCCCCCCACTGCTTTGCAAAATGATGCACAAGTCTCTTCCTGGATGGCTACTTTTAATGTAGAATCCAGTAATGCATGAGTAATCCAAAACTTTAAACTCAAAGGAAACTAATTTCACATTTTAGTTGCTCCAAATTCATCTTTAGAATGTGATTTAAATCACTTGGTACTTGTAATGCTAGTATTTTTAATATTGCCCAACGAATGTTTAGGAAGGCTTGTCTTGAAACGACCTGTATTCTAAAATTGAACTCCTGATTTAGATTTTCTCTGAAGTAAGATGAGAATTGTTTTTTATTCCTAGCTCTTAACTACTGAAGGCAATCACTATATATCTGTTGTTTTATGATCAACAATTCTTTTCTGCTAATGGTTGAACAAGCTTAATCTTAATATTTTCTTTTTTTTTAAGGTCTACCTTTACTTGTTCAGAGAACAATTGCAAGGACTATTGTACTTCAAGAAAGCATTGGGAAAGGTCGCTTTGGAGAAGTCTGGCGAGGGAAATGGAGAGGAGAAGAAGTTGCAGTAAAGATATTCTCTTCAAGAGAAGAACGTTCGTGGTTCCGTGAGGCAGAAATTTATCAAACTGTTATGCTACGCCATGAAAATATTCTTGGATTTATAGCAGCAGACAATAAAGGTTAGTAAGCTTTTGATAACTTTTCACTTTTGTTGATTTTGTAGATGTTCCTATTTTCAGTCATCAAAACATGAAAAGTTGCTGCAAGTGTAATCAAGGATTACACATGAGTTTTCTGAAATCTGTTTTGTTTAACTTTAATTACTGATCATACAACTTACCAAAAAATCTGTTCTCAAACCTGAGCAGCACATTACCTATAACTTTCACACAGACTTATTAAGCATTCGATGTAAATTGAATGGTCTCGTCTACTCAGTTTTGCATAGCTATTGAATTATATATGTAATTCTACTTATATGGTTGATATGCATATTTTTGTACCAATGCTCTGAATGCAGCAGAAAGTTAATTTGTACAACAGCTATGACTGGTTCAGCAATTCACTGCACCTCCGGCAAGCTGCCTAGCCTCCACTCCTTGTTGTCTTATTACAAGTTAACCAACAACTTGCCCAAATAAGATTTTCTTTTTAGTTTGTTTTACTGTCATGGTTGCATTTGGAGTGGTATGCTTCTCCTAACTCGGCTCTGGTGTCTGTTGTGTATATGGCATCCTATGACATTATCTATAATTCAACTGTCAACACCTGTAACTTAAAACTCAAACACTAAAAAATTATGCAAGAAAAAGGCAACATTCTATTCTGAAAATGTGTAGACCTAATCCAGATGTGACTTAGATGTTTTTTTAAGCATTACTAGAAGGCTTTAACATTAACTTTAGAGTTGGGAAAAACACCAAGTCTTAGAATAGAGCTTTGTGTTTGATAAGCAATATCAACATAGTATTTTCCATATCTAGCTGTCACAAAATTAGTCCAAGCCTAGTGATAAAGTCATGCTAATATGTCCTTAATGTAACCTGTCAAACTAGTTTCCCTGAGGAAAAACTGAAGTGTATATAGTTTGCTTAGAGTTCATCAATACATTTTTTCTCAGAACCAGAAATCTGTTTATCAGATCATTCATCTGAAAACCCTTCACTTAAAATTTGAAGGATGAAAGACTGAATGTGAGAAACATTTTATGTTCAGATACAAACTACACAGAAGGATTTCAAGATCTCCCATGTAATGGGTAAAAGAAATGTAATTAAATTACTTTAATTCTCCAAGAACACTTAAAATTCCTGCCCTCCTCCCTTACATAAGAATACAGGTTAGACCTTCCAGGTCTGGCACCCTCAACCCAACTAGTACAAATGAAGGAATTTGCCGAATAGGGGAAGTCCCCTGAAACTGGCTCCCCAGCCTGTCATCAGCTCCACATCTGGCCCAGGATCCCTAGCCAGATTAGCTGCTGCTGGCCCCAGTTCCCTCTCGAGCTTCCCCCGAAGCCAGGCTGTTGCAGCCAGAGCACAGATGCCAGACCAGAGTCCAAGTTGAGGGAGGTGCAGCCTGTATTGAGCTGCATCTACTCAGCACCCTTAGCACAAATCGCATATCTTATTTTGAAACGGGCTATTTCAAAATTTGGCACATCTACACAGCGCCAAATTTTGAAATAGCCTCAAGGATTACAGGGATGCCAAAATAGTGCAAAATATAGCAGACCCACTAGCAGTCACGTTCAAAAGATGTGGGATAGCATTTTGGTATACCTGTGGTATCCTGAAATAGCTTTGCAATGTAGACATACCTTTGTCTGAACTGCTAGATGACTCTCTAGATTAATTTTCTTATCATTCTACTGATGATGTTGGTGTGCTGTTACTGTTAATAATTGAATATAATATAAAAAATGAGGGTTGTCAAGCAACTGAAAATATCACTTTTAAACAATATCATTTACTTCATGATTTTTGGATTTTTTTCTACATTTTCAAATACCTTTATTTCAGTTACAACACAGAACAGTGTTCTCCCTTTTCATTTTTAGTTACAAATGTTTGTACAGTGAAGAACAAAGCATATTTTTCAGTATATCTCATACAAATACTGAGTGCAATTTCTTAATCGTGAAAGTTGAACTTGCAAATACAGAATTATGTACAAAAAATTGCATTTGGAAATAAAACTTAAACCTACCTCAGGCTTAAGTCAGAACTAACAGTTCTCTTCCCTTCATTGCTTTGGCAGATAAGATTTCTTTTTTCAGTCCTTTTGTTACCTTGGTTCATCCTTATCCCAACCACAGTCTATTAATTTTATTAATAAAAAAACACACACCTTATCTCCCACTCCTCCCCTCCCTTTGCCAGTCTTCCTCATTGTACTGGGTTGCACCAGTTTTAAAAGATGCTTTACTTGCAGGCTCTTTGTTTCTGTCTTAGATGGGCATGCTCAGTATATCTGATGCCTGGCGGAGGCACATATCACAGAAATGCCCCCACAACAAACAATTATAAACACTCTTAAGGGATGGGACCTCCAACTAAAACTTCCTGTGGAGAAATCTCTAAGACTCTCTTCAGAACTAGTCTCAAATTCCACCTCTGTAAAGAGGACCCTGCCAATAGCTGTAGATCTGGGTTTACCTATCTCTTTGCCTCAGGACCCACCTGCAAAAAAGACCACCGAACAAAAAAGGCAGTCCTCTCTGCAAGAGTGAACACCTGAAGAAAAAAATTTTTCCGACAACAAAATGTGTCTTGGGCTGACGAGGACATGTCCATACGGAACATACCCAGCACCTGTTCGTACTGATATCAAAGTCCCTTAGAGGCTAAGGCGACCAACCGGCCGTGCCCTCCATCTTGGCCAGGCTGGGACCCTTGGGCTATGTATAGAGCCCAACTGCTGCTTCAATGTCCCAAGCCATTATAATGCGCACTCAGCCACCATTGCCACCAATCCAGCCTTCTATCTGAAGTGTTCCAGAATGACATGGAGAATGGAGTGTACCCCTAAGGGATACCATGCCCCCTATACATTTTATCATCATCCTCTCCAGACCAGACAATCATGCCCCCTACCCCCGATTACAGGGGAAGATTTAAAATCTTAACAAGACCTCTTCAAGAATGGCAGACTCACTGGATACTTCACTAGCTGACTTTGGCTGTGTCTAAACTACATGGCTCCATTGATGGAGCCATGTAGATTAGGGTTGTAGGCATAGGGAAGTGAAGCGGCGATTTAAATAATTGCTGCTTCATTTAAATTTAAATGGCTGCCGCGCTGAGCCTCAACCATCACACCATTCAGGGATGATTACTACAGGAGTCTGTTACACATCAACATATTTTAACTTCGAGCGGTTCAATGTGCCTGTAACCATCTCCTATCTCCCATCTGCAACACAAATATCAAAATAGCAACGTGAAAACATGCTGAATGTCTTGTATAAATCACCAAGGGGAAGCTCATTCCTATCTTATGTGAATGGGAGGCAATCCATGTTGTGGTAGTCGTACATAAACCTCAAATTTATGAGGCAACTTCTCTACCATGCTGTCAGACCAGCATAGTGGACTACCTAAGCAAATGCTTTTTGTTTGTTCCTCCCCCCCGCCTCTCTCTCTCAGAAGCATGAGTGGGAGATGCACCCACAAGTTCTCAACACCATCTTTAATCATTGGGGCTACCTGGTAATAGACTTATTCACAACAAACCACAATTCAAAATGCTCAAAGTATTGCTCCAGAATGGGGCTAGGGACTGACTCAGTGGGAGATGCTCTTATCCAGTGGGACTATCCCTTATGCATTCCATCCTACTACTTAGCTGTGTACTCCAGGAAATAAAATGTGACCAGGCTCAAGTCATACTAATCACACCAACATAGCAGAGACAGATGTGGTTTCTATAGGCCAAATGGAATAGAACTGCCTCTGTCTTCTCCACATCCCTCACCTTCTCTATCTGGACGCAGGGTGGATTCTTTACTCAGACATTGCTTATCTTCACCTGAAAGCCTGGCTCCTGAAAGGCTAATGACAGTGGGCCAACTTTGTTCAAAATAAGTGCCTCGATAGCCGAAAACCTATACAGGACAGACATACTCTCAAAAATGGTGGTGATTTCTGTTCTGGTCAGTAAATCACTCTTGCACTACCCTCTGTACCCCTCTCCATATATGGTATACTGGACTATATTTTAGACTTAAAGAAGCAAGGACTCAGACAGTTCTGTATGAGTGCACCTTGGCACAATTTTGAGTAAATGAATTTGGTAGATGGTCACACTTTATTTGCCTACCCCACTATGAAACATTTTCTAAATGAACTGAATAATTGTTTTAGTGGCAGGTGGAGGACAGCGCAGACATCTACTTTGAGATCTCAACATGGTCCTTTGAATCCTCACAGGGAACGTTGAGGCCCTAGCCAATTGTTCACTACTGCACCTCTGTATCCAAAACTCCACTCAGTTGCCAGCATCGTTTGTCTTCCTGCTCATATCCAGATCGTGGTATTAGCATTTTACCTGGAAAGGACAAAATTGTTTAGGAAATCCCCTCTACTCCTTTCTTTTTATTGAGAAGCATTCAAAAGGAGAAGCTATTTCCAATTAAAGATTCTCCAAATGAACATCCCTCTGCATTCACCTCCTATTACAAGAAAAATGGCATTCCTGCTCCTCCATTGTACATGCCTTCCATGAGAGCAGTGGCTCTTATACAGACTGTGCTAACTTCTAACACATGCATCTACCCACATTTAGTAAACATTGTCATAGAATAAAATTGCTATGCAGGACACACAATTTGCCCTTGCAGTACTCACATATTCAGACACAAATTCCAACGACCTTCCTTTCATAGAGAGGTACTGCTCTGTAGTCACTTACAGTAAAACCACTGATAGGTTCACTTCTTGAAGAGGAGGAGCAGGTTATTCACCTTGTCCACTAACTGACATTATTTCAAATGGTTGTCCCTTCCTGGTGCTCCACGGTCCTCCCTACTCCCCTCTGCTTCAGAGTTGCATTGATATTTCTCCATTTATAGGGACAGTTGGCAGCGCACAGTAGTTCAATCGTTGCAGCATTGCAAGATAGTGCTGTGTGTGCGCTGCCACGTGGGGTGCTGCTGCTATAAATCTGCCTATAAGCACAAGACCAAAATGCGTACAGTGGAGCACCCACATCACCAACCATTTAAAAAAAAAAAACTCAGTTACTGCACAAGGTGAGCAACCACATCTTTTGTTTCATTTCTACAGTAGATAGGTGTAATCCAAAAATAATATAAAGTGAGCATGGTATACTTTGTATTCTGGGTTGTAATTTAAATCAGTATCGAAAATGTAGAAGAACATTCTCAGATATTTTAATACATTTTAGCTGGTATTCTATTTGTGATTTAACTAAAAAATTAACTGAAGTTAATCACATGATAGATTGGTGTCCGTCAGAACACCGAGCAGTTCCAGGTAATTATTGCAGAAGGCTAGCTGCTCACTATCGCTGCAGCCCTCTGTGTTCCATTTCTATAAATGTATTTACAAAGAGGGCCTCCTGGCTTCAGCTCTTGGGATTTCCTAAGGAGGTCCAGCCTATAATTGAAGAATTGCTTTTTGATGGCCCTAAACTGTGTATTGACAGCATAAACCAATCTCTGCACATGTTGAAGTACTCTAGGGCCACTTCATGTTCTCTGAGGAATTTTTAAGCCTACCCCGCACGAAAGAGAGCTTAAGTTCCAGATAAGGCAGGGTAAGATCTTCGTGCTATTTCAGGCTTTTAGGAGTTATATGCACCTCAGTGCAAAAGCCAGTGTTTCAAAGAGGAGAAAATCACCACCTTATGGACCTTGGCCCACCCAACTTTTCAAGCACCAATTTTGACCAGGTGACTAAGGACCTGTGCTACCACTCCCCTCCCCCTTTTTTAATCAACTGCAATGGTTCACCTGGTTCTCTTCTCTCCCCCCCCCCCTCCCCCCCTCCCAGCAACTGCCTTCATAATTTTGGCAAACTTGGGAGTCTTAATCACTATGGGCAAGCTGCATTTTTCAAGATCCTCTTGATAAGGTAGAGTACTCCCTCCTCTTCCACCTGGCAACTTCCCTGTCCTGGTCCTCTTTAGGGACACTCTGGTCTCTCCCTACCGCTCAAAAAAAGTGGTGAAAGGCTCAGCCCCTTTGTGGAAGCACAAAAAAGCAAAATAGTAACACGTGCAGCAAATAAATCCATCACCAGAGCAAGAGGATCGGTTCTCAGCCCACAACCTTCATATATATATATGAAAATATATCTCCATCTATCTAATTGTCATCTTTTTCTTCCTCTATATATTGTCTGTCTGCCCAATGATCTAGGGGTCCATTTGTTCAAGAGCTCCTTCTAAACAGTAAAAACTACAACTACCAAATTTGGTATGCAGCTTCCTCTTACCCTAATTTTTAAAGCAAGGTAAGGGTTTGGTTGTTCCAGGACAATAGGATATGCCTGGAATTTCATTTTCTCATAAAACGAATAAGTAGTGGTCTGGTAGGAGGGACAGTTATACTGAAGAACATCCAGAGGACAGAAGCAAGGGGCCAGAGATGGGACCCAGACAGCTATAAGCTCATTGGGCTAGCAGGAGTAGGGAAAAAAGGACAGCCAGAGCCACCCCACTTCCTTGCCCCCCCAAAAAGTCCCCCT
This sequence comes from Apalone spinifera, assembly GCA_030068395.1. Taxonomy (NCBI): domain Eukaryota; kingdom Metazoa; phylum Chordata; order Testudines; family Trionychidae; genus Apalone; species Apalone spinifera. Next base: position 134,552,437 of record CM057846.1, read on the forward strand.
TGTGATGGGGCCGGTTAAGAGGTTAACCAGTTTAAACAAAATTTTACATCCCTCATTCTAAGAATGTTGTAACTTTTGGTTGCTACTTTAGGGTAAAAAAATTTTCTGTGTAGATGGGAGACCTTTCCTTGATTTAATTCTTTGGAAACTGAGGTCAAGCTTACACTGACAAGTTACTGCGCAATAAATTAGCTCCCAGCACTAACTCCTGACAGGTCCACCCTGGCAAGGCACATAGTATTCACTAAATCTGTAGTTGCTGCACTCTAAGTAAACCACCTCGACAATCATAGAACTTGCTGTGCGCTGGATACGGCATTGGAGGGAATAGCGTGGACCATTGACTTGATTGCTCCATCCTTTCTGGCCTCTGGAAATGGTCCATAATCCCTCCCATCCTGTTTGCTCTTTGCTCGTGGAATTAGGTTGCTTGCCCTGCAGGTATACACATATCCTCTTTCAGAGCTCAATTTCAGACAGCCTGGTTGCTGTGTTGATTTGCTCCATGACACAGAGCAAATATGTGATGCTCAGACTGTTGAATGCAGAGGCAGGTGTCTGTGAGTTAAAAAGAGAGGCTGCACAAAGAGCCAGGGAGCAAAGTGGGCCGGGGAGGGTAGGACTGAGATGATGGGGATTTCCCCCTGCCTCAGGAGGAGTTTCCTGCTGCTGTCTGAACTTACAAGACATGACATCCCCAAAAGCATGGTATCTCTCCCTTCTCTCCGCACCCCACCCCGGGCCTGCACATGTACTATACACTGTCTCACTCGCTCCCTCTTTTCCCCCAACTTTTGAAAAGCAGCTGTCAGTATAGCAGGATGAAAATGGAGTAATGGGGTTAGGGAAACCTGTATCGTGTGATGCTGATTGGGAGGGTTTTGCAATGCTGTATGGGGCAAAGCACCCTGCAGCCAGTTGTACAGTAGGATAGCTATCACAATGCATTACACTCTGTGGCGTTGCAAAAGCTGCTAAGTGGGCATGCTCCACTGTCAGAAGGAGCACAACAGCTGTTTCCCAGAAGCATTCTGTTGAGCTGTAACTACCAGCGCTTTACATCTGCCAATGTAGACATGGCTTGAATCTTTCGAAGGTCCTATTTATCAGCATGTCAGAGAATAAGAACCTTTCTGTTCTTCGAGTTCTTGGTCACGTTGAGTCCAAGCAGGTGTACACACATCGCATGCACGAGTGTTGGAAACTTTTCCCCTAGCAACTCCTATAGGGTCAGCTGTGGAGAGCCCCTAGAGTGGTGCCTCTGTCAGTGCATACATACCACAGTTGACCCTACCCTCCCTCAGTTCCTTCTTACAGTCTGTGGTGACATTGGAACTTCATAGCTCTTGCCCCGGCAAGTGTCTGGTGTCTAACTGTAGCTATTCATTGTCATCTTCGTTAGTGTAATCAGTCTTCAGAGTCAACTAGAAAGTAAGTGCCCAGGAACTGTAGTCCTTCTGGGGCACCGGGGCAAGCCTAATGCCCCACGCTTTAAATAGTGTGCAGTCTGTAAGTGGCCTATGCCCAACAGTGATCCTCACAACATGTGCTTCCGCAGTACAGGTGAAGAATACGCACTGCGATGAGCAAGATTTGTAGAAGCTTTAAGCCCTGCACAAGAAAGGACCGGGAATACAGACTCCAACAGCTCCTCATGGAAGTGGTGCTAAAACCCGCTCAGAATGAGAAATCTGCCTTGGGAGCCAGCTCAGTACAGAGCATTTCGGCCTCCATGTGCAATATTACACAAACTGAGCACAGCCAGAGACTCCCGGCACCAGGATTGTCCAGCGCTGAAGACTGCAGGGCTGAGGCACTGGTCTACCTTGCCAGCAGGAGGAAGGACAGAGGCAGATTTCTCCCACCTCCCTCCCCCTTGCAAGCTCTGGCGGAGACAGGAACAAACATGATGGAAGTCCCTAGTGTGAGAGGTCCAATGCATGCTGTCAACTCTGGTCCTGGGAACGGTGCCATCAAGTCCAGCACACAACCAATCACTGAGACATGAGTCCAGTGCAGGTCTTGAACAACTCCATGCCGGACACCTTTGAAGTGGCCAGACACCTTATAGAGATCTGAGGCAGAAGCATCCAAGGTGTAGGAAAAATCCAGCAATGCTGGGACTACATGGCTTGAGGGGGAAGGTAGCAATGCTGCATCAACCACTATCCACGGAACGGTACTAGGAAAGGTCATCCTCCTCAGAGGGGCCACCTTCACCTATGCAGCCTGCTCCACTGCTGGTACCAATCGTCACAGAGGTGACCAATGCTTTGGATCTGGGGTGAGGGGCCCACGTAGGTAACCTGAGAACCCAAAGATTATGGTCCCCCAGATACATTAGATTTTACATCTCTGTAAAAAATAAGCAGTCAGACTGGCCTGCCAGGTAGTGTAACCCCAGATACAATGTCAGTGTGTGTTAGTGTATACAGACAATATGGCCACAATGTTCTACATAAACAAGCAGGAGGCCGTGTGGCCATCGTGACTTTGGTGTGGCACTATTGCATAATGTGCAAGATCCACTTGGAAGTCCAGTACCTACTGGGACTACAGAATACACTGGGGGATGCCCTTCGCAGAACCTTTATGGTCCACAAGTGGTTACTCAGAGAAGATGTGATACAATCTTCCACAGGTGGGGAGCTCCCCATCTAGATATGTTCGCCACTCCAGAGTACAAAAAGTGTATAGACTTTTGCTCATTCCACAATCTCTCCTAGCGGGGTTGCATGAGAGATGCATTTGCTCTTCATTGGGACAGTGGGACCCTCCTATATACATTTCCCCTGATTCCCTTGGTACATCCAGGTCCTAAAAGCCCGCAGAGACAGGGCCCATATAATCCTGTTGGTGCTGGCATGGCCACACCAATGTTGGTTTGTCACCCTGCTCAGCTTGTCAGTGGAAGCCCTGATAGCCATTCCCCTTTACCCAGACCACCTGAGACAGCGTCGGGAAATGTCTCAAACATCCAGATCTGTGCTCCCTCCACCTAAAAGCATGGAAGCTGGTTCAATGGTTCAATCTGCTAGAGGTTCAGTACTCAGTCCAGGTACAAGAGGTCCTGTTGGGCGATAGAAAGCCCTCTACTAGTGCGGTGTATTGGGCCAAATGGAAAAGGCTCTCAACTGGTGTGTCGAGTGGAATGCTCCCCCAGGGTGGGCACCCATTCCAGTGAGGGTAGAATATCTGCTGCACCTATGGTCACAGGGTCTAGCACCCTCGTCAAAGTTCCCTTGGCAGCGGTATCCACCTTCCACCCAGGTTACTCCTAGCATTCCTTGTTTGTCCACCCATGGTAACTCATTTTAGAAAGGAGTTGGACAAGTTATATCCATATTATCGTCCACCTGTACCTGCTTGGGATATGAACTTGGTACTTAAACTTATGGGACCACCCTTTAAACCAGTGACTGAGTGTTCTTTGCTTCATTTTTCTGAAGGTTCAAGATTTACACTCCTGAATTCTCTTCATACAAGAACTTCTGTAGCTTTTATATTTTTTTAATGTTTGATACACTTTAGTATTCAGCATCCCTGATCTAAATATGTGGCAGTAAGTCGCAGAATAATTTGCACTTCCTAATGCATGCTGTCGCTAGGTCTCAAAACACCTTACAAAAGTGAGTGTGCATTATGTCCATCTTGTAGAGCTGTTTAGCCCAGAGTCATATAGCAAGCTAGCGGCAATTGCTGGAAAAGCAGCAACTTGCTTGGTTCCAGGTTCTGCATTCTAACTTCCATGTGCTTCTGTCTGCTCAGAAAAGGGAATGCTATTTCTTAATTCTTTGATACTACTACATGTTTTATTTTCATTGTCTCCAAACCTTTCTGCCCTTGAGAAGAGGGGAGAGAAGTCCCAGGTTTCGGTAACTGGGTTTGGTTTTTTAAAAGGATTTGAAACTATAGACAGAGGAATACTTCTTTTTAGGGTCAAACAAAGATTTTTATTTTTCTATTTGCTTTTCCATTTAAATCAATTCACTTTTTTTAAGACAATATAATAAAAAGTAGAAAAACAGTACAATTAAAACAAGAAATAATAACTTCTCCTACAGATATACCCTCCTGATTTACCTTTAAACAATATATGGAGTTAACAAATATATAATACTCACGTTAAGAAACATTGCTTAGATTCAGGAGATATTCTTTTCTTTGTCTGTCTTTTTCTTGCAACTTACGACCGGTGGTGTTCCCCTTTCGGAGCTTATGTGCGGCAGCAAGATTCAGTATCGGGGAGGGAGCCCTGGTTGATCAGACCTAGCTTTTTTTGATTCGCAACCCGTCTGCTCTTAGTCTGTTCCATCCAACCTTATATACCTTAGTTTGGTATTTCTCCACTCGCCTGACAATTGCTGACATTAGATTTTTGTCTCATTCTGCCTTTACAAAAACTTTCGTCAGCTCCATTTGAGGTAATTAGCACTTTGTTGCATACTGCTGTCTGAGTTACTTACTTCCCTAAAAGCGAGGTTACTGTTGGTCATACAATCAAATTTTGTTTTTATTTTACATCTCCTGTATCTCACAATGCTGCCTTTCCTTTACACTTACAATTAAACTGGTGCTCATTTGACATATTCTAGGTAGGCCTCAACACCTTCCTTTCACATCAGGAATACAGAACAATAATTATAAGAAGGGGGGAGGGATTTTTTTTCCCCCCTCATTCCATTGCTCCCATATTTTGCTGTCCACTTATAATGGCAGGATTAGGCTACATGTGATCCCTCTCTTCCCCACTACTAAACATCAGACTTGCACATTATATGCCCTTGTTGGCAGAGGAAGCACCGAAGAGTGCAGGTCTTTATTTGGTTTTGGAAATTTGTTTTCCAAAATGAGGCTGACTTGGCTAAGGCTGAAAGGACAACTGGGCTGAGCAAAGACTGAAAAGCTGGGTGCTGGGGAAGATGGTAGAGTACTGGGGAAGATGGTAGAGTAGAGAGGGGACATTTATGCTAAGGGGAATAACTGAGAAAATCGTATTGTACTCCTGGCAAGTTTCTTTTTGTTTAACTAACAATCTAAAAAAAGATAAATCAATATTGGGTTAAGGACTGTCTTCTGTGAGTTTGTTCAGTGTCTGGTATATTTAAGTTCTATGTAGAAAGCCTTTTAGGCACTACTGAAATAAAAATAGAAAACAAAATGACCTGATTGCATGGAGATCATTATAAAATATCATTCAGACTTTATAGTTTGTACGCTTAAAGTAATTTGGTTTGCTGGGCAACTTTATTTATAGCGAATATCTTATTTTGCAGACAATGGTACATGGACTCAGCTCTGGTTGGTGTCCGATTATCATGAACATGGATCACTCTTTGATTACCTAAATCGGTACACAGTTACTGTGGAAGGAATGATAAAGCTTGCTTTGTCTACTGCTAGTGGTCTTGCACATCTTCACATGGAGATTGTTGGCACACAAGGTAACTTTTTATAAGTGTTCAGTCTCATATATGACCTTTATGATCCTAAAAGGAAATAGAGCATTTCAAGCCCTATATTTCCATGGTGAAAATTATCAAGAGAATTAAGGAGGATCTCGCAATTGAAGGCCTTGTCTGAATTTGAGTACATTTGCTGTGGTATCATTTGAATTGTACAAACATATATATCCTTTTACATGAGTTGCGCAGAAACAACCTTCTGCAAAAGTGGATAGTTTCTTAAAATTGTGGTAAATCTGCAGATCTTGTATTAACAAAATGCGAATAGATTCATAGAAAGGTGTGTTAGAGGTTTAAAAAAAAACACTCAAACACTTGTGCAGTATCCTAGTTCTTAGAACGCTTGTATGCTTATATATTCCACTGTAGGTACATGCACACTGAGTGCACATGAGCTTAGGCATGGGCTTTTGGTCAGTAGTACCTGTTGGGACAGTATGTGGGTCTTGACTGTCCTCCCTTAGGTCCTCAATTGAAGGCATAAAGGATAAGGTCCATCTCCATCTGTTCTCACAGCACATAATTGCAAGTCCCAGTGATGCCTCATGCTCGCTGTCTTGTGCTTTATCAGCAGACTTTCTCAGGCAAAATAGTGAGTTAGCCTTTGCTTTTATAGTGTTTCCTTTGTTCTCCTTCCAACCTGTGTGTCTTTAAAAAAACAAAAACAAAAAAAAAACAGCAGTCGTGTCCCTGTCAAGCACGGCCCCTACGTTGACAGAGGCTGCTTCATGGAAGCCTCCCCTGTTCTCTCCTTCCGCAGTTTAATTCTAATTAATCCTTCCCCCCCCCCCCCCCCCTGGTTTAATAGAATCGTTGGCAAACAACTAAGAATTAATGTGGTTCATAGACTATTCTCTTACCTGATAGCTAACATCCCTATCTCCAGAAGCTGTCTGGTATCAGACTGGGTTCAAGAGCACAGCTCCAAGCAATTATGGGAGCCAGAGACTTGCTCAGCATGTTGGTACTAGACTCTCATATGCAGAACACTCTGACAGTGATCTTAGTAATGGCAAAGCCAATCATACCTCCGAAACCTTCAGTTATAAGGGCTCCAGTTACATTTACTGGCACCACTGTACCCTTTCCAGAAGAATATTTTTTCCTGAAAAAGTTGTTCAATGAAACCTTAAACTGTTGATTATATTACACATAGCTGGGCCTATGTGAATAGCTTTACCCATCAGTGAAGGATTGCTGGACCCTGTCAAATTTCTCTGGCACTTCAAAGAAAGTGAACTGTCACGACCAGGTACCATTTGAGGGGTTGAACAACTTCTTTAATCGCTCAGCTCCAGGTACCCTTGTAGTAGTGAACAAGAAATTGGAGCAAGTTACAAATTACAAAAAAATTAGGAATCCAAGGCTTAATTCGTTTGGCATATAAACTTACTCTACATCTACTATCCAAATGAAAATCGCTACCAGACTCTATTATTGTAATATGACTTTACAACTGGCTTTACTGAACAGGATATGGAGGAAGAGTTTTTTTAAGTTTATTGTGGCTGAAGGCTTTGTAGTAGCCACTGCAGTCAACTCTCAATCCAGTAGCTATTCATGGCAATTTTCACCATGCAGAGGTTTTTCTGTCTCCGCATAACACGTACCTAGGGAATGCCAAGTTAATTTTGAGGGACACCCCTTTCAGGGCTGCTATGTCTTGAGCAAAAAGACTGAGTAGGGATGTAAAAGAGTAGTTGACTACCTGATGATAAGCCTAGGCTTGTTGGATAGTTGAGTCGACTACTTGCACTTCTCTCCTCTCTTTTTCCCCCTCTTCCCTCCCTTCCCCCCCCCCCCCCCCCCGGGTCTCTATCCAAGTCAGCAAGGGGAGGGTGGGGGAAGCAGGAGCCTGCTTTGTGCTGGCAGGGAACCAACTGTCTCTGCGGTGCTGCTTGCATGTCCCGCCTTTCCTCCCTCTACGCACTGCTGCCTCTATTAGAGGCAGCAGCATGGGGGGAGCCAGGGGAGGCTGCTTCAAGCCTGCATGCCTGGCTCTTACAACATTTAAACTGCAGAGCTGCTGCTGGGGTAGCTCCTTCTGCGCACCTTGACTAATTGTGTTTTCGATGCAAATTGTATCGACTACATGATTACCCAGTTACCCATCTCCTGTTGCTTTCAATTTTTTATAGAGTATAAAGATACTAAAAGTTTATGCCCCAAACCCAAAAGGAGGCAGCACAGGTCTCAATTCCATTGACCGCCTAGCTTCCAGCCTAGGCAGGCTCGTTCTTTGAAATCGGGGGGATAAACTTCTCCTCAGGAAGTCAGACTTCTGCATCCACAGGCATTACCCAACAGACTACGCCATCATCAAGGTAGCCAATGTAACTGCTTCATCAAGAGCAGAGTTCTAGTCATTTTTATGTTCCCTAGCTTTCTGTGATTTGAAAGCACCTCTGAATTCACACCCTGTGCCCTATTGAAATGTTTGTTCAAAATATGCCTGGTAGTTATTTGAAAACTTAACCTGCTAGTCAACATCATTACATAATATATGTAGCTACATTATATGCAGAGTTATCAATTCCCGCTGTATGGTATTAGCACATGTTCAAATGCAAACTGCTCTGCCTTGGCAAAAGTTGTTAAACGGTCCTTTGAGAGAGATCTATTCATCTCAATTTTCCTCTCAATTTACATATAGTAGTAAATAGGCTCCTCGACAATTGGGAGAGGAAATGACAGGAAACAAAACAATTTGCATTTTAAGTAAACACAAGTGTGGGAAGAAAGAACATGAAGCCTTGTTCACCATCAGATTTCCTGTTGCCTTCTTCACTGTTAACCCTCATAGTAAAAAGTTTCTCCATTCAGAAGAATCTACTTCACGGGTTCACTGAACAATACGTTTAAGGTTTTCTGACCCATGATCTGTTTGACCTAAGATGACAGTCCTAGCATCTTCGGGCCCTGGAGAACGATCCAGATCAAGAGGAACAGTCAATATCTTGTTCGAAGACCTGGGATGAAAGAAGCCATCTTAAATAAAGTTTTGGATGTAGATGCTTGCTTTCACTTTTATTTCCTGGTAACCATTTCTAACTTATCTTCTACTTGAATTGACTTAAAATCCTGGTTTTTTTTAATATACTTTTTATTTTTAATCTAAACCAATCCAGTGCTGCTTTTAAATTGAATTGTTTGGTAACTCCAAGTAACACAATGTTGAATACTGACTCCTTTAAAAGGACCATAAACTTGATTTGTCTGTTTCATAGCAGGGCTGGACATTTCAGTCTGTGGGGAAAATGGGTATGCAAATTGAGTGGAATCGCCATACCAGTTGTTAACCAAGGCTGGTGGAAGCCAGAGGAAATCTGCATTTCTTCAGGCAAGCTTCAAAGTACTGGATCTAGGTTGCCCAGTACTTAGAGTACATGCTTGTGTGGGCATGACAGGTGGAGAGCCACTGGGCAAAGCATTGAGGCAGTTAAGCTGTAAACCCAAGAAGTGGCAACTCTTCACAGGTCTGGATTACTTTCCAGGATGTGATTGTCCCCATATTTGGTGAATCTGTTTTATGTCAGTGTCTAAACCTGTGTAACCTGATTGATGGTTCTAGATACACAATCCAATTTCAGTCCTTGTCCTACCTCGCCCACCTTCTGCTTTCTTATTCATGAGCTGGTATTGCTTTAAGTGGTATATTGTATTCTAGCTCTCAGAGCAATGGAGAGGGTTGCTTTACAGCATGTGGGAAGGGGTTTCTACAGTTGCCATTTTTATCATGCTTAAAAGGGGGACTGGGAGTGATGGGGGTTTCTGGGGTCTATGACAAAACAACTGATGGCTACTGTTTCCAAGATATTTAAGTTTTTACATTTTACGTCTGATAGTAGAGTTTTAATCATAAATTGTAAACCTAGGTCTTTTCATGTGTTTCTGGTTGCTTTACATGATGATATTTCACCTGTCCTGTTTATGTAACACTTTAAAAATCAGCAAAAGGGTTATATAAATATAAAATTTATTATGAAGCAAAAAACTATTATGTATATAGTTTAGTCCTATTCGGTGTCTACTTGGCGCTTCTTGGCTTGTCTCTTGTAT
>CM057846.1:134567770-134589865 GCA_030068395.1 Apalone spinifera
ACCCTACTCCAACTCATTTGAATCAAACATGTATATTTGCTTTATGCAGGGCACTTTCCTTTTATTTACAATGCACAAGGCCATTCCCATCCACTCCTAGACGGTTTGTCTCCATAGCAAAGCCTAATAAAGGCCAGGCCATCTCAGCTCAGCAACTTGCTGGTTTTGGGGCTGTATAAAACTTTTTGCTGTTCCTTATCAGTGCTAATCATCCTGAAGACGGTATAAAGGCAAGCTCAACTAGAGCCATGTCTATCTCAGTGGCATTTCTATGAAAGGTCCTTATAGCAGACATTTGAATAGCTGCTACATGGTCATCAGAACATACATTCTCAAAGCACTATGCATTCTCACAAGGACCTTCCTCTAACCTCAAATTCACAAAGAAAAGCAGTAGATAGGTATACTATCCGATCTGAAGTGCCTGCCTCCTTAGAGGTACAGCTTTATAATCACCTGACATGGAATACCCATGGGGACTTTTCTGACTGTCTCTCGGAGGCAGTGGTTACTCACCTTTTTGCAGTAACTGGCTTTCTTAGTGATGAGTGTCCGTCCCCGTGGGTGCTCCACTGCCCTCCCTACTTTGCCATTCTGGGGCACTGAGAGCTGATACCAACTTTGGAAAGGACAATTCTGTGTAGGGATGTCAATGTGTAGTCAACCACACAATTAACTGATAAGCCTTACCTTATCAATCTTGTTGACTACATGCACTCCCCCCTCCTTTCTGCCTCTGTCATACAGCAATGGGGGAGTGGGAGCCGGTGCCCATGAGGAGCTGGCTTTAAGCAGGCTACCTGCATGTGCTGGCTCCGTGGACGCACCTTCCTCACTGCCTCTGTAGGGGATAGCAGGGGGAGGCAGGAGGGGGCCAGTAGGAGTGGTGCTGGGGGGAGACAGCCTAAAAGCTGTTTTCCCTCCAGCTCCATAGTGCCACCTGCCCCTCTGCTGCTGACTCTACCGTAGCACGGGAGGTAGGAGGGGAGGCTGCCACGAGGCAGCCTCTGTCCACAGCAGGCCTTGAACTCTTCGCTGACAGACACTGTTCTGAATCCCACAACAGCCTCTGTCTGTGGTGAGCCTGGGCCCATCATGGACAGAGGCTGCTCCACAGTCGCAGTTCCTGTCTGTGGGGTCCGAGCTCCCTGTGGACAGGGGTGCTAGCACATACTAGACTCTGTCCATGGGGAGCTCAGACCCCTTGTGGACAGGGGATGCTGATATCTCAAATTGCTGCCTCTGTATCCGAGGCAGTGGTGTGGGGCGGCAGGGAGCCAGTCTGCATGGGGAGCTGGTTTTTAAATTGGTTCCCCTGGTGGACCAGCTCTCACCTGGCCCCTTGCGCTGCTGCCTCTGATATAGAGGCAGCAGTGTGAGGTGGCAGAGGTCTCCCCAGGAGTGGGGCTGGAAGCATCAAATAGTCGCGTAACCACGTGAAATGTTAGCAGTTACTCAGATAAAAATGATCAAACATCCCTAATTGTACACTCACTGTTTGTGGTGGGAATTCAGAATCTACTTAAAGGATACTGCTTGGGAAACTCAAAGACACATTTGTAAAAACTCAAAGAAATGGATTCTTCTTTTTAAAGAATTTGTGGTTCATGATGTTTTGTGTACATGCATTTTGTGATGTACTACGTTTCTGTCCTTTCCTTCTAGTATCGGCAAGAGTTAAGTGCAAAGGAATTGGATGGGGGGAGAGGTTGAGTTTATCCTGCCCTTTAGTCTTTGTTAGGCATAAAAACACTCAGGGTTCTTGTATCTCTTTGAGGGTTACTGCTGAGCAAAAGTCCAAGCTCAAGTATATTAGGTGCACACTAATCTCCAGTGAGTGGAATATATTAAAACCAATGAAGTATTCAAAAAATGTCAGTACTGTATGTTATAGATCTTAATGAATTCTCTCACATAAGTCTTCATTACGCACACAGTGCTACAGGCTTGTGACTCAAGTGGCCAAATGTAAGAGCTTAATGGTTTTTATTTTGAGATATTTGCTATCATACTATTTGTCAGAAACATAAGAAGTAATTAAAGTTACTCTGTAAATGCTTTTTCATTTAACCTGGGGGAAGAATATTCTTCGCAACAAAAGGACACAATTTTCAGTATTTGATACACTGTGAACTTACCACTGAAGGAGTTGGATTTTTCTAATCCTAGAACTTTCTTCATATATGTTTTTGAACACAGATTGTGGCTTATATTTCATATCCCAATAAACATAAGCCTGAAATTATTTCGAAGTGGTCTCCATTTCTTTTTATTTTTAATTAACATTTTCATTATAAGTATATAGTCTTAGATGGCTTGTATAATGAAGCTTCATATAAAGGAAGATAGCCTTGCTACTGAAAACATAAGCACTACCCACAGAGAATTAATTGGTTTAGATACATATTTGTACTGGTGTGTGTCACGATTTGAAGATGAAGAAAGTTATAAATTGGTGTCTTAACAAAAAAGTCCAATTTAATCTGTCTTTTGTCAAAATTACCTGTGTAGAAAGCCTCCCAAGAATTTCAACAAAATACAGGTTAAACCTCTAATCCAGAACTCTATTGTCCAGAAACATCCATCATCCAATTATTTTAGTAAGCCAGGTGCCCATTTTTCTGGGTGTGGCAAAGTTTCCCGCGGTCAAGTTTTACAGCCACCAGCCCGAACGCAAGTCTTCTGTGCTGTTGTTTAGCTCTAATTTGCCCCTAAATGTCCTCTAAAAGCCCAGTAAGCAATGGAAGTGTGGGTAATTCTGCTAGACTTTTGATGTGTAGCAACAGCCCTGGGGCTGTTGCTACGCTTCAAAGGCGGAGGTGGCCTTATCAAATAGTCGATGCACTAAATTTAACATCTCTCGTTCAGTGTAATGTTCCGTTTACTCAACTATTGTTTTATAGTCACGACTGTACAAATATGAATGTTTGACTCTAGTTACACTTTCCACTCAGTGGTAGAGAAATCACTGCAAAATTCCTCGAATATAGTGATCATATTAATAAATGTAAAAATTCAGTCAGATCACTGGTGTTCTAACAATATAGCACATCTTTCTGTTTCCTTCAAAAAGGGTTTAAATGAAACTTTGTGTTTAAAACTCCACATCAGGCATCCACGTTATATACAAATGTGATTCTTTGATTCATAATCTCAATCTTGAACTCCTGACTAGTGTGAGACTATGTAATAGCGCTTTTTGGAAACGTTCGTTAGTTAACAATAGAGATTTGTTTGGCTTTTTGCTTCTTCTACCTCTTTTTTTTCTTTTTCTTCTATGCAGGAAAACCAGCCATTGCTCATAGAGACTTGAAATCAAAAAATATATTGGTAAAAAAGAATGGGACATGCTGTATTGCAGATTTAGGATTAGCAGTAAGACATGATTCTGCTACAGACACAATTGATATTGCCCCAAACCATAGAGTGGGAACAAAAAGGTAAAGTCATAAATATACTGTATCAAATTATTTTTCTTAAATGCTTCTCTCCTTTCTGTTTGATTGCCATTGAAACCCATGACTATGTGAATAATAGTTTACGAAACTGTGTGCAGTAAACCAGGTTTTCCCCACACCTGTGCTTTCTTGAGTCCATTGGAATTACTTATGCATAAGTATCTTGCTGAATCTGCGTCTTAATGGGTCTACAGCACTTCAAAAATATCTGCAAATGGGGTGGACATTGTTAAAGCAGAGACTGGATATTGGGAGATCAGCACCTCTTGAATACCTGATCGGTATCTTCATAAATCGTTTAGATAATGGCTTGGGTACCTCAGATCTTCGACTACTTACTGCACTTAAAATAGACATGTCTCTAATTTGGCTCGCTTATAGTGCACTTGATACAACGTCAGTTAGCCGGACACCTGTACAATTGTGCTCTCCTTTCTCATTCTGTCATACTTACTTAAACCACTGATCAGAGGAACATACTCTTGTCTAAGATGTCCATCTAGTACTTTTGAAACTCCTGGCGTTTGCTTTTGAATCTGTCAGACAGTTTTCTATCCTTCCTCCCTATTAAGATAATCTAGTTGATGGCCATTACTTTATCCAGGAGAGTGAAGGTGCTTCAGGCACTTTTGGCCTAATCCTATAGAGAAAAGGTGGTGCTGTCACATCTGGAGTTTATTCCTAACGTGGTCTGTCATCTAAATCAGTCAACCAACCTGGTCCTCTTTGCAAAGATACACTTGGCACAGGGAGAAAAAGTAAACCAAGAAAATGTACCCAGGACTTCACTTTTTATGTTGATAGAACCAAATTGTTCAGAGTCTTGTCCTACTTATTTATAGCCATAGTTGGGTGTTCATACTGTTTATCCCAGATGATACTGAAATGGATAACTCTGTGCATCTTGCTGTTACTATTTCGTAGATGTACTTCTCCACTGAGCATCAAGGCACTTCACCAGAATTCAAGCAATTATCGCCTGCCTATTTAAAAAGTGTCAATTTGAGATTGACATGGAGTAATCCACTGCTCTTTGTCACGTATTGTGCATTAGATTTAGCTGCCAAAGTAGACGACAAGTTTGGGAAAGCAGTATTATCGCTGTAAAAATAATGCTGCTGATTACTTCCCCTTCCTAAGGGGCTGCTGCTTGCCAGTCACTTAGGGGAGGATCCACTGGCATATACTATGCCTACGTTAAGTGTGGTTCTTTGACATGTCAGTGTGGCTCCTATGAGCCAACCTTCATCTTTTAATTTAAAAAAAAAAAAAAAGAGCTCTCTTACAGGGTTCAGATTGCAAGGGAATGGAGGGAGGGTCATGGGAATTCTGCTCTTTTTACTCGTGTGGACCCAGTGAACAGCATTGTGCAAAAAAAAGTCTTGTGGGTGAGGCACATGAGCACTTACAGTTGTCCACACTGACAACAACATCTTGGAGTCAGTTACTGCATAGCTAGTAACTTTTCCCCATTCTCTAACAGTCCCCAGCCATGCCTCCCACATCACAGCCCCTAGGGGTTGTGGTGGTTTTGGTTTGTTTTTTAATCTCTTGCCTCCAGTATTTCTAGCAATACATTCTAATGCCTGTGTTTCTCCCTGCTCCCTAATAGAAAATTCCTTCATTTGTATCCCTCAACCTGCCCCTTCCTCAAATCTTTTTCCTTGTATCAGTTAGTTACTGAGGGCACTCAAGCCCTGAAGCAGTTGTTGTCAATCTTTATGTCTATGTGTGGAGCTGCTGCTGCTACTCCTCTCTCTAGCTCCCCTGGATGTTGCAGCCACAGTGTTGCTTGCTCCCCCTTCCCTTCATGGCTCCAACTTTCTCTCATCATCCTTTCACCTGCCTAAAATGGCAGCATCTCAGAGGCTGCTTTGGTTCTTGCCTCCTTTTGCCTTCTGGAATAAAGCTATTGAACATATTTTCTATTAGTAATCAATTTATAGTATTTCATCTGAACAATTGAGGACCTCAAGGGTCACATATTGGTCACCTGGAAATAACTGAACTTCTTTTCATTGTACGAAGGCAGTGCAGATTGCTGTGCGACTTGGGGGGCGGGGGGAGGGGCAGTATTGAAAAGTACTCTGAATTGGCCTAGCTGCTTCTGCTGACTAATTCAGTAGGCATTTTACCACTGACCTTAATGGAATTAAGGCCAACATGACGTGACCATGAGCATTTTACTCTTAATGTAGTCCTTCCGAATTTTCCTAATGTGTTAACTTCTGTTAAGCCAATTTGTTCAGTGTGTTGGAGCTGAAGAAATTACGGACAGAGCTTAGTGTTGTACGCTTTTTATGGCATAAATAAATTTTGTTTATTTTATTGTAATAGATACATGGCTCCTGAGGTCCTAGATGATTCCATAAATATGAAACATTTTGAGTCATTCAAGCGAGCTGACATCTATGCGATGGGATTAGTCTTCTGGGAAATAGCACGGCGATGTTCAATTGGTGGTATGTGACAGTTATACATTGAATATATTAAATTATAAGCTTTTGTACTGATTACAGAATTTGAAGTTTTTCATACCTATTTTCCTTGAACAGTTATATTTTGTGATACTATGCATGGTTTATACTTAATTTTTTTAAGTCATTTTATCCCTCCATTCAATTAGCTAGTGTCAAATAGCTAAGAAACTTGACTAGGCTTGTCCTGTAAATGATATATACACATACAAACCTTGCTGTGGAATAAATAAATGAAACTCCTCTTAAAATTGGAAGTCGCACCTCTCAAATGATGCAGATTTTTTCCGAAAGTCATATAGAAAAATGGCAAAGTTGGTGCCCATGACCATGAGCGATTAAGTGTACTGGTAGAAATATGTGCAAATTATGTTCAGTACATAGTTTAAAACTCCATCTTTCTGTCACAAATCATCTTTAAAAGTGACAGATTTTTTTATGGTTTTAAAAGGAACTGGTCTCTGTGTGGAATACTGTGTGCAATTCTGGTCTCTCGTATTTAAGGAAGTTTAATACAAACTATAGCATGCACAACTTACTAAGATGGCTAGATGATGAATGCAGAAACTTGTTTTATGAGAGGAGATTTAACAAGCTTGGCTAATAAAATTAAGACTATGGGAAGATAGGACTGCTTTATATAAATACATTAGAGGAATAAACATAGGGTGGAGAGAGGACTTCAGTTAAGACCCAATGTTTGCACAAGAGCAAATAGATGTAAACTGGCCATCAACACATCTTAGATTTGAAATTAGAATAGGGCAGTGATTCTCAAACTGTAGGTTGGAATACCAAAATGCATCACTACCCTGTATTAACAGTGTTGTGAGGACTGGCTTAGACTTGGTGGACCTAAAGCCTGAGCCGCATAACCCAATTACTTTTATTATCAGAAGGGGATCAGAGTGCAATTGTGTTTAAGAACCCTTGGAGTAGGGTTTCTAACTATCAGAGGAATAGGGTTCTGGAACAGTATCCCAAGGGGAGTAGTAGAGGCAAAAACCCTAACTTGTTGCAAGACTAATCTTAGAGGGGATGGTCTGAAGTTGCTTAAATGGCATATGGTCAATCTGCATCTGCTGTTTGCACATATCTCCACCACCTGGGGATGAGGCCCTAGATAAGGGCTTTGAGTTACTACATAGGATTCTTTTCCAGATGTCCGGCTGGTGGGTCTTGTTCACATGCTCAAGGTCTAAATATCACTTTCTTCCTGGTCATCTTGTAGTTTGGGGGAGGGGGAGATTGTTTTTGCTTTACTCTATAGCACGGGACGCAAGTCACCTGCTAGTCTGAACAACTTAGGAAAGTCTACCATTTACTCTAGAAGTCCTCACATTTTAATTAGACTTCAGGAATTCAGACAGAGGTTTTGAGCCTATTGTAGGAATGGGTGAGGTTCTGTGACCCTAGTCAGACCTTCTGTACACTACAAACAAGGGGTGGGCAGTAAAACAGCAGTATTTAAAGTCCACCATGGAAAACTCTCCCAATATTAGAAGGTGGTTATAGTTGCTCTTGTAGTTAGAGATCCACATTTTGCATTTAGAGTGAGTCTGTCTGCTGTTTTAGGTTAAAGAATCCCTTTCAAAATAAAACTTTAAAATAGAAACAAGGGTAAAGTATTTGCAATGGAATTTGCATTTTGTTCATGTAAATTGTAGCTTGTATTACTTTTTTTATGCTTTATGATTAGCTCTTTAAAATAGATGTAGTTAAGTAAGAATGAAGAGAGAGGATACAAATTAAACTGGTTTTGAAAGCTTATATGAATATATTTTATTTCATTGCGATTAAACCACCAGTTTTTGTTCAAATTCAGGGAGGCACGCTTTCCCTAAGCCTGTAATTATTTTATTAGAAAATTACAAAAGTCATTAAGGCAATTGTGTGACCTTGATCAATCACTTGGTAAAATTGGATATTTATTTTTGTTTGTAGAGAGCTTTTAAATCTGTCAGTTAACAGTACTGCGTAAAATAAGTGTTTAGGTATATCAACAAATAATCCTTGAGAATGAGTTGACAAACTCTAATTGTGACTGTTAAACAAAAATAAATGCTAAATCTTTTAACACTGCAGGGATACATGAAGACTATCAGTTACCATACTATGACCTAGTCCCTTCAGATCCTTCAGTTGAAGAAATGAGGAAAGTTGTTTGTGAGCAGAAGCTGAGACCCAATATTCCAAATAGATGGCAAAGTTGTGAGGTGAGTATTACTAAATGTGCAAAAATTAATAATTCAAGCAGACTCTGCAGCTTTTATATCTTTAGGTACTTAAGTCAGTTTTTGTCTTGAGTTGGAGTTGAAAGTGTGCCTCTGAGAGAATGTTAGTGGCTTTGTGATAATTATGAGTTTACTAGATGATGCCAGTGGGTGGATATAATTACACACAAATTTAAAACTTTACAAACTCTGGCTAGTTTGCCAAAAGAGTTCTCGGAATCCTTCCCATGAAAAGTGGCTAAAGTTACTTGTGCATGAAATTGTGACTATAAATTGCAAAACATAAAATGTATCTAGAACAAATGTATTTCATTACTTGTAATTTTAAATATTAATAAACTGAATAACAGAAATTCCAGAGGATGGTTTTTATCTAGTTTTCCAGCATCCTGCAAGTGCCTAGCAAGTGACCTGAATATTAACTAAGGAATGAAAAACAATCTATGCTGATAGTAGTACTTTATTTGCAGTCCTGAAGGTATGAAAAATGGAAGTAGTACAATGGAAATTATGTATTTCCATTCTCTGGGTCTCTCTTGTTACAACATTATTGATGTAGACAGATTTACATTAGTGATCTGGTGGCAAAAGGCACCGAAGCCTTCTGTACACTAAACCCATGTCTATTCTATGGGGATTATAGTGGTATAGCTAAGGATTTGTAGTTTAGAATAGGTATGTTAAATATTGGTTAATTGAATAGTCTATTAACCTTGTGCATTCTTATCAGTTAGTCGACTGTTCTGTAGTCCCCGGGCAGCCCCTGTCTGGGGGGCAGGAGTCTGAGCCCCCCCAGACCCGGTATGAGCTGGAACTGAGCTGGGCTGCCTGCCCGCCCGCCTGGCTCCTAATACACTTTAAATGCAGAGCTGCAGCGGGGGTAGATCCAGGACCCAGTGCAAGCTGGGAATGAGTTGGGCTGCTGACCAGCCTGCTAAAAAATTTACTGGCGGGGGGGGAAATGCGTGTAGTCTGTATCATTAACCTATAGGCTTTTGCTTATTGGTTAATTGGTTAACCAACTATACTATTAGGCTGGTTCTAAACCAGGGATGTATCACAGTGAAAGGGGTTTCCTTTGTTGCTGTAGGAACACTGCTTCTTCAAGTGATTAAGTTGATGAATGCATTCTTCTGTTGACTCAATTGTGCACCTACAGTGTGGGGGAGGGGCAAGGAAGCATAGGTACTGCACTTTGGATGTGGATTTTTTCACTCCATAGTGACATGGCTATGTCAGCCTAAATTTTGAGTGTAGACCAGGTCTTAGGATAAAGTGAACTAAAGCCAGTTTAGTTCTGAATGGGATTATCTACACTAGATTAATGTGCTTTAACTTTACATCTTTAGTTAGTTAATCTTAACTTTCCTGTGTGTCTGTGTAGACAAACCCGAAGTCTGAGTTAGGGAAGTAAGATAACTATTAATATAATAATCATGTAACTGCTTCAAAATTTATCCATTACACAATTATTCGGTCATCCCTGGGGGTGAGGCCGGCAGCCAGTGCACTCCCAGCCCTGCTCCTGGGGAGCCCCTGGCCACACTGTGCTGCTGCCTCGCAGGGTGGCAGGTAGAGCTGCTACAGAGGCAGGAGCAGCCCCTGTCGATGAGGGGCCCACACTCCTCACGGACAGAGGTTGCACTGGCATCCCACGGAGCAGCCTCTGTCCATGACAGTCTCCCCTTCCCTTCTATCCCTCATGCTGGGGGAGGAGGGAACAGGTGGCTCCACAGTCGGTGTTCATGGGGAGCACTCGACCAGCTCCTGCCCTCCCCCAGCTACCTTTTGTGGGAGGCAGCAAGGAGGAGGGGGCAGGCGGCTCCGCAGAGCTGGCACATATGGAGAGATGGCTTAAAAGCAGGCTTCCCACACATTGTCTCCTGTCTGCCCATCCCCCCATGCTACTGTCTCTGCTAGAGAGGCAGATGCATGGAGGGAGGTGCAAGTGGCTCTGCAGGAGCTGATACACGTGGGCAGCCAGCTTGAAAGCCGGCTTCCTGCGTGTACTGGCTGTCTCCTGCCCCCCTTCCTCCATGCTGCTGCCTCTAGAGGCAGCAACATGTGAGGGGAGGCGGGGGGCAGGCAGTGCTGTGAGATCTGGCGCTCATGGGCAGCTGGCTTAAAAGCTGGCTCCCGCCTTCCCCCCACACACACACCCTGCCTTGCTGCCTCTGATAGAGGCAGCAAAGGGGGGGGATGCATGTAGTCAATAGGTTTAACTGATAAGTCCAGGCTTATCGGTTAATTGTGTAGTCACTCACATTGACATCCCTAGTCTTGAGTATATTAAGCTACTCCCATTTATCTCAGTAGGTGCTGAGTGACATTCATTTAAGAATCCAGGAAGGCATGACATTTTAAAGCCTTCTTGTTTCCCACTGAACTGACAAACATGTACTTAGTGTTGATGCAAAAATCTGATATTAAGCCAATTATTTTAAGTGGCCCCACATTTTAAATTCAGTTTTACTGCAAATTAAATTACACAAGATATTATTCTGATTGGCATGGAAGAGTAAAAAGCTTAGAAGCAACACTGTTCTTTAGAAGTCTGTTACATCCTTGCAGTATAAGTGTATTTCATATAAGATTATTTTCCAGACTTTAAAATAAAGCTCTAGCTATCTCCTGCAGTTCAAAACTATAAAAATATTAGTAAAAACTTGGCCATATTGGGTCAGACCAATGGTCCATCTAACCCTGCTATCCTTTCCTCCAACAATGAAGCATCTGGCATCGACCAAAGAAAGAACAGTACAATGCAACTACAAAGTAATCCATCCCCATCATATAGTCCCAGCTTCTCACGTGCAGAGATTTAGGGACACGTAGGCTGTGGGGTTGCATTCCTGAGTGTTGGTGCTAATAGCCATTGTTGGACCTTTCCTCCATGAATGTATCTAATTCTTTTTAGAACACATTATTCTTTTGGCCTTCCACTCACAAGAAGTTCACAAGTTGACTGTGGGTTGTGTGAAGTACTTCCTTATATTGGTTTTGAACCTGCTTCCTATTAATTTTGTTGAGTGATACCTAATTCTTGTGTTATGTGAAGATATAAATAATACTTTCTTACTCACTTTCCCCACATCAGTCATGATTTTATACATCTATCATAATCTCCACTTACTCCTCTGAGTTCTTTTATGGTGAAAGGACCCAGTCTCTCAATCTTTCCTCACATGGAAGCTGTTCATACATCCGATCACTTTTGTTTCCCTTCTCTGTACCTTTTTCCAATTCTAATGTCTGCTTTTGAGAGAAGGCAATCTGAACAGTACACAGCACTCAAAATATGGGTGTACCATGGAGTTATATAATGCCATTATGATATTTTTCTGTTCAGTAATATAGACTCTGAGCATAACCACATCTGCTTCCTTTGTAGACTAGCATGCAAAGTAGATCTGTAGTAAAGGAGATGTAGGAAGAAAATTTCCAGCTATAAGAGTTGCTAAGCTCTGAAATGAGCTTCCAGGGGGTGTTTTGGAATTTCCCATCTTTGGAGGCTTTTAAGAACAGGTTGGATAAACACCTCTCAGGGATGTGCAATGTCCTGCTCCAGCAATGGGAGATGGACTTCATGAGTTCTTGAGGTCTTCAAGTCCTTCATTTCCATGTATTTTCCACTCCCCCTTGCCCTCTAGAGTACTTCGGTATATAGCTAGAATATCTGATTCGTCAAGATGTCTGTATGCACAGATCACTTCTGGGATATGTTTTTGGTCAATAGTACCCATGAGGGCAGTGCATATGCACTAAGTGTCGTCATGCCTTCAGCTGAGAACATACAGGGCAGGGGACTGCTTTGTGCCTTGACCTCTCTCTCCTCTCCACCCCACACCCCCAAAACCCCCAGTTCTCTCACTGCCTGTGGCTCTTAGAGGCTATGGTTGGAGGTGTGAGGACACTCAGGGTTCATGTGCTGCCTCAGTGCTTACTGCTGATGAAAAGTATCTGGCTTGAGTGCACTGAGTGCGTGCGTGCGTGCATGCATGGAGTAGAATATATATATTACACATCTTTTAAAAAAAAAACCAAAAAAACCTGCTGGTCAAGGTAAGTAATCATTCATTATTTAAGTGGGATCTTTCTATCCTTGGTATTTCTGGGCTATCTATCACCTTGGTGGTGTGGCATTAAATACACACTAGGAGCAATGATTCAGGAGTTTTGTAATATTTAAGAATAAGGATTATAGCTAACTTTCCCTCCAAGTTCCGGGGTGCTCTCCCCTTTTTTTGTTTAAGTACTGCAATTTCAGCCTTGTAAATAGACTTATTTTCTGGTGTCCTACATCTTGGCTAAAGTTCAAACTTATATTTCACTTTTTTTTTAAACAGGCATTACGAGTAATGGCCAAAATTATGCGTGAATGTTGGTATGCTAATGGAGCAGCAAGGCTAACAGCTTTACGCATTAAGAAAACATTATCACAGCTCAGTCAACAGGAGGGCATAAAAATGTAATCCTGGATTTACTACTGAAGTGCACTTGAAAGATCCATATCTGAACCTGGATGGCATGTACAGAAGGTTATTAGCTCTACCTCACCGAGGGAACAGAAGGATATTGCCGCCTTTTGATATTTTATAGGAACATCAGTTACTAGCCCCAGGATTTCTGTGAACGTGGTACAGTTGATTGGGTCTTTTTGTGCACTATGAACACTTCTTTCCCAGGACACTTACAAAACGTGTAGTCTAGCTTTATTTTTATTAACATGTAACTATTTTAAAAGTTGATTACTGGTCTTAACTTTCATTAACTGTGCTGAAGACATGAAGATCATTTTTAAGGTATTGGAGCTGGTTCACAAAATTGCATACAGTGCATTGAGGGGTCTTAAGTGATTTTTATTAGTGGTTGGTACAACTGAGTATTCTGAACCCCATTGCAAGCTTTTTCTTTTATTCAGGTTTTGAATGTACTATTGCAGTATAACTTTCTAGATATTAAGCTTACATCTGTTGGACACCTACCTTGATTTACAAAAATGACCTCATTCAGTTGTGGGGAACATAATTTATGCAACTATATTTTGTACGCTGTTGTGCTTTCACTTATTCAGCACATTGCATTGCCTTCAACATAGATTGTACTATACCAGTAAGTGCCACTTCAGAGTCTTTCTAATGCAAATCACTATGAACATACAAAGTTTATGGTATTTATTTCAAAACTGAATTCAAAAATTAAATAATTCCTCCGCTTAATGACCTAATTAGCGCTCTATTTGGCATGTAGCAACATTATTCTTGGAACATCTTTCTTTCAGCATGAGCTGATTCTTAAACCACTGTAGGAATTTAAATGGTATGCAAGTTATCTAATTCAGTGTTATGTTTTTTAACTGTGCATCATATGTGTAAGTTCTAATAATATCTAAGAATTTTTAATGAAGTGGCATTTTATTAAAATGTTTGTCATACTCTTGTCTAAACTAGCAAGAGGACTAAAGGTTTTTAAGATAAAAGTTTTACTCTTTGCATTCTACACTTGCAAGAAATCTATTTTTCAGTTTCTCAAAGTCTTTCCTTTTTCTTCTCCTTGAACAGTATTATTTGAAAAGACAAGAATTAACTTAATCTGTAATTAAAGATGATTGTTTGTAATATTTGGGCTTGTTTAATTAAGAAACTAAAAGCCGCTCTCAAATTATGCGTGCATATACTGTGTGTATCTTACATACACAAAGTAGTGAGCTTAAAGACTTTGGATACACACCCATAGAGTTCTGGTGTCCTTGTTATAATTGCAAGAACAAAGATAGTTTGTGTTGTCATTAGAACTCTGGAAAAAATGTGCACAGATTTACTCAACCTTCCCATCTCAAACAAGTATATCTTTTCACAGGATTTTAACAACTCTTAAGATATAGGCTGTATCCCTTTCTGTCTGAATGTCTCTTAAAATTGTTAAACACATGAACTATAAAAAAAAAAAAAAATCCAGGAATCATCTTCGCCCTGAAACTAGGTTTTTAACAGTTACAAATATCTGCTTGAGTCGCAGGTTATTTGTTTGCTGTTGACTTTACTAATGCATAAAAAAGGGTGAATTGATATATTGCCCAATTTTAATGAAGATTATTTTGAGGACATATATAGGTGAATGAGATCCTAAAATGCATAATAGCAATATTGTGAATAAGCCTATGTGTATTTTGGGTTCAGATGATGTGTCAAATAGTTTAAGCTTTGTTCATGTGCTTACAATCTGAACACCTTTTATTAAATGGGTGTGTCCGGATATTATATTTTATGTTACTTGTGTAAAAATTGCATATGTGCACACAGACACACACATTAATATTTTTTAAAGTTAAACTTGTAAATCATCAGATCTGCTCTTGGAAATCCAGGGGGACCAAACTATTTTAGCATTCAAAATATTAATTTTATATCATCTCAAGGATATACCAAAACAATTTGATATGAGAAATACTGATGCAAATGTTTATTGTAAATAAACATACACGCTACATGCATTTCTTCAAGGTTCATTAAATTGACAATTTAGTAGCTCTAAAGCCTCACTTCAGATTATAGGCCAGATTGTTATGGACATACATAAGAAGGATTATTGGGAGTACTGAAAAGACTTGCATCCTTTTTTGGATGCTGGAATTCTTCAGGGACACTCCAACCTTAAAAGCTGGAATTCTGGGATATATTAGAAGCAATTTGTTCAGCGCTCACATTCTTTCACCCCCAAATTAAATTACTGTCACTTGTAATCCTAATGAGGACTTTGTATATAGGGATAATAACATTGGGATTGACTCTTAGGGACTTTAAGCTATCAAGTGAAGTAAGAGGCTATTTTTTTATTTTATTTTTTTTACAAAATAATTGTGAGTTGAGTGCCATGAAATCTCCTTAAGTTAGCTCCTTTTTTATAGTGTGCCATAGAAATGGTTACAAAGGTGTTGACATTATTTTACATGTAAAAGAAAAGATTCAATGTCAGTTGCTTTAAACTTAAAATTACCTCTTAAAAGACCAAGGTACATTTACCTCATTGTGTATATAATGTTTAATATTTTTCACAACATTCTCCAAGTTTGCAATTACATGTTTCTAGAAAATATAGGTATTGCTAAATTTACAACTTCAGTGGTACTAACTATTGTTTCTTGTGTCCAAAATACACACTTTATTTTCTGTATTTTTATTGTATTTCTGTAAGTTTGTTGCTGCTTGTTAATGTAGCATCTGCCCTTCTGAAGCTGTGTGGAATAATGCTTTGTATAAATTCTGCATTTTGGGTGATAAAACTTGAGAATTCTGTACAGATGAGTTTGATGTTTTTTTAAACGTTACAAAATTGTGCATTTCCCTTACATTTCTGAAAATTATGTATTGTATTGGTAGCGTATACAGTACAATGAATTGTAAATAGGAAAGTAGAAGAGTGATGCTTATGTTAAGTGCTAACACTACAGTAGAAAGATTCAAGTAATGAAAATAAACTACTTTTTTCAAAGTAGGTAAGTGATCTGTCCTGTCTTTCAGAGGAAAAAATTGAAATATTATTCAAAATGCAATAGTTGGAGAGGAGGCTGCTCTGATCTACTATGGTCACGTTATGCCATGTAGTGATGTAAATAGGGGCAAATTCCCTTTCTGTAAGGAAAAATCTGCTGGTATAAGGGTGGCAGAAATGGTTTGCAAATGCTTGTGCCAACTACTCCCCACCATTGCATAAGAGAAATGAGGGAGTTTCTGAACCTGCACCACCATAACTGACTCTAAGTACCTTGTACCAGTGATAGAAGTTTAGAGTATGTTCCTGATGTCTTGTCTACTGCAGATGAGTGACTGCGTTGGAGGTTGCCACTCTCCTCTGTCCAAGAAATAATGAGGAAATTGGCCAGGCTCTTAGCTAACTGTAGTGGAAGGTTTACCACATTCAAAAGTGAAATGGACTGTTTGGCTTACTGCAAACACCACTAATAGGGATTAAGTTTTCTTCCCTGTGCAGAAAAGAAAATAAGTATTTTATACACAGGTTCTCAAACTGTAATTCACTTAACTTAAGGATGCTCTAATGCATTGTTGCTTTTCAAAACCCATTTTATAAGCCAATATTCCAACTTGCAAAGATGGAACATAGGTGCATCCACAGGAGAAATTTTTCAGAATACATGGCAAAGCACCAGGAGCCTCAATCAACTAAATATGCCTCTTGGCCTTGGCCTCCACCACCACCACATATTTATCTATTTTACTCCAAAATCTTTCTAACTCCCATTTTATAGCCAAGAACTTCTTACGTTCCTGCCTGTCAACTGAGAAATGTTTCTCAAACAGATAACTACCTAAATTCAAATGCCGTCTCTTGTTGGGATGGAAATATAATTATCGTACTGGATCACACCCAAAGCATCTAGCTTAGAATCTGGACAATGGCAAGAACTATGTACTTCAGAATAAGGCATAATTAGCCTGGTGCAGGTAGCTGTAGGATAATCTCCCTCCTGTATAGGTCTCATCGTGATCTTCGGTAATATGCTTATGACCTGAAGCACTTCAAAACTTTCATAATTATAACAATTTATATTCTTGATCAATATAAATATCCAGTCCCTCTTATGACACTTGTTAATCTTTGAGTAGCAGCCCTATCAGTGCTCTATTTCAGCTGTGCATGTGCCTCTTGAGTCTTCGATCAGATTTTTTTCATTGGCAATGTCTGTTCAGCCCACACACGTATCCTATACATACTCATGCTGCCTGATGAAGATGTTTAGGGCTACAGGCAAACTGCCCTCCCAGTTCCTTTTCAATTGTCTTGGATGGCTGTCTTCCAGCAATTTCTGCACATCAAAATGGGTAACAGTTGCTCTTCAAATACCACTTGAATTCAAGGATTTTCAACACAAGTAGCTCAAAATTTACAATCAGCATCACCATCCAAAGTGAGACTGGCAAACAGCTACTGTGATTGTTAGTTTGCAAACAGGCTGATAAATATTATGTTCCCTCCAATGATGCTGACTTCTCCCAGTGAACAAGCAGTTAAACAAGTCTACCTCCTATGACAAAGACCAAAAGTGCTTATACTTCTTTGCACAGAAATCCTGCTTCCCCCACCGCCCTGCAATTCCAGATGGCAAAATATCACGCAATCACACTGTTCAGAGATCTCACCAGTTCAATTCTATAGCTTTTCCTGTACTTTCAACGACTGGCTGACAAGAGTGGATCATAGGCAGCAATACTGACATCCACTTAGACAGCCATTTCCTTTTTCCTGCCATTAGGTATAAGAAAACCTACATTAATCCTTGACTGTCAAGGATGCCCCTATAAACTCCCATTTTCTGTAAAGGTGTTAATGTGGATTTTCTTACATTTAGCTGAAGACCCAATGGCAGGAAAATAAATGGCCATCTAAACGGATGATAGTATTGCTGTGCATGAGAGATCCTTGATCAGCCAGTCAATGGGGCATAGCTAGTGTTCAAATTTTGTAGCTCTATAATGTAGTTAGTGTCATTTAGTGGATCTATTGGCTTCCACTTGTTCTGGGTACTGACTCTCTACTGAGGTATGGCTCAGTCTCCAGTCTTGCAGCAGCTACAGGACATCTATGCTGGAGAGTGACCCTCATTCTCAGTGTTTAAATTGCCTCAGCAAGGATCACGTGGGACACAAACCAGATCTGTAGGAACTTGAAGTCCTGAACCAAAAAAGAAAAAAGTGAGGGCCTATCGTCCTCAGAGGCTGCCTGCTTGGAGTGGGTACTAAGTACATCTAAGGAATGCTTGTTCACATGTTGCTGAGTCTTAGCACTGCTCTCTTTACCCAGTACCAATAAAGAAACATCAGAAAGATCCTTCAAAGGACTTGTATTACAAAATATGGGGGTCCCTGCCACCACATACCAGCAAGCATCCTAGGGAATGAAGCAGAATGTCCTTAGAGATGCTGGTGCTGATGATTGATGCTGTTAAGACTGCTCTGGAGCACAGACCCGAGTACTTGATCCCTTTGCAGCAGCATACCCTCTTGGTACTGACAGTACTGGAGGCATACACTGCAGTGCAAGACTTACTATGACTTTTGGTACCAGATTCTCTGGTGGCGCAGGTGTCATCTACTCTGAGACCAGCATATAAACAACTTGTTATAGTTGTTCATCCCTGGTTATGTGAGTCTTCTCTATTCCATCCAGCCTTTTCTTAACTGGTATCGAGGCAAGCCCAGCATACTCTTGTGCCTATCTTTCCAGAGAGGCACTGCCAATCTATGACACCTCCCTGGTCAGCAGACAGGCTTTTCCTTGGAGACACAAGTAGGGTCTTATGCCCCTCTCTGTTGGGACAGAAGGCATTGTTTACCTTCATTGAGAGGGTTGAATTTCTGATCCCTAAAAGGCCTTACTGGTCCAGTGACTTACCTCTCTGGTAGAGGGACTGGTAGAGGTTGGTGTCCCAACCTTTGGGTGGTTCTAGTCACCCTTACTGGAACCCTCCAGATCTTTGGGAAGAGACTTGGGAAGTTGCTCCATGTACCAACATTGGTATCACGTAAGACCTTGAACTGCAGGCTTCAGATGACTTCTCCAACTGTGACAAAGTAATTCCAAGTCTCATCCACACTCAGATATTTTGAGTTTTTTAGAGAAGTCCTCTTCCATAATTACCTTTCTTTCTTTCTTTCTTTCTTTCGAAATCAAATCCATTTCAGGTCTATTTCTGTTTATCCTTCCATTTAGTTTAAACTGAATAAACTCATGACCAGTTCTTCCATGAGGTCTTTATTACTCACCAAAACCAAATCTAAAATGTCATCTCTTGTTGGGCCAGCAGCTACCTGGGGAGAAATCTGTCAGCTATCATACTCAGGAAAATGGAGGCCCTACTATTAGCAGTACTTGTCCTCTAATCTATATCTGGGAAGTTAGTCTTATAATCACACAATTCCCTGTAGCACGCACTTCATTAAAAACATAGTCTCAATCCATATTCAAATTGGATCCTGGTGGTCTGTAGCATACCCAAAACCTCTATCAGGGAACCTCTAGTATGGGGTGGTCAAGATAAAGATAGGTCTCGCAGGCTCGATTCAACCCACTGGATACAGATCACCCTGCTGGGAGCCTCAGCAGCCACTGTTTTAAGTGTAGGGCTGCTCCATGTGGCTTTCTGTTTTGGAGGGAAGAGGAGGCTTCATGCGATTTCCCTGTCCCCAGGCCATCCTCAGCCCCTATTGGCCAGAAACAACTGGCCAATAGGAGCTGAAAGATGGGCCGGGCAGCACAAGCCTCTTCCCACTTCCGGAGCTGAGAAACATGGAAGGAAAACAATCTGCAATTTTAAGCAATCTGGGGTTGCAGCAGGCAGGGAGCCCAGCCTGCCTTGGGGATGCTGCAGGGCTGCTGGCTGGGAGGTACTTACCTAAGCCTGCCTCTGGCACCCCTGTCCCTTCGGCACCCAGATCAACCATACAAACCCTCTACACCACCCTGCCCTAGATCACAATTCCCTCCCAGATTTGGTACCTCTCCTGCACTCCTCCCCCAGGCCAGAATCCTTTCCTGCACCCACACTCCCTCCACGACCCTGACAACCCCAAACCCCTGACCCAAGTCACAACCTGCTCCTTCACCCAAACTCCCTCTAACCTCACACCTTCTCCTGCACCCTAGTCCCTTACTCTGTGCATCTGTCTGCACCCAACCTCCATCCTAAACCTCCACACCTGCTCCACAGAAAAGTGTAGCCCTTTACCACTTTCCAAAATCTTGGAGTGGCCCTCCACCAAAAATTATTGCCCACTCTTGCTGTAGTAGCTTTCTTTCCCAAAGTGATTTTTGGCCCCAACTTACTTTTATGCATTCCATCACTTCTAATTTCTTTGCAATCTACTTCATACTTAATTTATAATTCTTTTCCTCCACCTTTTGCCTTTATTTCTGTCTTTCCTGAATAGCATATAACCTTCGATACCTATGTTCCAGCCCTGACTACTGACTGGATAATCGCCATCCAAGAATATTAAGACTCGCATATGAAACTGCAAGCTCAAGAACAAAGGTTGGGCGGGGGAGGTGTGCTCTTTGTGACAGTAGAATTGTCTGCCTTTTTACCCTGTGTGGGTAGGAAGGGACAAGCTGCACTGAGGCGCAGGAAGGAAGAAATGATTTTGCAAAGACACAGGCCAGATCATTCCTACCCTCCTCCCCACTCCCTTGTAGTTGGAAGCAGCTCCTGTCCCTTCCCTCCTGCACGGTGCTGAAAGACTGCTGCTGGGCACTTTCTAGAGTGAACCCTGCCTGAAATCTGAGAAGTGGGCATGTGATCCTACACGCCCCCACATGTTACCTTGGAAAAACAGTACCAGGAGAGGTGAGTCCATCAATAGAGAGCAATGGATAGGGAGGATTGGCTCAGGTTGGTCAATCACCCTCATACCCATGTGAGAGGGATATTTGGTACCGTGTGTGTCAGCTCTCCTCATGTGATGCGGCCATGAAAAAGGCTAATGCTGTCATGCGATGCATCAAGCAAGGTATTTCCAGTAGGGACAGGGAAGGCACCGGTGAGACTTCTGGTCTCCCATGTTTAAGAAAGATGAGCTCAAACTGGAACAGGTATAGGGAAGGGCTACTAGGATGATCTAAGGACTGGAAAACCTATCTTCTGAGAAATGACTCAAAGATCTTGGCTTAAAAGTCTCGGGGTAGCTGTGTTAGTCTAACTGAAAAAACTTAGAAAACAACGAATGGTCTTGGGCCCACGAAAGCTCATGATACTATCTACATTTTTTGTTAGTCTGTATCATGAGCTTTCGTGGGTTCAGGACTATTTGTTGTTTTTTAAGACCTTGGCTTGTTTAGCCTAACCAAAAGAAGGCTGAGGTGAGTTGCGATTCTTCTCTATAAATAAGAAGAATAAATACCAGAGAGTCGCAGGAATTATTTAAAGTAGAGCTTCAGCGTTAAGAACACTTTGGGATTGGAGGCTGTTCGTAACTCTGAAATGTTCATAATGCTGAACAACACATTATGATTATTCTTTCAAGAGTTTACAACTAAACATTGACTAAATACAGCTTTGAAATTTTACTATGCAGAAGAAAAATGCTTTCCCATTTTTAATAATTTACATTTAATACGATGTAAATTATTTGGCTTTGGATGTTTTTTGTTTTGTTTTGTTTTTTGGTCTCTGCTGCTGCTTGATGGTGTTCTTCTGGTTCCTAAAGAAGTGAGTAGTTGATTGGTCATTTCATAACTCTGGTGTTTGTAATTCTGATGTCCCACTGTCAGTTAGGTGCATAAGAACAAATGGATATTAAACTGGCCATCAACAAGTTTAAGCTCAAAATTAGAGGAGGGTGTCTAACTATCAGAGGTGTTTTAGGAGGTAGCTGAGTTAGTCTGTACAGGATAGTACAGGAGTGGCTTTTGGAACAGTCTCCAAAGGGAGAGCAGTGGGGACAAAAAAACCACCTAATGCTACAACTGAGCATGGTATTATGTTTTGTGGGGGGTGGTATGAGGAAGTTGCTTACAATATGTGGCCCATCTGCAACTGCTATCAGCAAATATGTCTGATGGCCTGAGAAGGGCCACTAGGTGGGGAGAGTTCTGAGTTAATATAATGAATCCTTTCCCAAGTGTCTGATGAATCTTGCTGATATGCTCAGTCTAACTGATGGCCATATTTGAGATAGGGAAAGAATTTTCCCTGGGTCAGATTGGCAGAGACCCTGGGGGGGGGGGGGTTGCCTTCCTCTGCAGCATGGGGCATGGCTCTTACAGGTTTTAAGTAGTATAAATGGTGAATTTTCTGTAATTGTAATAGTCTTTAAACCATGGTTTGAGCACTTAAGTAACTCTGACAGAGGTTAGGGACTGTAGGAGGGTTCTACAGGAGTCTCCCCCTGTGCGAGGGTCTCCCCTCCCTCT
>CM057846.1:134591928-134605891 GCA_030068395.1 Apalone spinifera
ACTTTTCTGTTAAAAGTATTTCCGCAAAATCATGCCAGTCTAGACGTAGCCAAATAGTTACTAACCTTTCTTTTATCTATTAGTTTAAAGTTTCCTTTGTTTTTTTTTTCTTCTAAATAGAAAAACAAAAATTTTATTTACTTTTTCCCCTTTGGCTGGAGTCTATACAGTGCAGGATTAGCCCAATTCACTGGGTTTGAGAGATGTCTCTCTTGTAAAGATGACATCTCTGAACAGATGGGCATTTCTACTGCATTTATTGCCTTGGGGTAAACTACTCTCCAGAAGTATTGTTTCTGTCAATAGCTAATACCACAATCTTGGAAAGAGAGAGAGATCTGAGACTAAAACTACTTGTAATGGAAGCAGCTTTCCACCTGCCTTCAGCTGCATAGCCTGATTCACCCAGAATACACAAATCTTCTCCACGGCCCTCAAGGTAGTGAACATTTTTTGCTTGTGCAGTATCTTCCAACTGCGGTACTCAGAACTCTCACAGTACTGTTCCAATGGAATGTGTTGATACATCTTAAAGACCCAGTGGGCACTGGGTGTCAAAGCAATGGTACTGACTGGGAGAGACAAAGACAGAGACTGTGTAACCTGAGGAAACTTCCATTGGTGCAGGCAACAGCTTTAGTACCATCACCAGTATTCCAAATAATGTTAGAGTGATTAGTGTGGCCTACATCACTGACCCCATTCAGTACCATCATCCAAATGCTGATAACCACTGTCAATACCAACCTCCACAGCCCCACAGTTCATCATTGATAATATCACCAGTTTCCTCAGTACCAACAAATCAACACTGATAAGCCCTTGCAATGCTGACTACCATGGAGTCACAACAATTTTGTTTTCCTAAGGCTGTTGCAGTATTTAAGACTCCAGAATCCTCTTTACCTGGTACTGGGCGCAGCTTGTAATACTGGGGTCACCACTGTTACTGAGCCATTCACTTCCAGTCTTCTTGTCTGCTCCACTAGTATCTGATAGCGACTCAGTGATCAGGAGGATATCTTCTCTTGGTACTGTTGCTATGCCATCGAACAAGGCCTTCCCAGATAAACCTCCACTCTGGACCTCAACCCCCATGGTA
Organism: Apalone spinifera; assembly: GCA_030068395.1. Lineage (NCBI taxonomy): Eukaryota > Metazoa > Chordata > Testudines > Trionychidae > Apalone > Apalone spinifera. Next base: position 134,593,031 of record CM057846.1, read on the forward strand.
TGACTAGCCATGAACTCTGCCATCTATCCCTTTGCCATTGCCCAAGTGGCCTTACTGGGATCCAGGAGTGGTCTACAGGCACCATACCTCCCAGGCATCTAGAATCACCCACAGAGAATTTGAGGCACTATCCTTTAGTTTCCATATCTAGAACCTACCGAGGACATTTTGATCAGCAGATCAGACTAGAAGAGAAGACCACATCACAAACTGATTTCTCTTTTTCCTATTCAGATGAGGCAGTCCCTGGCAGATGAGTGTGGATGCAGATCCCTCTCAAGGAGGTGAGGACAACCACCATAACTTGCTGGCCTTACTACATGCACCCTCCTTGAGGATCACCTTCCTTTAATCCAGTTAAACTCATATGGCAAACACCTGCATCAGCCACACCAGCATTTAAAAGGGCTGATAAGATGTACTATGTACTAGGGCTGTCAATTAGTTAATTTTCATTGAGAAAGTTAATTGCAATGTTAAAAATGAATCCTGACTAATCAGTTTTAATCACACTGCTAAGCAATAGAATATACATTGGAATTTATAAAATATTGTATGTTTTTCTATATTTTAAAATATATTGATTTCAGCACAGAATACAAAGTGAACAGTATTGAACATCTCTAGTCCAGCACCCTTGGGCCCTGACAGGTGTTGAACCAGAGAATTTGTCAAACCACGGGAGATCAATATTGTCTAGCAGCATTACCAACACTTCCACTAGTTAGTGGGCTCTTAGAAGACATTTAGGGGTAAATTAGAGCTAAATAACAGCACAGAACACAGAGGCAGGACAGTGTCTGAAACAAACTTTTTGGGACCGCAGAAAATGTGGCCACACCCATAAGTGGACATCCAACTGACAAATCATACCAAACCATGGATGTTGCTGGACCAAAGAGGGCTGTAAAAATGATACAAGAAATAGTATCTTTCAGTTCACCTCAGACAAGTACTGTAATACACTATCATGAAAGTACAACTTACAAATATAGATTTTTGTTGTTGTTGCATAACTTCACTCAAAAATGTTAAAAAGCGAAACTTCAGAGCCTACAAATCTAATCAGTCTTATTGCTCAGAGAAACAAGTTGGGAGATGCTGCTGCCATCTTATTTTCAATGTTACCTGAAAGTGAGAACAGGAGTTCATTCACTTAGCACTTTTGCAGCTAATAATGCGAGGTATTTATATGCCAGATATGCTAAACAGTGGTATGCCCCTCCATGCTTTGGCCACCATTCCCCAGGCTGATGATGCTTGTTTTAAAAAAATGTGTTAGTTAAATTTGTGACTAAATTTCTTGGGGGTGAATTGTATGTCTCCAACTGTATTTTACCTGCATTCTGCCATATATTTAATGTTAGAAGTCTCAGATGATGGTCCAGCATATGTCTATTTTAAAACACTTTCACTCCAGATTTGATAAAATGCAAAGGCCCCAGTGTGAGATTTCTAAAGATAGCTACAGCACTTGATCCAAAGTCTAAGAATCTGAAGTGCCTTCCAAAATCTAAGAGGGACAAGGTATGAAGCAACACTTTCAGAAGTCTTAAAATAGCAATGCTCCAATGCAGAGCTTGAATCACTAAACTACAGAGCTTGAATCACTTAAAATAAAATTAAATTAAATTAAAATAGATGCCACCAGCAGAGGGTTTATTTAACTCAGATGATGAAAATGAATGTCAGTCTGCACTGCTTTCGATCATTATTGAGCGGAACTCATCATCAGCATGGACACGTGTCCTCTCAAATGATGACTGAAGCATGAAGGGACATCTGGCACATAAAAACACTTTTGACTCCTGCTAAAACAGTACCATGCAAAGGCCTATTCTCACTTTTACGTGACATTGAAAACAAGTAGCAACCCGGCTAATGTAGAGGGGGGGATGAAGGGTCACGTACCTTCCCTCCACCCCCCAATGTTGTGAAGGGAACGGTAAGGAGCCAGTGGGGCCAGAGCCCGGAGTCCAATCAGCTAACAGCAAATCTTTCTTCTGCAGTGTTGTAGCATTAAGGGACATGGAGGGAAAGATGTGGAGGCTAGGGTAGTCAGAAATAGGTCCCAGGAGTGCCCATCCAGAAGATCTACTGTTTTCTATTCCTGACTTTTTTACCATGATCAAGTCTCTTCACTGCTGGGTGTCTTGGTTACGTTACCTGTAAAATACAGCTAATCAAAGTTTTTATTCTCCCCATGTTACAGAATGGGAAACTGAAATACTGTTGGGGCCTGTCTACACTATAGGTCTTTAGTGCCTTTGTAAGCAACCCCCACATTTTGATTAAATCTTATGAACAACAGAATTCCTAATGTGTGTCTGTTCTGTGCTCATCCCATACATACCAGCCAAGCTGGATAGCCTTTTCTCACTGTGCTGTGGGTAGCAGGTACATTGGTAATAAAGGTGTAAAGAAGCTCTCAAGGACTAATATTTTAAAATAATTGTTATCAATGAATTGGGAGAGAACATACAATCATTGCTAATAACATTGATAGGTGACCAACTATTGGCAGAGCGGTAACTAATGATGGGAACAGGGTACTGATACAGAACAATCTAGATCCCTTAATAAGCTGGTCACATTCTCACAAACCACACTTGAATAGAACCAAATGTAGGATCCTATACCTTAAAAGAAATCATGTAGGCCACATATCTACAATGGGGAACTGCAGCCAAGAAATCAGTGACTCTGAAAGGGATTTAGAGTCCATACTGGACAAGCCACTCAACACAAGCATCCAGTTTGATGCTGTGCTGAACAGGGCTAAAGCCATCATTATATGTATGAACAGAGCCATGAGTAGGATAGGGATGTGACACAGCATCAGGCACACTGATATTGGAACACTGCATCTAGTTTTACAGTCTACTTTTAAAAAAGAGGTTGGAAAAATGGAGATGGGGGCGACAAAAAGCCACCAAATGTTCTGAAGGCTAGAAAAAAATGCCTTCATGAGCTATTGAAAGAGCTCAACCTGTTAGGAAAAGAATAAAAAGTAACATCATTGAAGTCTTGAAGTACCTTCATGGAGAGAAAATATAGGAGATAAAAGGCTTGTTAATCTAGCGGTGAAAAACAAAAGAAAACCCTGTGGCTGGAAGGTGAAAAGAGACTAGTTCAGATGAAAAAATAAGCCACAAATATTCAACAGGGAGGATTATTTCACCAAAGGAACAAACTACCAAGGAAAGTGGTGGATTTTTCATCTCTTGCTGTCTTCTAATGAAGACTAGATGTCTTTCTGGAACACTATTATGGTATACAGGAGGCCTGTGATATGCAAGGGGTCTAGTAGAACAGGGGTGGGCAATACTTTTCACAGGGGGCCCACTCCAGAAATTTTGGTAAATCATCAAGAGCCACCTTTTTCTATTATATGAATGGAGTGGATGTGAGGTCTAGGACAGGGTTTTGGCATAGGAAGGAGATCCAAGTAGCGGATTGGGATCCAGGAGGGAGTGAGGGTCGGAGGAGTTTGAGTGGAGGAGGATGTTCTGGTCTGGAGCAGGAGGGTGGGGTAAAAGAAGAAGTGTAGGGTCTCAGAGGGGGTTTGAGTGGAGACGAGAGTTCTGCCCTGGGACAGGGGGATGAGGGTGCAGAAGGAGGTACGAGATATCGGAGCTGTCCGTGGCTGGGAGGCACTTACCATAGGCAGCTCCCAGCTGGTGGTGTGGTGGGGCACACAGGCAGGCTGCCAGCATAGCATAATGGCCCAATGCCACTCAAAGCAGGGTGGATGTGGTAGTGACATCACAAGGGTTTTTTTGTAGGACCTCAGCCTATTGGTCAAAGGTGATAGAGAGGCATTGACCTCACAGAGAAACCCTGACATAGGCCAGGTAGAACAAGTGTGCGGGGCCAGAGAAACCTTTGAGACCCCTGTGGCTTTGCTGCAGCAAGTCTTCTCGAGGTAGCACCTTGAAGACCAAGAGAGTTTTAGAGATGAGATATGTGAGCACAAGTAAGAACTTCTTTGGAGTGTTCTCCTTTCTTTATATTGATTTGATTTTACTAGAAAATGAATGTCCCTGGTTTAAAAGGTAAGAGACTCAGAAAGGTTTGGAACCTGTTTAGTGTGAGACAATTGGTGATTGCTGAATTCTAGGCATGGAAAACACTAAACTGAGATGTCAGCCTTTTATTTCCCACCAAGGACTTTGTCCCTTAGAATCGCTGGGGATACTGGTTTTTTTTCTCCATTTTTATTTTCCCCTTTCCTTCATCCCTTCCTCCTTTCTCTTCTTCTCTTGTTTGTTTTGTCCCTTGCCCCTGGTCTCCTGACACCACCAGGAAAGGGGTGTGTGTGTGTGTGTGTGTAGCTGGGGGGTGAGGATATGTAGCTCTCAGTGTGGGAGGCCATCATAAAGAGGCCGGGCTGAAATAGTGCTCTGAGAGTGATCCCCTCCAGTTGTAACCTGGGCCATTCTTTGGCATGTCTGGCAAGAACCCTCAGCCTCCTCTCTCTGAGTCTCAAAACTGAGTGAGCACAGGACTATTGAAAGTAACCAGACTCCAGTCTTTTTATTCTCTTTTAAGAGCAAAATAAGTCCAAACCGATCATGTATTTAATTGCTCTGGGCTGCTTCCCTCCACTGTCTCTGAACACTTCCTGGTTCGCTCTCTAATGGTCAAGTTCTTGTAAAATTCTTAATTAGGTTTTAATTCTGCAGTATGCAAACCCACACATCCAGTTACAAAGGAGTCAGGCCATTTCTACAGAATGGTGGATTGTCCCTGGAACGCAGTGATTCTGAAAAGGAGTCGGGGTCATGTGGACAAGCTGCTCAACAAGAGCGCTCAGTGAGAAGATGGTAAAAAGGGTTAAAACCACCCTTGGATAGATAAACAGAGTAGTGACAGGGAATAGACATGCTATAGCATTAATGAGACTGACACTGGACTACTGCATTTGGCTCTGGTGTCCGCATTTTGAAAATTATGTTAAAAATCTTAGAGGAAGTAGAAAAGAGCTATATACATTATTTGAGGGCTAGAAGTGCTGCCTTATTGTGAGACATAGACAAATTTCAATGTATTTACCTTATATCAAAGAAGACTGATAGGTGAGTTGATTGCAGTATAGAAGTGTCTTAATGGACTGAAAATGCCAAGTATTAAGGGCTCCTATATTTAGCAGAGGAAGGCATAACAAGACAATGGCTGGAAGAAGAAATCAGGAAAATACTAATTAGAATAAGGCACAGATTTGAAAGAGTGATTCATTTCTGGAACAAATTACCAAGGTTTGATGAATTCTCCATCTCCTGATGTCTTGTAGGGCAGACTAGATTCTTTTCTGGATGATGCGTTCAACATATCACAGCTATTGTGGAATGTAGGAGGACTGTGATCTGCAGGGGGTTAGATTAGATGCTCGAATGGTCCCTTCTTCCTTGAAAGTCTACTAATCTATGAAAAACTGTGTGTGGCATGGGAAGCAACCACTGATACTTTATTGTGGGCCCCCCTGCTTGGTCTCCAGGATCAACACTCATTGAGTGGGATGATCCACAGCAAGCTGCTTTGCCATCTGAAGTAGATAGCAAGTGGCAGGACATCAGCCTTGCAGGGGAAGGGTTGGTCTGGCAGTGACTTCACAAGAGCCTTTTGCAGGACCTCAGCCTATTGGTTAAAGGTGAGGATGAGGTGGTGACCTCACAGAGATGCTGACTTTAGCCAAGCAGGACAGCTGTACAGGGCAGGTGTCACTTTGGAGACTCCTGTGGCTTTGCTGTGGCAAGTCTCCTTCTCGAGGTTTCTCCTTGAGGACAAAGAGAATTCCGGTTCACACACATGAATGCAAGAAGAACCATCTTCAGAGTTTTCTCCTTTCCTTTTACTGATTTGGCTAGAAAACAGACATCCCTGTTTAGAAGGTAAGAGCTTCTGAGGCAGTCTGATCCACCTGATGCCAGTTGAATTCTACGCATGACACTATACTGAGGTGGCAGAATTTTATTCCTTACCTAGGACTTTGTCAGTTATAATCACTGGGACTTGTTCTTTTTGTTTTCCCTTTTCCTCCATCCTTCCCTCCTCTCTTGTCTTCTCTTGCTGCCTTTGTCCTTCTACCCTGCTCCCCTCTCTCCAGCAGGAGAGGTGAATTGAAGGTAGGTATAGGGAGGTGTGCTTTGCAGAGTGGGCTCAAAACAGTGTTCTGACAGTGATCTCCACTGGTGACCCAAGGCATCCTTTGGACTCTTTGGTGAAAACATTCAGGGTATGTCTAGTCTATAGGGTTCTTTTTTTTTTTAAACTTCACCTGCATCTAGACTGCGGTCCGTTCTTTCAAAATTAAATCAAAAGAATGCGGCGGGTTTTTTTACAGTGGTAAACCTCATTTTATGAGGAAGAACGCCTTTTTTCAAAAGAGCTCTTTCAAAAAAAGGCATTCTTGAATGCAAACAGGGCTTTTTTGAAAGAGAGCATCCAGATTGCCTGGGTGCTTTCTTTCGAAAAAGCGAATCACTTTTTCGAAAGTCAAGTGGCTGTCTAGAGGATCTCTTTTGAAAGCGGCTTGTAGTCTAGATGTACCCTCAGTCTCCCACCCCTCAGTCTCTATACTGATTGGCTGAACAGGGGTTTTTTGACAAGGCAGAAGTGCAAGTACTTGTTCTCTTCTTTAAAGTCAAAATAAGTTTATAAGCATTCATGTGATCAATAAATGTTGCTGCCTCTCTGCATTGTCTCTGAACAAATTCAGGATTCTATCTAACATTCCAGTTCTTCTAAAATACTTGATGAATAATTATTGTGAATTATTGTTGGTCTGGTGTTGGTTTGAAAGCACTTTCTTCTGATCATTCCGTGTATGAACTTCAAGATGTGATTAGTTTGAAAGTTAGGACTTGTGGGTCCTATTCCCAACTCTTCCACTAACTGGCTATGTGACCTAAGCCAATTACTTCTTCCTTCTCCGCCTTGGTTTCTCCCTCTGTCAAATAGGGATAACAATAGTCTCCAAAGACCACTTTACAAGGAGAGAAGGTGGCACCTGGGGAATTATTGGAGAGTGTCAATAAGAGCAGTGAGGAATATGAGGTGTCCTATTACGTTGAGTCATGTCAGATTATGACACACTATAATAGCTGAAAGTTTCCATTTTATTTGTATTTTGTTATTTTGAAATAATTAAGAGCAGCAACTCCTGAGCTCAGAGTGGAGCATCTCAGATAATGTTTTTAGATCAATGTCTCCAACTTCTGTTCAACAAACCAGTTGAACACACTGTGACAAACGAGATGCTTTCATTTTGCAATAGAATAGTTTTGCAAAGAATTTTCATACAACTTACGACTTCATGAAACAAACAAGATTAATATGAATGGGATTTTCTGACAGTAAACAGCTTAAATCAATTGCATTATCTGTTCCATATCTGGGGCAGCTAATGAGAGGGAGAACCCCTGAGAACCACACCTTGGAATGGCAGTGGCAGCCCAGGAAGTCACAGCCAATAGGGAAGTAGAGGGGCAACCACACAAATTTGTGAGACAAGGCTGAGTCTGCACCATGCACGGCCTGCATGGCACCTTACTGTCCCTAGTAAGGGCCCTTTGGTGGCCACAGACCTGCCTTCCCTTGTGGCAAGTGAGTAGGGGCTTCAGGTGGCAGCTCTGCAGGGCCTGGTGCCAGCTACCTTCAGCACCATGGGGCAGGCCCACAGCCCCCGTGGGCATCACACAGTAAGTTTGGTTTCTGGCCCTGTGGGCGTCTGGGCCTTGGTTCCCTGAACTGGGCCGGGGTGAGGGCCCTCTCTGAGTGAGTCCATCCTAATGAACAGTCAAGCAAGACAAGTGGATGCAGAAACACACTGTCCAGCACCACCAGCCCCTCCTGCAACTGTTCATCTCATGTAGCATCAGTGCAAGCAACCAGGAGATGGCAGGTGCTTGAGCTGGCTGCTGTTGCTGTTGCTGTTGCCATGGTCATCAGAGGATATGACAGTTGCCTCAAGACTGCTGGCTGCACTAGAGGCAGGTCAGGTCCTCTGACTTGCAGGGCAAATCTCTCCAGTGTTGAGTCAGCCCCAACCTAACCCAGGGCTCTGGAACCTGCCAGAACCAAACTGTCTGTGTCCAGGAGGATGCTGCACTCTGCTGGCCATGGCATGCTCAGAGGAGTGGTAAGATCAGGTATCTGGAGAGGGTGGGACAACGGAAGTGTGCTTCCAGTGAGAGCACCATGGCCCTGAACCATACATAAGAGGACTGTTGACCCATTATTAAAACTTGGTGGAGCAGGTTTGACTAGCACCCAATACCTAAAAAAAGGGGAAGGGTCAATGGAAAATCAGGGCCTTCACACTGATAATCCTTAGTGATTCTGGGACGGGGCCAATGCTCCACGACAGCCTGATAGGCCTAGGCACTTCTAGTTCAAATAGAGGCTAGAATCTCCCTGCCCTCCATCCTCCTGACTCCTTCATTAGTCTGCCTGCTGTCTCAGGGTACGTCTAGACTACATGCCTCTGTCGTCAGAGGCATGTAGATTAGGCTACTCGACATAGGAAAATGAAGCTGCGATTTCAATAATGGCGGCTTCATTTAAATTTAAATGGCTGCCCCGCTCTGCCGATCAGCTATTTGTCAGCAGATCGGGGCAGTCTAGACATTCCCCTGTCGACAGGAAAGCCTTTTGTTGACCTCCCGGTTATGCCTCATGGGATGAGGTTTACCGGGGAGGTCGACAAAAGGCTTTCCTGTTGACAGGGGAATGTCTAGACTGCTCCAATCTGGCGACAAACAGCTGATCGGCAGAGCGGGGCAGCCATTTCAATTTAAATGAAGCGGCGATTATTTAAATCGCTGCTTCACTTTCCTATGTCAGGTAGCCTAATCTACATGCTTCTGGCGACAGAGGCATGTAATCTAGACATACCCTCAGAGTGGAGCCAAGCTAAGGAGAGAACAAAAGCCTGAGCTAACTGGAGAGCTAGGACCTTGCCAGCCAGAGCCTGAGGGAACCAGAGAAGCAGCCCACAGCAAAGTGCTGGGAGGAGAATTGCAGCAACACCAGTCCTGGGGTTCGAGCAGTCTGGAGCCAAGAACAGTGATCAGCTGTGGAGAATGAGGGGGAACACTAGGCAGCAGCCCCAGCACAGTGAGACGCCTCCAGCCAAAAGGCCTTATAGCTCAGACTTGGAGGAGGATCATAACGCCAATGGGGCAGGGAGATGCTGATGCTGGGAAGAAGGGTACTCCCTGCCATCTAGAGCCTGAGGATCTGTGAAAACTGTCAGAGCAAGTGTCTGACCTGCAGAATCCCTGCAGAACATCCAGGGTCTAAAAAGGAGGCCCGAGACGTGAAAGACAGACTGTGAACTTCCCGTACATCTAGATATGCTGTTCATGATGTGTCTGTGCCCATAAGCACAGGAGCGAAGCGGACAGGAGCTGCAGACAGGAATTGAAGAGGGACCGCAAGAGATCCCACCACTGAGCAGGCTACCTGGTGAAAGTGTTAGTACTCTCTTTTGGTGTGAGCAAGTTTCCTTGACAGTTTGAATTTTTGGTGGATTCGGATTCTGATTTCAGGTGACTACGGTTTCAGTTTCAGCTGCTGTGGCAGTTGGGACTGAGTGCCTGACCATTTGTTTCCTTAATTGCTCTCTTGATTGCATCTGGTCAGCCTTCCCCTGTGTGACTCAGGAGGGGACAGGCCTTGCCTAGGCAAGCAGACTTTAAAAGCCAGAGGCAGAGCAACTGGGGGAGCGAAGCGGACAGAAGCTGCCGACAGGGGAGTTTAACAGGGACCTCTAGAGATCCCGCCACTGAACCGGCTACCTGGTGAGAGTGAGAGTACTCACTTTTGGTGTGAGGGAGTTTGCTCTACTGTTTGAATTTTGTTTCTTGGATTCTGATCTCAGGTGACTGCAGTTTCAGCTGTTGTGGCACTTGGGACTGAGTACCTGACCTTTTGTTCCCTTGATTGCTCTATTGATTACATCTGGTCAACCTTCCCCTGTATGACTCACGACGGGGCAGGCCTGGCCTCAGCAAGCAGGCTTTAAAAGCCAGAGGCAGAGCGACCAGGGGAGCAAAGCGGAAAGGGAAGTTTAAGAGGGACCACAAGAGATCCTGCCTCTGAACAGGCTACCAGGTGACAGTGAGAGTACTCGCTTTTGGTGTGAGTGAGTTTGCTCGACTGTTTGAATTTTCTTTCTTGGATTCGGATTTCAGGTGACTGCAGTTTCAGCTTCAGCTGCTGTGGCAGTTGGGACTGAGTGCCTGACCTTTTGTTCCCTTAATTGCTCTCTTGATTGCATCTGGTCAGCCTTCCCCTGTGTGACTCACGAGGGGGCAGGCCTGGCCTAAGCAAGCATGCTTTAAAAGCCAGAGGCAGAGCAACTGGGGGAGCGAAGCGGACAGGAGCTGCGGACAGGGGAGTTTAACAGGGACCTCCAGAGATCCCGCCGTTGAACAGGCTACCTGATGAGAAAGAGAGTACTCGCATTTGGTGTGAGTGAGTTTGCTCGACTGAATTTTATTCGTTGGATTCTGATTTCAGGTGTCTGCAGTTTCAGCTGCTGTGACAGTTGGGTCTGAGTGCCTGACCTGTTGTTCTCTTGATTGCATCTGGTCAGCCTTCCCCTGTGTGACTCAGGAGGGGGCAGGCCTGGCCTAAGCAAGCAGGCTTTAAAAGCCAGAGGCAGAGCAACCGGGGGAGCAAAGTGGACAGAAGCTGCGGACAGGGGTGTTGAAGAGGGACTGCAAGAGATCCCGCCACTGAGCAGGCTACCTGGTGACAGTGAGAGTACTCGCTTTTGGTGTGACTGAGTTTGCTCAACTGTTTGAATTTTGTTTCTTGGGTTCGGATTTCAGGTGACTGCAGTTTCAGTGGGCAGTTGGGACTGAGTTGCTGTGGCAGTTGGGACTGAGTGCCTGACCTTTGTTCCCTTAATTGCTCTCTTCATTATATCTGGTCAGCCTTCCCCTGTGTGACTCAGGAGAGGGCAGGCCTGGCCTAGACAAGCAGGCTTTAAAACCCAGAGGCAGAGCGACGCGGACAGGATCTGCAGACAGGGGAGCTTAAGAGGGAGTTTTACAGAGGGAGGCCTATGATGGTGAGGAAGACCCGCAAAACCTGTGCCAGCACTGCTTCTGACTCCCCCACCTGTACCTGTATCCAGACAGAGCACCTGAGCATGGATGCCTCTACCCAGATCCTAGTGGGGTTTTGCAGGGACTGTGGATTGCAATTCCCACTTATTGATATCCAGGCTGGAGAGATCATCTAATGCAAAAGGTGCCTGCTGGTGGTATCTCTCAGGCAGCAGGTGGCAGAGCTACAGGAGGAGATGGCTATGTTGAGGAGCACCTGAAGCCACGAGCAAGTCCTGGACCATGTTCATGAGGAGACAGCTGAGGTAGCTGTCCCAGTACACAGGACTGCGGCCACACCACTGGTGGAGGAAGAGCGGCTCAGGGTGGACACTGGCAGCTCGTTACTTCTGGCAGCAGGCACTGCTCCACCCCTGCTCCGAACCCTCCCGCCATGGTACTAAGAAACCATTATGCTCTTCTTTATACAGGAGGTAAGTAATCACCCCCTACAACAGAGAAGGAGAAGCTTCGTACCCCCAAAGCTGGGAGGACTGCTGCCACCATTGCAAATAGGAAACATAGGGTAGTGGTGGTCGGAGACTCTCTTCTGAGGGGGATGGAGGCGCCCATCTGCCGCCCTGACATTTCATCTCGGGAGGTTTGCGGTCTGCCGGAGGCCCGTATCCGAGATGTTACGGGAGGCACTGTCGAGGATTATCCGGCCCTGTGACTACTACCCCATGCTTCTCATCCATGTGGGCACAAATGATATTGCGAGGTGTGACACTGAGCGTATCAAGAGTGACTACAGGGCTCTGGGAGTACGGGTGAAGGAGTTTGGCGCGCAGGTGATATTCACTTTGATCCTTCCTGTCGAAGGTAGGGGCCCAGGCAGAGACAGGTACATCCTGGAGGTGAATGCCTGGCTGCGAGGATGGTGTCGCCAGGAGGGCTTTGGCTTCTTCAACCACGGGCTGCTATTCCAAGAAGGACTGCTAGGCAGAGATGGCCTTCACCTTTCAAGGAGGGGGAAGACCCTATTTGGACACAGACTGGCTAACCTAGTGAGGAGGACTTTAAACTAGGTTCGACGGGGACAGGTGAGATAAGCCCAAGGGTAAGTGGAGAACATGGAGACCTGGGAGATGGGTTGGAAATGGGAGGGAACGTGGGCTACAATGGCAGAGAGAAAGGAGGGTCAGGGCAAAACTGGGAGGCAAGGTCAAATCAGTATCTTAGATGCCTATATACAAATGCGAGAAGTATGGGTAATAAGCAGGACGAACTCGAAGTGCTAATAAATAAGTACAATTATGACACTGTTGGCATCACAGAAACTTGGTGGGATAATATGCATGATTGGGATATTTGTATGGAAAGGTACAGCTTGCTCAGGAAGGATAGACAGGGAAAAAGGGGAAGAGGGGTTGCCTTATATATTAAAAATGAACACACTTGGAGTGAGGTGGAGCTGGACATAGATGCAAGTGTTGAGTGTCTCTGGATTAGGCTAAAAGGGGTTAAAAACAAGGGTGATATCATGCTAGGAGTCTACTACAGGCCACCTACCCAGGTGGAAGAAGTGGATGAGGCTTTTTTTAAACTAACAATATCATCCAAAGCCCAAGATTTGGTGGTGATGAGTGACTTCAACTATCCAGATATATGTTGGGAAAATAACACAGTGGGGCACAGACTATCCGGCAAGTTCTTGGACTGCATTGGAGACAACTTTTTACTTCAGAAAGTTGAAAAAGCTACCGGGAGGAAGCTGTTCTAGATTTGATCCTAACAAATAGGG
>CM057846.1:134622944-134635984 GCA_030068395.1 Apalone spinifera
CCCCCCCCCCCCCCCGGCCACATCAACCCTGGCCACAACAGCTTAGGCCCCTTGTCTCTCCCCTGGGTGTGTCAGCCTGGGCCCTTTTTTTCCCCTTCCTTCCCCCATGCCAGCCTGGGCCTTTTCTCTCTCCCCGGCTGCACCAGCCTGGTCCCCTTCTCTTCCCCGGAACACAGCAGCCTGGGCCCTTTTTCCTCCACCACACCATGCCATGCCAGCCAAGGCCCTTCTCTTGCCCCCCACACCCTCTTGGCCACGACCTAACCCTCCCTCTCTCCCACTGCCTCGCAGGCCCCATGCTCTCCCACCGGCCGCTGGGGGAAGGGGGGAGAGGGCCACTTTGAAGCCTTGCAGAGCACCAGGGAAAGGGAATGGAGAGGGAGGGAGGAAGTAGGCAGGATGCACAGTAATGTGATGATGTCACTCTGTCATCCCACGGGAAAAGTTTTTTTTTTTTTATATATATATAGAGAAAGAGATGTTCTGTTTTTGTCTGTTGCAGAAAAATCCAGTATGTAATTAAAAATAAATCGAGCAATAACTGTTGAACTGTACTTTTTTGAGAATGGAGAAAGCTTGGGGGAAGATGCACTTTTGCCATTTAAAAAAAATTAGCTATCTTTATGGAACATCTATAGTGCCTCAGTGAGAACAGATATAAACATGGCATTTGACTAGTTAGTATATCATCTGTAGATTACATGTGCATTTTTTTGTTTATTGAAAAATCATTTAGACCAGATCACAAGCGTTTTAATGCACGTGTATTTGGTATGCAATGATAGGTTGTGTTTTTCTTTGTAAACAAATAGAATCTTGCATAATTATTTTCGTACTGCATACAGATGCATGTGTAGTTGAGTGGAAATTTCCATTCATTGAATTATATCGCTTAATATTTTGTTGACATTGCAGCATTTTGGGGACCTCTGATCGTGCGTGCGCCCGTACGTGTGTGTGTGTGTATGTATGTGTGTGTGGGATATTAGGCAGAGCTCTGAAGGAATGCTGTTTCATTCTTTATAATGTATTAATATGTATGGTAGTTCCACTCATTGAACAATGAGAATGAAAACAAATACAAGTTGTACCTCTCTAGTCTGGCACCCTTGGGACCTGACCGGTGCCAAACCAGAGAACTTGCTGAGCCATGGGAGGTCAATATTTCATAGCAACATTTAGGGTTGCCAGGTGTCCAGTATTGACCTGGACAGTCCGGTATTTTCGCCTCCTGTCCGGTTAAAAAAATCGGAAAATACTGGACACCTAAAATGTCCGGTATTTTCTGTTTTTTTCCCCTGCCAGGAGGCGAAAATACCGGACATCTGGCAACTCTACGATAGACTCAGCAACCGGGGCCTGCTCCTGGCCCCCTGGACACTCCTCCACCCCCCGCTTACGTGGTTCTGCAGGGGCTTGGTTTGTGGCTAAAACAGAAACAAAACGGCCACAGGCAAAAAAGCCTCTTCTTAAAAGGGCCATGCTGATTTTTTATTTTTAAATTAAAAACAATTTTTATTTTTTATTTTTTTGCTTAACTGCTGTTGGAGTCGTTCCCTAACCCCCCCCCCCCCGCCCCCAGCAACTTTGGTCTCCTCCTTTTTTTTCCTCAACAGAATTTTTTTCCTGGTGTTTTTGGGGGGGGAATGGGGTGTTCGGTCTTTTTGGGTAAATCATCTGGCAACCGTAGCAACATTACCAGTACTTGTACTGTTTATCAAGGACTAGTGGCTGTAAACAAACTTTATGGGACCATGGGAAACTTGGCACGCCCATGATAACAGACAGCTGGCTAACTAAAATCATGCAGAGCACAGATGTTTCCAGACCAGAGAGTGCTGGCTAGAGAGGTTCAATCTGTTTTAAACAGCTGTTCCATTAATTGCACTGCCCAAACTGTACTCTGCATAAGGTAGAAATTATGCTTAAATAAGAGGACAGCAAAGTGGTAGTTAAAATTGCAGATTTAATTTTAGCATTTCCTCACTTTTGAAGTGCTTCAGTTTTCAACCTCTGTGTTGCTTTGACACACACTTTCATGCACACTCTTACCCATTTGTGTGTATGTATATATTAGCAGATGTACCCAGGGTTGCTCAGGTCTTTAGTTAAAGTAACTTGTTTTTTTTAAATAGATGAAAAATGTACATGCTTTATTTCAATGATTGTAGTTTTTTAAAATGTAGGAAAATGAAGGCTGGAATGAGTGACAGTGCCATCTCTTTTTTTCCATGATTTTGTTCACAAACTATCATCAGACTTGGTTAGTTCTTGATGTAGTGTTGAAAACAGTCCATTACTGAGTTCCATTGCATGTCTTGTGGAATAGTTAGCTTGGTTCCTCCCACTTTTTTTCAGAGCAGCTGCTGCATAATAGTTACGGAAGTATTTTGCAGTTTCAACATTAGACTTTATTTTTGGAATACTGAAGTCTTTGGATAGGAGGTGCATCAAATGAGCACTGCAACTGTATGTTATTAGCTTGGGGTACTCTTAACTCTCTCCTAAATTTCTTCTCATCTTGTTTCATTTACAGCATTGTCTGTGACCATGCATAAGACATTTGAGTTTTTTTCCATAATTTGTTATAGCTTTTACTGCTACTTCTTGTAAGTATTCTGCAGTGTGTGTATTTCCTGATGTATCAATTGTTTCTGTAACTAAGACATACCGTTCTCCTATTGTCACACAATGACATACAACAGGATCATTTTGGACATTGCTCCACTCATCAAGATTCAGGTTAACAATTATACCCTCTTCACTTTGCACACTGCTCAATTTGTCTTTCATACACTTTGTTCAGAAATTTGCCCATGACATCTGCTCTGTTGGGTGGGTTGTATCTTGGTCTTAATGACTGAACCATGTTAATAAAGTGTGGGTTCTCAATCATGCGGAATGGAGAGTTTGTTGAAGATGGATTCTCATAAACAAAATAAGTCAGTGCAGTTATTTAATTATTATTACCATACTGCTCATTTAGTATTACACGTTGCATTCACTGATACTCAGTACATCTTTAAAGGTGAAATTGTAAAAGGAAAATCTGCCTCTTTTTTTTTTTTTTATCAAAACTGATAGCACCATAGAGTAACAACTATATTTTTGGTCAAACATGAAAATTTAAGAATAGTCCAAAAGGAAGACAGGCAGTCATGTATGAAATAGAAAAGTTTACTAACCTCAACATCCTGTATATTCAGTCGTGTTTCTCTCATAATCTTCAACATAGCTTGATGTTGTTTCATTTGGGCAACTAGGCCTTGGATTTCTTTGTCCCACTGTTAGCATTTTGCATGCATGCCTGTCTTACCCACAGGTAGGGGAACTTCATTAAAATATTCCCAAACTGGGGCTCTTCTATGGCCTGCTGCCATTATAGGTTTTCCCTTCTAGTGAGAGACTGGTATGGTAGATCTCAAATCAATGAAGGCTACACGTCAAGACTTCTGGAATATGCTGCTCAAACAGTTTTACTTTTATTTCTACTGCTTTTCCCTCCCTTCTCAAGTTTATCTCCAGACTTCTTGTCCAGATCTATTCCACCCCTAATAATCTTCTATTCAGAAGCTTCAGGGGGTAGCCAAGTTAGTCTGTACAGGATAAACTTAAAAAACAACAAATGGCCTGGTAGCACTTTATAGACTAACAAAACATGTAGATGATATCGTGAGCTTTCGTGGACTGTGCATCTACATGTTTTGTTAGTCTATAAAGTGCTACCAGACCATTTGTTGTTTGTCATGTGGTTCACCTTTTGAATACGAGAAGAGCCAGTAAAAACACCTCAGATAAACTCTTGCTAACTTTATTATGCACAGAATAGTAAAGGAAAGCAATGCAAGGTTACACAGGTCTATTTCAATACACAGGATAGTTAGCACAGACAATAATATAACATCTACACCTAGGATAATATCCAAGATACTTGATTTTAAGGATAGAGATATACATGTACTTATTTCTATAAATCACACACAGTTCCACCGCTAAGACCTAACAATTGTCAGATGATAGTCAGATGGGAGGTCGTGGCCTCTTGTTTCCCTACGCGCAGCAGTGTCCACAATGTATCAGTTGGTAGGAACAGGCACAGCTTCTAGTTGCAAGTAAGGTAGTGGGGACCCTTACCCAATCCCTCCCACCAATTACCTTTTCTACACCTACTTTTGTAGCCATAGTGAGACTTGGTCATTCTAGTAAAATCTACCAATTAATTATGTATTGTATATGCCCTACTTTTGTACACATCCTGCTAATCAAACTACACTCTACTTAATTGATAGTTTTATGGCTGCATCAGTGATTTTTGCTCATTAGCATTGTTATGTACCAGTACGAGGTTACTCCCAATGTTCTTGGCACAGTTTCTCTATACCACTACTCTCAACGCACTATTGGTTACCGTACTCCTGATTTTCAAAGGTCAACCTTCTGCCTGGCCCATATACACTAGTTTTGAATAAGGCCTGGTTTGCTTTGTTAGAAGCCTCACTTTGGTCAATGCAGCCATCGTTAGTTCGGTCAGAGCAGGGCCAGACACCGCAGACATTATTATTCTGGTCAAGACGGGATTGTCCAGGCTCCCCTACATTGTTTTTTAAGTTTAATCTTCTATTCGTTCAACTTTTTGAAACTTTGCACTTTTAGAGAGAAGGGATTGACTGTGTGTACACAAATTAGCAGAGGGACGGACAATAGGCTTGAGATCTGTCATTTCTCATCTCCATGTACAGCCGGTCCCCGAGTTACAAATGTGTCGACTTACGACTGTTCGTACCTACGACCAACCTCCCATTAAGTCCATTACAGCTGATTCCTGAGTTACGAACATTTGATCCGCGCTTGTGAATAGCGTGGCCGCATTTAAAAACATGTATTCCGACTTATGAACAAATCGAGTTACGACCAGGAGTTCAGAACATAACCCGTTTGTAAGTCGGACACTACCTGTATTATTTATTTATTAGAATATTTTTGCTGTTAACAAGTGTGTTATCTCTGGAGATATAAATCCACAGTTTGGGCTAAGGGACCGCTGGCTGGAGATCTCCCCTCGTCTCACAAATTCTCTCATTCAGGACCAGTTAGGTCCCAGCAATGTTGGACCAGGGAGGTCCAACCCGTTTATAGCATCACTTGATTTCTGATTTTTAATGTTAAAGAACATGAATGAACTTCAGAATGGAAAAGTATGAATAGTTACTTTTCAAAACTTATCAAGAATAAATAAATGCTAGTTACATTCACTATGCATATTTAAATTATTTTATTGATACTAAGGAAATCTTTATTTTCCCTGTAGGTATGTCTTGCTGTTATCATGCAAAGGATAATTTAATGTGCCGTGATGTTTGTGAACAGGTAAGCTTATTTTAAAGTTGAGCAGTAGCAAGAAACTTGATTCACTTCTGAATTCATATCTTCAAGATTTTAAGTTACTTGAAAAGTGGATCTGAAATTGATAAGTGTTTCAATTCTATAGGAAATGTCTATGTGGTACATGTAGACAAAATAGGGAAAGAAAATGTTAAAAATTACGTGGAAAAGTTAGATATCTTTAAGTCAATAAGGCCTGATGAAATGCATCTTAGAATACTAAATAAGGAGATATCTGAGTCATTAGCTTTTATCTTTAAAAAGTAATGGATGACAGGAGAGATTCCAGAAGACTGGAAAAGGGCTTTTTATAGATGGACATACAGTATCCATCCATAAAAAGGGAAATAAGGCCAACCCAGGGAATTATAGACTAACGTCTGTACCAGGAGAGCTAACGGAACAAATAATAAAGGAACCCATTAGCAAACATTTGGAAGATAATGTGATAAATCTTGTCAAACCAACCTGATAGCTTTTTTGACAGGGTAGCAAGCTTTGTGGATAGTGGACAAGAGGTAGATGTGGTATATCTAGACTTCAGTAAGGCATTTGATACATGGCCTTCTTATTAACAAACTATTGAATTCTACCTGGATGGGGCTATGAAAAGGCAGGTACATAACTGGTTGGATAACCATTAACTACTTTCTGTGATCAGTGGTTCACAATCATGCTAGAAGGGCATAATCAGTAGAGTTCCGCAGAGATCAGTCCTGAGATTGATTCTGTTCAATATGTTCCTCAGTGATTTAGATAATGGCATAGATAATACTCTTTAAGTTTGTTTATGATACCAAGCTGGGAGGAGTTCCAAGTGCTTTGGAAGATAGGATGAAAATTCAAAATGATCTGGACAACAAACTGGAGAAATGGTCTGAGGTAAACAGGATGTAGTTTAATATAGACAAATGGAAAGTACTCTACTTAGGAAGAAACAATCCATTACACACGTACAAAATGGGAAATGACTGACTAGGAAGGATTACTGTGGAAAAGAATCTAAGGGGCATATTGGACCACAAGCTAAAAACTAGTCAACAGTGTAACACTATTGCAAAAAAAAGTAAACATAATTTTGGGATGCTTTAGTGGGCGTTTTGGAAGCAAGACACGAGAAGTAATTATTCCACTCTACTCTGCACTGATTAGTACTCAACTGGAGTATTGCGTCCAGTTCCGGGCATTATGTTTCAGGAAAGATTTGGAGAAGGTCCAGAGAAGAGCAATAAAAATGAAAAGTCTAGAAAACGTGACCTATGTGGGAAGATTGAAAGAACTGGGTTTGTTTAGTCTCGAAAAGAGAAGACTGAGAAGGGACATGATAACTTTCAAGTATCTAAAATGTTACAAAGATGAGAGTGAAAAATTATTCTCCTTAGCCTCTGAGGATAGGATAAGAAGCAATAGATTTAAATTGCACCAAAGGATGTTTAGGTTGGACATTAAGAAAAACTTCTTAACTGTCAGGATGATTAACAACTGGAATAAATTCCCTAAGGAGGTTGTGGAATCTCCATCACTGGAAATTTTTAAGAGCAGGTTAGACACATACCTTTCAGGAGTGGGCAAGACAGCATCCATGGGCTGTATCCAGCCCACCAAACCCACAGCCACGTGAAGTCTCCTTCCCCCCACTAGGGGTGCACAGCACCAGAGGGAACTGCCAGCTGTTCAAAACAGCTGGTGATTCCTTCTAGGCACCGTATGCCCCTGGCAGGGGGAGGAGACTTCACATGCTCCCATTCCCCCAGACCCTGATTGGCCTAGGGGTGGGGGAAGCATGCAAAGTCTCCTCCCACTGCCAGGTGTGTGTGGTGCTAAGAGGAAATCGCCAGCTGTTCAAAACAGCTGGTGGTTCTCTCTAGGCGCCACATGCCCTTTGCAGGGTGTGTGTGTGTGTGGCGGGGCAAAGACTTCATGTTCTCCTCCCCCCCTTCCCAGGTCAATCAGGATCTGTGGGCAGGGGAGCATGGGAAATCTCCTGGCCCATCCCTTCTGCCCGCGACCACTAAAGAAATTTGTGAAGTGGTCCCCCTTCACAAATTATTGCTCACCCCTGGTCTAGATGATGCTTGGTCCTGCCATAAGTGCAGGGGACTGGTCTTGATAACCTCTAAAGGTCCCTTCCAGTTCTATGATAATAAGTGGTTCTCAACCTGTTTATCATTGTGGGCTGCATATGCAGTCCACAGAATGTTTTCAGGGCTTCAGGTGGAGAGTCACAGATCCCCAGCCTGCATCCCGTCCCCCCCCCAAACTCCTATACCCAGTGCTCTCTAGCCAGAGATGGCTCCACAGAGTGGGGACAGAGCAGGCAACAGGGACTCCAATCCTGGATCCCGCAGTGTAGGGTGGGTGGTAGAAACCCCAACCCCAGTGTGATCCTGGACCCTGAGCTTGTTGTGCCTGGTGGCAGCCAGCACCCCAGCCCTGCCTGGCCAGACAGCAGCTGGCACTCTGGAACTCATGGGATCCAGAGGTGTCCCACAATCCACCCCACCACATTAGAACTTGGGGGCAGGCAGTGGCCAGAATCTCTCAGCCTGACCCTGCCAGGCTGAGTGCAGCAGCCAGCAGTCCAATGCTGCTGCATAGGGCTGAGGATCAGCTGGCAGTCAGGACCCCGGAGCCCACCACGTGGCATGGCAAGTACCTGGCATTGGGGCATTTTGCACATAGCTGAGCTGGGCCACAGATGTGTGCTGAATGGATTGCAGTCCAAGAACCTCTGATGTAGACACTAAATGTCACAAAATACCTTGATATAGTCTATGTAATTGTTCTGTTGTTTTAATGAAAAGATTTTAACTTTTAAAGCCATATTCTTCCTTCTGCTATATGCATAAACTCACATTGAAGTCCGTGGGAAATGCATATGCATATTTAAGGTCAGAATATGGCCAAGAAGCATTATACTTTCAGAGGTGGTTCACACCGATTTCTTATTTTATCTTCGGCTCCTTCTTACATTTGGTGCATCTGCCTTTGAAAATACTGTAGAGATTAAGTCCATTGAAGTGGGTTTGAAAAACTTTTACTTGCACCCAGTTTCCAAATCTTTGATAGCAGTGGCAGTGCATGAAAGGTCCAGATAAAAGAAACCTCTAATAATTTCACCAAAACCAAGGATATTAAAATACTAGATTTGTTTTTCAGGAAAAATTACTTGTCAAGACTACAGATAAGTAGAGCTTGACATGGATACAAGATTATGAATCTGTGTCTGTATCCACAAAAATGATATAACTAATATAACGCCAATATCTGAAAATTTGCAGGATTCTAGATATGAAAAATTTGTATTTACATCCATATCCGTTAAAATGATCTGTGAATTCAGATTCAAATGGATATAAAATGGATATCCATGGATTTTCAGGGCTCTACAAGGTAAGCACTGCAAATTACCAGGCAATTCTGTCAAAATATGATCACCTTAATTGGAACAAGGAATCATAATTTGATAAATTACCTCAAGAACATTGGGAGGAAATGAAGTCTGTTGTAGCTGAGGAACAATTGGTAGTGTGTATGTGTGTGTGTGTGTGTATATATATCACTACAGCATGATCAGTGGCCACCTCCATTGATGCCCTTGTGCTTCATGGTCACAATCTTCAGGAATATCAGAGGCAGTTAAGACAACAATTGAAGACTTCCCATTTGAGCTGTAATACACACAAACGGATGTACTTCACCCTCTGAAAGATTGGAGAGACGCTCTCCATCCTACAAAAGTCTATCTGCTAGCCCATAGGTCAGTGTTTCTCAAAGTGGTCCATGAAGCCACGTTGAGAAACCTGCTAACTGGCTGCTCCGGTGTGTTTATTTTCTGGCTCGGTGGCAACAGAGCCTCATGGCTCCTTTTGGCTTTGGTTCACTGTTTGCAGCCAAGGGGAGTCACGGGAAGCGGTGTGGGCCACCTTGAGAAACACTGCCATAGGAGAAAGAAGTCAGGTCACCTAGATATTCTAGGTTAAGATCCTACAGCTATTACTATAACCCAGAAACATAATTGGAGCTTCTGAGGAAGAACCACAGTTACTGAAGGATAAATAACCGTTCTTTTTTTTTTCAAAAGATTGTACACATGTACTCTGGTGACAATCAAGCAATGAACTGAATCAGGAGGTAGGTGATAGGAGTCTTATTTAAATTATTCTTGTTGAATAGCCTATGCCAAAGCAGGTATCATATCTTGAAGCCTAAGTGAAGGAACAGTCTGCGGAACAGTGTGTGCTGATCCCAACTTATCTGCCCTGCAGATCTCTGAAATTACAGTAATATGCTTCTGAGAGAAGTTGTATGAGACTAGATGGAGTGAGCTCTAAGCCACATGGGTGGATCTAATCTAGCCAGTTCCCAGCATGATGTAATGTAGTTAAATATTATTTGGGTAGATATTGCCTGACCTTTCACTCATTACAAATTCAACAAACAGCCTTAGGGAGCTCCCAAAGAGTCTTGTTCTCGCAAGGTAATATGGAAAAGCCCCTATCATATGAAGGACATGCAGTTTGGGTTCCTCGGGTTGGAGTGGGGTTTGCACAAAAAATATTTGAATGAAAATCTGAGAATGAGGTTTAAGGGTCTCTTTTGTCTTTAAGGGCACGAGTTAAGGTGGACTAGTCATGAGAGCCTGAACCTCTCCTAGCCTTCAAACTGATTTTATAGCTACCGAAAAAGCCATTTTCATAAATAGTATAAAGGAAGAAATTGCTAGGAGCTCAAGTGGATGTCCCATTTACCATGTTATGGTAATATATAGCTTCTGAGGGAAGGGGGCTCCTAGACTGGGGAAAATTTGACTACTGTAGAGTGGGAAAATGACCCTGGATATAAGGATGATGAGCTGATGTTGCTGCTAAATGTACCTATGCTCTGAATATTTTATGGATAGCAAATAGAGGCTGAATTCCTACAATTGGGAAGGTAATGAAGCTGAATGTGGTGCTCCACTTTAATAATCTCCAGGACTGTGTGGCCTCAAATAATTTCTTTCTAGGCCTTCCAAAAATGAAAAGGTAGTTGCCAAAAGGGACAGCTGGGAAGGGAGCGGGGAGGTGGGAGTTGTCTGAAAAACCACGGTTACTATAAGATAAGAAACTCTTTTGAAGACGAGATCATTTGCCTTGATTCCAAATCACCTTGCTACTATCATGGTTGGGAGAAATGGGAGTAACTTTTTAGGGACACTTCTCTCCCCCACAAAGTGAAACTGTCATAAATATTCATTGGGCATCTGTTACATGTCCATTTTCTGCTCAATATCTTGCGGCGCGCTTTACTTTTCAGTCATTGAAGAACTGAAATGGATTTTTCTAATGGGAACAGAGGCAACTCACGGTTGGTTTCAGAACGAGACTGGCTTGCCTGTACCTCAGATGCCCAAAATATCTATCGTTGAAAGCTACATGAATTTCAACCTCTTTTTACCAGTATGAGTATGAACCCAGTCAAAGGCTACATTTTGAAAATTGAAACTGCTGTAAAGTAATTCCTTGCTTTCAGTCATAGTAGCAGAAGCATGTTTATACAATTTACCTTGTAATGAGGAAGTGTAAAATTAGGTCCTAAAAGACTTGTTTCTTTCCAAGTCCCCAAAGATCTCCATAATATAACTTTTGCTTCAGCCTAACTTGTGCTTTTTTCTGTTAGTCTCAAGCCATTGAATGGACCAAGTGCTCCTGGGTAGGAGAACATATATTTCCTTTTTAGAATCAAATATATTCATTTCCCTCTCCAAATGTTGCTTATCTGAAAGCTTGTCCAATTAACTCAAATTACAAATGAGCTTTCTTTATAGATGAATGTATTGCATACATTGCACAAATTTACTTCTAGTGAAAGTTTTCCCAAAAATACTAATTAATTAAAAGCAAATTGTGAATTTAGGAAAGCAAAATTTAAATAGTCAAATGAGCTTGAATGAAAACGTATACCTTTTTTCTTCTTCGGATATTTATGCTATCTTTTGATCTTTTTATCACAGATTTTGTCCTCTAAAAGTGATTCTCGTTTGAAACATTTGCTGCAGCGGGCACCAGAATATTGCCCAGAATCAATGGTAAGCCTTGACTTTTTTTTGCTAAAATAGCTAAATAAGTATTTTTAAAAATGAAAGCTGAGATTCTCATTTAATCACAACTCTGGAAGTTAGATCTTTAAGAAAACAACAAATATTGCAAATCTTATCATGCCATGGTGGGGCTGGGTGGAGGGCCAAGCAGCAGGCATTGAGTTAAAATAGTTTACTGTTTTAACATCCTTAAACTAAATGAAATACCTAGTTAATTACTGGAAAATTATAGTGTCTTGTATGTTACTGCTTGTTCAGTTACATATCTGCAGAAATAATAAAATTCAGATTGATTGATTAATCCAAAAGCTTTCTGCCTTGAAAAACAATTATTTTGCTTGCATATTCTAATCTTCTTACTTTACTGATCAGTTTTTATTATTTTATGTAGTGTCAACAATGTGTTTAGGCTCTTAATAGACTAGTAAAAACCAAGTCTTTTCCCAAAAACTCTGCTGTTGAATTGAATAAGGCCTAGTTATTCTTTAGTTTAGACGTTCAATGTTTTATTGTTGTGGCTCAACCATTAAATCTTTCAGCTCAGTGGTGGTCCACAGACTGATGTTTGAAAACTAATGGTGTAAGTAAAACACGGGATATGACAAAAAAACCCAAAACAGATTGCAAGGTGGTGATAGCAATTGTGTTGATACTTAGCTTTTTATTTTAAACTTTATTGTGTTACATAGTTAATGTTTCTCAGCGTGGGCAAGTAGGGTTTATTGATGTACTGGGAGAAAGTGTTTTCAAGGGTGCTAGAAAGTCAGGGATGGGGAGTTTCCATGTGTAAGTACAACTGAATAGAAAAAGGGATACTCTAGCGATTTTTCAGGGGCAAGTGTGGGGAGGGAGTACTGGAATATACATTCTAAAATAGTAATACAGGTTGAACCTCCCTGGTCTTGGCACCCTCAAGACCAGAGTGGTCCCAAACAAGGGAATTTGCCAGACCCAGGGAGATCAGGTGTCCAGGCTCACCCGGGGCTCCCTTCTTGGCTGCTGCCTTGGCTGCTGCCCTGGAGGCCTGACCGTCTCCAGCTCACCTGCCAGGCTCTGCTCCCCCTAGGCTGCTCATAGGACTCTGCTGCCTGCCTTCAGCTCCGCATGGGGTGGCAGCTGTTTCCAGGGTTCCCTGGCCCTGCAGGCGGTGGTGGTGGCTGCTGCTCCTGGGGTTCTCCTTGTGCAGTGGGGGTGGTAGCTGCTCCCAGAGTTCCCTGTGTCTGATGGTGGTGGCAACTGCTCCCAGGATTTTCTGGCTTTGGTTCCCTGTGCAACAGCAGTAGATCCTAGGGTTTCCCAACCCCGGCCTCGTGTGGGGCCAGAGAACCCCAGAAGCAGATGGGCAGCAGCTGCTCCCAGGGTTACGTTTACGGGGGATTCTGACTTAGAGGCATTCAGTCATAATTCCGCAGATGGTAGCTTTGCCCCATTGGCTCTTCAGCCAAGCACATACACCAAATGTCTGAACCTGCGGTTCCTCTCCGACTGAGAGGATTACTATTGCAACAAACGATAAAGCCACTGTGGAGAAACTAAATGATTTCTTTGCTTCAGTCTTCACAGCTGAGGACGTTGG
>CM057846.1:134636084-134674530 GCA_030068395.1 Apalone spinifera
ATATAAAAGCATGAGTGGTGTGGAGAGGGCCGATAAAGAAAAGTAATTTATTAGTTCCCAAAATAGAAGAATTAGAGGACACCAAATGAAATGAATGGGTAGCAGGTTTAAAACTAATAAAAGAAAGTTCTTCTTCACACAGCGTGTAGTCAGCCTGTGGAACTCCTTGCCAGAGAAGGCTGTGAAGGCTAGGACTATAATAGAGTTTAAAGAGAAGCTAGATAATTTCATGGAGGTTAGGTCCATAAAAGACTATTAGACAGGGGATAAAATGGTGTCCTTGACCTCTGTTTGTCAGAAGCTGGAGAGGGATGGCAGGAGACAAATCGCTTGATCATTGTCTTTGGTCCACCCCCTCTGGGGCACCTGGTGCTGGCCACTGTCAGCAGACAGGATACTGGGCTAGATGGACCTTTGGTCTGACCCGGTATGGCTGTTCTTATGTTCTAAACACGTTATCAGTCGGGTAAAACTAACCTGTCTCACGACGGTCTAACCCCAGCTCACGTTCCCTGTTAGTGGGTGAACAATCCAATGCTTGGTGAATTCTGCTTCACAATGATAGGAAGAGCCGACATTGAAGGATCAAAAAGCAACATCGCTATGAACGCTTGGCTGCCACAAGCCAGTTATCCCTATGGTAACTTTTCTCTACCCTCAGTCCACTGCCCCTGCAGGCTTTTGCCAACCAGACTGGCTCTGCTCCCAGCTGTTCTCAACCTCTGTGTCTGGGGCTCTCTGATCTAGCAACATCTGTGGTCCTGCTGGACCATTGATGTTGCTGGACCAATGAGTCCCAGATGAGAGAGGTTCAATGTTAGTTTAAAAGTGTGATTGTGCTCCCCAGACATCTATTTCATATCTGTAATGTTGCTTTGACAAAGAGAAAGCGGTGTAGGTAACTTTCTGTTCAAAAAGTTTAACAGTTTAGTTTAACTTCATGTTTCTTATTTTCAGACATTGCCTCTCTCCTGCCCGCCCCCCCACTTTTGTGTTTGTTTTTAAATTTGCTATCAGATTTGCATGGATACTTCACTGATAATATTAAACAGAAGACCAGCATATTACAAAATGTATTGCAGTATAGCCTTCTGCTTGCTGAAACACAAATACATGTAATTTACTTTCCAAAGCTCTCAAATGTTGAGGAGGGGAGGTATTCTAGCAACACATTGGTGAATGAGGAATGTAGACACTGGCGGACTTGGAAGCTCTTGGAATACTTTAAAGAACTGGTGTGGTAGGGTCAGGCCAGACGGCTGCTACGGAATGGGAGAAAGACAGCTCAAAAGGTATAAAAGGCCTGCTAAATAGAAGCAGAGGGCAGCAGGACAATTAGAAGCAGCTGGTAGAGAGCTGGCCCAGGCAGACTGGGGCCAGCTGACTCTACTGCAGGCCTGCTGGAGACCTTTAAAAGCTTCCCCAGTTGGAAGTGGGGGGGACGGGACAGAGAGCTTGAGTTTGAGTTGAGAGTAAGCCCTAACAGCTTTAGAGCAGAAACAACAGGGGAGGGAGTCTCAAAAGGAGTGGCTGGGCTCCCTACCCCAGAAACAAGCTGCAAGCCTCAACCCCTGGGAAAGAGGCGCCCTTGCTACACTGGGTTCAGTGCAGTAGTCACAAGCTGTGCAATAGTCACGATGAACTCAGTTATCTTTTAGGGGAGGAAAGAGAAGTACCTTTCCCTGATGACCAGTAGCAGTGCCAGAAGACAGCTTTTTCTAGTAGCAGCAGCAGTATCTCCTTTTGCTGGCTTCTAGTCTGCTTTCATTTAGAGAGGGAGGTGGATGGAGGAGGGTAGGTAGAGGGAATTTATCTTGACTATGTTAGCAAGGTGATAGGTGCTTTTTATATACTTACGTAAGTATTAAAAAATAAATACCGCAAGGATTTTGTTCCTCCAGGATTGGCTGTTTTTTCACCATTGGTGAGTAATACTTTTACATCTCTTCTTGAAGAGGTGTATGTGCAGCCATTCCTTCACTTGTAGACCCTTAAACACTGAAGAGATAAACATTTTATCCCAGCATCCTGACTTTCTACATACACGCTTCTGCTTCTATGGAATCTTTTTTGATGCCATAATACTCAATCGATATAATATATTACAAAATTGACCTTCCCCCCCCCTTTCCCCAATACTTGCTTAAAAAGCACTAAATGCAATGACTTTGGGCTAATGCTAATAAAATCTTTTAAGGGTCACTATTATATACTTAATTGTCCCATTTAGTGTACTGTAATATAACCATGATTTGTTTAAAGAAATCATGTTCCGAGACCTTCAAATCTGAGCTCTTGAGCTTGTAGTAAATAGTATGTGGAAATTTCTAAAGCTTTCAATTTTTTGACCTTCTAAACTACTATGCAGCTCAACCACAATACTTGAGTCTCCACTTCAGGTTTTAGATTAGTTTTCTCTCTGATCACAGGCAGCCACCACTATCTTAGTGAAACTATGCTGAGATCCAAAGCACAAGATGAACAATATTCAGAGGATCTGTGAGATTTTAAAGACCTATTGTCTCAAGATCTACTAACAGGTTGATATGGGAACTTTATCTATCTTAGTGATATTCCCAATTATTTCGTTGTTGCATCTGAGCTTGGATCCACATTCAGAGGAGGAGTTGGATCCAGGTGTTTATTTGGAGTCTCATTGGATTATCATGAATATATGTATTCTATATAACAATGACTCTACTGGACTAGATACATTGACAGGCTCACTGGGTGCTTTGTCCATACAGTCAACTCCAAGGTTTCAGTATTAGCCTCCTTCAAGAGCTACAGTCTTGGTTCCATGTTGAAATAGGGATGTTTGCACAGATCCAAGACATGGGATGCCATTTCATATTGGGAAGGGAAACTTTAACAATGGTTTCAGGAGCTGCTTTTCACTGCACCAATAGTCCACAGTCACTTAAAAACTAGCCCCAAAATAACCATTCTATTTATTTAAACATTTTTTATTAACATGTTCGTTTATACTTTTAAAAAGAATCACTATATAGACTATAATAAAATGATGGCTATTAGCAGCATAGATCTGTAACACATTTTGGCAGCCAAATCTTACAAGTTGTTCAGATTGGCTTGAATGTATGGCAAAGCAGCACAGCAGTCTCTCCAGCCCTCCCACTGCAGCAGCAGCAGTCTGCCCAGATGCTGTATTTGTAGCAGGGCCGAACAGAAGCATTCCAATGATTTGCTCTTTGTTTCCCAAAAGGAGAAGCTCACTCAGCTGTCAGATACTTCCTGGAGCTTTGAAAGGGGAGGAGTGAATGCCTGCACAGCAGCAAAGATCACAGAACACTGAGCACAGCCATCAGGGCCGTCATTGTGGGATACTGGCAGAAGCCAGTTCTCTCAACAAACCAAACAGCAGAGTCCACACTAGCCCTTTGTCAACAGTAAAGGGAGAGGAAAAGACAAAAGTCTCTTGCACGACTGGAAGTTTTTTTTGTCACTAAAACTGGGTGTTTTTCCAACAAAAGTCTCATTGCAATGTTGACATTCTTACTATTTTGTTGCAAAAAGGCAGTTTTTGGTGGCAAAATGTGCTAGTGTAGACAAGTCCTTAATCAGCAGAATGGTTTGTACTTTAAAATTCCCTTTGTTTCACTGGAAGAAACTCCTCATCTCATTTCTGACCTCTTGGAGAATACCGCTACAAAGTTGCTCTGCTTCTTCTGAAGGGTTTCTGTTAACCAAATACTAAAACAGCAGATAAGGTTTATCAGATCTTGTATGATTGGTTTTCTTGTTTCCATGTACATTCGCCCCCCCCCCCTTCCCAATTCTCTATTGGTGGCTGCTTGATTAAAAATAGAATATTTATATGCTTCTCCCAATGACAGAGATGGAAAAAATAGATTGATTCAATGGGGAAAGTAGTCTCTTCATCTTCTTTAAACATGAGGATAGCTAACTACCTGGGGGATAGCTAATTGCGTAGCTTAAGTTGAAATAGCTTATTTCAACTTTTGGTGCTATTTACACAGCAGTTATTTCAAGAAAGAGCACTTTTCCCCTGATTTCCCTTACTCTTTGTAAAATGAGGGATAGAGGAGTCGAGTAAGAAGTTCTCCAGCTCGACATCATGTTGAAATAACTCCTTGTATGTAGACACTCACTATGTTATTTCGGAATAACATCATTTATTCCAAAATAACACTGCTGTATAGACATAGCCTAGCTGTCATGGGTAGATACTATTTTCATCTCTGGGACAGGATTTCATGCTTTGCCAAGAATCTTCCTAATGAGTGCTTCAGACTAACTTATGCCATTATAAGAAGGCCATGTTGCTAAGAATGCACTGAAAGTATCCTTTGATGTTTCTGGTGCATATTGATGCTTGAAAGCTGCAGTGATAATTCTCCAAAGACATGCAATGTGCTGCCCTTTTCCACAGAAAATAAGACCAAAGATTGAAGACCTTCTATTTGAAGCAGACGGACTTTTTAGTTATAAAATAGCGAAAGAGAGACACACAATTAAACTGATGAACCTCTGGTAGGGTTGCCTACTTTCTGCCGTGTTGCATGGTGACGCCAACAGGAAAGTCAATGACCTGGTCGGGGTGCTGATTAGAGCTGCCAAGATCCCTTTTTGACTAGGAGTTCCAGTTGAAAATCCAATAACTGTTTACCGCAGTTTCAGACTCTCTTACAGCTTTTCAAGAGAAGAATTCCTATGCCTGCCTTTTGTTATCTAAAGACAACATTATCCAATTTATTCTTCATCTTTGTGTTTCAACAAAGGTAGGCAACACTGCCAGCAGCAACAGCAATTCTTTGCTTCTCAGCAGAAATATAAAATATGTCCCTGTAAATCAAGAAGAGAGAAAAGAATTCGTCCTCCACTACTACTGTGCCTGCAGCTAGTCCTCAGATGTGTCATAAAGTTTGAGAGCAGCAAACCAACCTTGAATTCTGTTGCCTGGACATTTGGAGACTATTTATAACATTTCAATATCGAGTGGCAAATGATCACCTTGAACATACGAGTCTTGGATGGTATAAAAGATTAATATATTTATATAATACAAAATAGATTCTTACATCATACTTGGAAAGGATTAAAGGTGAGATCTTGGAGGATAAAATAATAGGAATTTTTGGGACAAGTATAGAAAACATCTTGAGTTTATGATAGGTTTCAGTCTGCTCTTTTAATACTAAAATTCTTATTGATTCCTCTCCCTCTCCCCACAATTCCCTCTGAAACACACAAAAAACAGCAGGCAACTGTAAATCTGACAGTTTCTAACTTTCAGTTATTGGATTTTGCAACCTAGCTACCCGTCTTTAACTGTTGCTTTTTACATGTAATTCTTTAGGGGGTTTTTGAAAGGAAAAAGTTAAAAACAATTAACTTTATGCTAAGGTGTAACCCCCATCATACAACACCTTGGTTTGAATTCTGAACCTTTTAGCACTATGACACTTAAAAAAAAAAAAAGGGGAGGGGAAGTAACTTACAGTAACTAACTGTTTGACAGAGTTCTCTGCTGCATGCACATGTTCACATCTTCCAGTATGTGGAAACTCCCATAGTTTTCAGTTTTTGCCATTGTGTAAAGCAAGGATAGGCAATAATTTTTGCAGGGGGACTACTCCACAATTTTGGTAAGTTATCACAGGTTGCACATTTTTACTCTAATGGAAGCGGTGAAGGGTCTGGGAAGGAGTTTGGGTGCAGAATGGAGTTCCAGGTGGCTGCAGCGTGTTAGGATGTATGAGAGGATGAGGAGTGTAGGGTCTGGGAAAGAGTTTGGTGCAGGGAGGGGTTCTGACCTGGGGTAGGAAGTTGGAATGTGGGAGGGGGTGTGAGTTGCAGGCTTTGGATGAGAGGTGCTTATCATAGGCAGCTCCCAGCCCAGGGCACAGTGACGCTCACAGGCAGGCTGCCTGATTGCTGTGGCTCCACACACAATGGCTCCATACTGCTCCCAGAAGTGTCTGGATGCTGTTGCCATGTCTCTGCATGCCCTGTGGTGGGGAGGGTGGCAGTGAGTATCATGTGCTGCCCATACAGGAGCTGGCCACTTTTAGGAACAGTGTGGGGACATTGCAGACAGGCAGCCCCTATGATTGCTCTGCTGCGCCACGGACCAGACAGAAATGTTAGACAGGCCGTATCCAGCCCCTGAGCCATATTTTGCACTTTCCTGGTCTGAAGTGAGTTGTGCACTTGCAAAAAAAAAAAAAACCCAACCTCCCCCACAGCTCTCCAAAATCATGTCACTTTGAATTAAAGTATGCTAGAGAGAGCAATCCTTTTATTCACATCATCCTTTTCTTGACAATAAACACCTGATGATCTTTGTCTCTGATTTCTCTGTTTTTTGAGGTGGCGGCAGAACTCTTCCATTGGATCAATTACCTCACAGAGATATTGTCACTCTTTTTTTGTATCGGTGCTAGAATCACCTGCTATGTTTTAAAGATTTTAATCTATCATAAATAAAGACTTTAGTTATTATTTTATTTTTCAGGGAGAAGTTTGGAGTTGTATAAATTCTTCTTTGCCAGGTAAGAATTATTAGGATATTCCAATTTATATTTTGCTTTAATTCAACAACAGATCTATCTAGTTTCCATATTGTACATGTTTCAGAATAGTTGTGCTTTGATTAGGCGTCCACATAAGCCAGAAATGTTTATTTGCTTGTTTCACTTACATCGAATTTTGTTGCTTTGATGCTTGTCACTACTGAAAGGCAAATACAATTCTCATTTTTATATGAGAGAAAAAAAATAGCAAGAAAAAATGTATCAGATGGGTAAATCACTGTAATACAAGAAACTGATATCTGAGTAATGTTGAAAAAATAGCAAGTGTTGTGGATTAATCCTTCAGAGTATTGAAAACCCTTGAGTCAGTTCTCCTTTACCTTTTTAAAAGATTTGAGATGTCCTGTGATTGCCTAACTTACTCCAAAATACTTTTTCATCAGTTTTATCATAATATGCTGGCATTGACAGCATAATACACAAGGCTATCTCTGAAGCTTTAAATTAACTAATTCACTTCTGCAGTCTGATAGTTGACATTTCTGTCATTTGTTACAAAATATGGGCAGTGCTAGAGTTCTTAAAAGCATGAAAGCTGTCTTAATTTTCTTCAGAAAAAAAAAAAAACTTGACAAAGGAGGTCTGTACCCTTTAGTGGAGATTCAGCTGGTCTTGTCAGGTCTCAGGTTAGTTGTAGTATTTCCCCATGGAGCCTCTGCCTAGTTTGTGGTTCTTTTGCTATTCTCCCTTTGAACCCATGACCTCCAAATCCTCTTTAAAGTTCTTTTAGTACTTGCCTTAGTTTCCTGAATGAAATTGAGTTGAGTTGGCTACAATAATTACCTTCCACTTTGTTTTTTTTTCTCTTGTAAGCTTCTGCTTGATTCCAGAAAATAATGTTGTCTATCTTTTTGTCTCGCCCCTTCTATTGAGAGAATGTCCCTCTGATATGCTCCTAACATTGGATAGGCTGTAGGATTTTCTCTGGATAGACGAAGCACTGTTGTTGTTTTTCTCTCGTACAATCACCATTTCTGCACTGCAGTTGAATAAGCAGGATTGGATCTGTGTCACTGGATGGGACCCAAACTTTCCTTTCAGGAACTTCAACTCATTTTGCTGCCTGGTAGCAGTAACAACAGGTTTCTTCTAATCCATGTGATTTCCTAAATATAGAGCATAGGAAAAAATCCCACTGAATGTAACTGAATTTGGCTCTAATTTTTTGTGCCTCTTCCTCTTTCAGAGAGGCCTTACTCTTTTTAATATTGCAAAAGGTTTTAGACTGTTCTCAATCCTATTCTTGGTTTATGGTATGCTGTAGTGTAGCCTTTTCTTCTGCTGCATCGTCTCAACCATCAAGAAGAATGTGAAAGAACAAAGGTGCTTGCTGAGATCGTTTGGAAAGGTATAATAATCCAAGCATCTCCTGCAGCTCTGTAAGGGTTTCAACTCCCTACTGCACCAGGAAAAACGGTAGGGTCACCTCTTCACTATGGGATTTATTACCTTTAGCTCCTGTCTCAGAATCATTCTCCCTGTCCTTGGGGTGTCTGCCTTAGCTGCCAGAGTTCCTCCTGCTTGGGATAACTGCTTTTCTTTACTGGTTTCACTCATCTGCAGAAATGGCTCCTATAAGTCAATACTGAACTTCCATCTTTCTCTTTTTTGACTTTTTCAATCACACCTCTGCTCTCCTTAAACAGGAATATGGGTCATATTCACAAGCTAGACCTACCTTGGAGGAATTGTGTTGTTATTTTCCCAGTTGACCAGCTGACCCTTCAGAGGCTTCATGCTTGAACTATTTCTAAAAAATCTCCCTCTGAATACTTCCATCCAGGGCATACTTTTATGCCACTCCTAAAATGAATAAACAACTTCAGTGATGAGAGAAATCCCACTAAATGGAAGGCCAAAATACACTTGCACCAAAGATCAGTTCCAGTGAGCAGCCATAAGGAAGGCAAAAGGGAGGAAGATTCAAGCCAGGAACTTTGAGTCTCTAGATGTCAAATGACAAAGTTTCTTCCTTTCTCATTGGCAGGAGAGAGGGGTGGCTCTGTTAACAATTCTGAAAGAGTAAGAGATTCAGGAAAGTGCTTTCTCTTGGACTGATTTGAGCTTGACTACCTTCAGTGCTGGTTATCCTACATATTAATAAAGGACCTTCTGGATGCCTCAGAAAAAGGTGAGGGAAAAAGGAAGACAAATAAAATACACTTTCTCTCTGCTTCCAACAAAGCTTTTTAACTGGAGAATATTATCAGGTCACAGTGAGAGCAAATAAACATTAGACTCTGGAGGCAGCTAAACAAAGTCTATGTAATGTCTAAATCAGAATCTGACCGCATCACAACACGTGGACCATAGGATAGATTCTGCTTTATCGTACAACTCTAGGGCTGCTTCTATTACTCTGAGGGGGTCAGTGGCCTTGTCATGGCTCCTTCCCCACTCTGGCACGATAAATGCAGAAGTGGGGGCCAGCAAAAGTACCCCAAAACCTTATCTACCAGGCTTCCCCCAAAATCTTAACAACCTATATTTTGGGAATAAAATCTCTGCTGCCACCACCCAAGTATTGATAACAAAAATCAGGGGAAAGATCACTTGGGAAATCTCACCCCTAACATACAAACCAGGACACAACCATTAACCAATACCAGGTTAATAAAAAGGAAAGAGAAAGAACTTTTATTATCACCATAATATTCCTGTTGCAAGCATAATAACTAGATGGAAAAGTAACAAAATAATATATTCATGGAGGAGAAATTTACGCCAGGAACTTAGTTACAAAGGAGAGCAAAACCCATTTTTAAATGCACAGACATCAGATCCCATTTCCCAAACCATAAAACAATAGATAAATCTGTTAGGTTTTAAACTTTATCCTACTTACAGACTGTGAAGAGTATTTTCTTAGAGGGAGACATCCTGTCCCCTTCAATAGCTGGAGAGAAAAGCTGCCCAAAACAAAGGAGGAAAAAACCCAAAAATTCCTTTGTCCCAGTTTGAAATTCCTACCTGCATTCCTATTGGCTGAATTTATCTGGTTAAGTAAGGGACATAGTTAACCCCTTAGTCCCCAGGCTGCTGGCTAATCCTCATGATCATGACAGGCCTCAAGATGCTTTGATCATATATTTTAATCTGGATAATTTCCCTTTAAGAAGACTTAATCTATGAGGCCCAAGATATAAAATTGACTTAATAAGATCTCCCTGGCAGCAACCTTGTATCAGACACATACTGCGACTCCTTCAGATCTGCAGGTAGGCCTATGGTTTTCAGTATTGTAACAAAATAGTTCTTACAAAAATGGGAAGGTAAACATCCAAGCTGAATATTTGATAGCTTTATCAGTATAAGCACTTTAGCATCTTTTCATCTAGATCATGCAGATGTGATTCTAAGTTTTTCAAGGGATATTGAAGTAGAGTTGGGGAGGAAAATCCAGACAACTTCTCTGGACTGCGTTCCACTAGCAACAAAATCATCTGAATCCTCTGCTTATCTCCCTGTGGCGATATAGATTTTGGGATAAAAACTCCTCCCTCTTTGCATGTTTTGAAAGTTTTTGTTTGTTTGGCTCATTGAGCCACTGTCTCTTTGGATTGATGAAGATAGCCAATAGCTATGCCATACAACAGGGTGGAGAACCTCAGGCCTGGGGCTGAATGTGGCCCCCAGCTTGCCTAGATCTATTCCCCGAGGCTCATGCCCCTCCCCCCCCCAACAGTGGGGAGCCTGAGATGGCACTACAGCACTCCCCTTCCCCCCGCTAC
Source organism: Apalone spinifera (assembly GCA_030068395.1). Lineage (NCBI taxonomy): Eukaryota > Metazoa > Chordata > Testudines > Trionychidae > Apalone > Apalone spinifera. The sequence goes on from CM057846.1 coordinate 134,646,394, forward strand.
TCCACTGTGAAGCTGGAGCACACAAAATCTACTAGGCTGGGCCCCCCAAAGCTCTTGTATATGATGGGAATGTAGGGAGTGTCTTTCTCCTTCTCAGTCAGGGGCCACATCAGTGAAGGTTTGTTTTTGTTTTTTTGCTTTCCACTTGTGTGTGCCCCCCAACTGTTTTTTCTGTGTTAGTGGCCCCCAACCCAAAAAAAGGTTACCCTTCCCTGCCATACAATTTATCAAATGGCCATGCAGCTTTCCTATTCCTACTTACTCTATTCTAACATAGACCATCCAATAATAGAGGTAATTTCTCATCTTACTACTAAAGACAGTCTGGACTGTTGCCAAGAACATCAGAATGGTTATGCTGGATCAGATCAATGGTCCATCTATCCCAGTATCCTGTCTTCTGACAGTGCTCAGTGCCAGATGCATCAGAGGGAATGAACAAAACAGGGCGTTTATCAAGTGATTCATCTCCTGTCATCTAGTCCCAGCACCTGACTGTCAGTTGTAGGGACACTGAGAGCATAGGGTTGTATCCTTGACTATTTTGGCTAATCACCATTCTCTCCACGAAGGACATTAAATTTAAATATGGTGTCGCTATTACAGAGTAGCTCAAGTATATTCACCTCTTGGTTCAGGTTCTGTGCTTCACTGAGGACTAAATCAAGAATTGCCATTTCCAGGGCTAGCTGCACCTAAGCAGTCATTAATGTTGTTTAAAAATATTATTTCTACATCTTGTCCTGAGGTGACATGTACCCAGTCAGTATGGGAATATTCAAATTCCCCCATTTTATTTATTTGATTGATTGTTTGGTAGCCTGTCGAATCTCCATGAGCATTTCAGTTGCTGTCATCATCCTGGTGTCCGGTAGTATATCCCTTCATCTATATTGCACTCCTGGGGGAATTCTGCACCAAAAATTAAAGTTCTGTGCACAATATTTTAAAATTCTGCATATTTTATTTGGTAAAATAACACACTATAATCATGCTGGTTTCAATTATTTTGGTAATTTATTTAAAAATAGTGTCAACATCTATATCTGTAATAATACAGCCCTAAAAAAAGATTCAAATATTTTCTTGACGAATTGCTTTCTAGGCATATGAATACAGAATGTTGAGTAATTTAACTACAATGGAGAAACTTACTTCCTGCGCCCCTCAGAAGTAGTGGAAAGGTGTGGGGTAGTGAGGGTTAATGGAGGAGCTGAGAAGAGGGAAAAAGCTTGGAGTGAACCTAGATGATTATTGGTTGTGTGGGGGAGAAGTATGGATCAGAGTTTTGGGGAAGGGGGATTGTTAGAGACTTGTGGAGCTTGTCCCCCATGCACACCCTACCTACAGCCCCTCGCTTCTCCTTTTCAGTCAGGCGCTTCTGTCCCCATTGCCATGTGGCCCTCCCATTCAGCCCCGGGCTTAAGACTCTCACCCCATTAGTGCCTGACCCCATACCCAAGTCTGTCTTTCTCACTAGGCCTTCTGAATCCCGGTCTGTGACCCTCTAGCAGCCTAATGTGTCCCGCTTTGTCTAGCCGCTCCCCTTCCCTTTCTGACAGCTGGGCACCCTCTCTTCTGGTGCCAGAGCAGCCTCTAGTGGACAAAAGGGGTAATTTCAATATTTCCAGCAAAATCTAAATTCTGTGGAAGAAGAAAAAATCTGCATGTGACACAATGGTGCTGAAAGAATTTTTATAGTGTGGATGAAACCATTTATTATTTATTCTGCTTCAAGCCAGGGGATGTGGCAGCCCCCCTAGTTCCAGTGGAGGACTTGAATTCTGTGTATGTGCAGTGGTTCAGAATTCCCCCAGGAGAAATACGCTTAACATTAATGCATTGGATTTCTATCCATAGAGATTCTGTGATACAGTATAATTTATTTAAGATTTTTATAATATTAGATTCTATGCTTTCATTGTGTCACTCCCCCACCAGTTTTCCTATATATTTTGCACCCTGATATTACCATGTTCCAGTGATTAGCGTTGTACCACCATATTTCTCTGATACCTGTTGTATCAGAATCTTTGTTTATTAACATACATTGAAGTTCACCCATCTTAGTATTTAGACTTCTAGCATTTATTTACAAGTATTTATAAATGTACTCCAATATTTAGTTGTATCTCTTTATGTGAGTAATTGAGTTGGACTCTTCTTTGACTGTTTCTGAATTGTACTGAACTCTATTTCCTTTTTACTAGGATATAGAGTATCCTTTTAACAGATTGTCTCCTGAGGAATGTCTCTGTCTGAACTATGTGCTGCTTTCCCCCAGCCCTTTGTTTAAAAACAAACTTTTCTATAAAATTTTTAATTTTACGTGCCAGCAATCTGGTTCTGTTTTGGTTTATGTGGAGCTCATCCATCCTGTATAGGTTTCTCTTTTCCTAAAAGATTCCTAATAAAACAAAAGAATGGTGTTTAATCTGTTCATCAAGATCTTGCAGCCCTGCCTGTATAAATGGATCTACACATAGAATGAGAAGCATTTCAGAGAATGCAACCATGGAGATCCTGGATTTTAATCTCTCACATATCAGTCTTAATTGGCCTCCAGGACCTCTCTTCTATCTCTCTCTCTGTAATTGATACCTACTTGCACTACAGACACTTGCCCTTCCTCAGCACTGTACATAGGTCTATCTATGTCTTGAAAAGTTCACAACCTTCACACCTGGTACACAGTTCACCATAAGGTTCTCCTGATCATCACTAACCCAGCTATCTATATTTCTAATAATTAAATCATCCATTACTATTACTTGTCTCTTCCTATTAACTGGGGTCCCCTCCCCTGGAGGAGTAGCATCAGTGTTAGACAATAATCATGATGTCATCTGGAAGGAGAATCACAATTATGGGTTCATGTTCTTCTGTTCCAGCTTAGAGAAGGAGAACATCAAGACATTTTCATTCAAAGAGGTTGTCAGACTAGGGTGGAACTGCTCTACTGTGTCCCTTGAAGTCTTTTTTTTCCTGAGCTCTTCCAGTTCAGCTACTCTGGTCTCAAAAGCTCATATTCACTCTTTGAGGGCCATGAGATGTTTGCACCAAATGCACTCTCATGCCACCAGCACTCAAAGGAGGTAATCACATCTGCTGCATTCAGTGTGCTAAGCTATATCACCTCCAGTTGCATTATATTTATACTGACAGGAGTTTTTGTTGTTGTTCATTCTTTAGGATTTTTTTGGCAGGGGAAAGATTGATTTAAGTTTTTAATGCACATTTGTTAGGTGTATCTGGCTCTGCCACCTTCTCTACACTCCCTCCTGTTTGCTAGGTTGTTTAGGAGCTGGCTGTTGTTGAAACTTTAAAAAAAGTTTTCAAAAGCATTAAAGTCCTATTGCATATGCTCAAAGTCCCTCAGAGCATTCTACTTGTCAATTTTCATAAAATCCCTAGGGAAGCACCTTGAAACAAAAAACCTGTATATGGATGCAATTATTTCACTGCCACTTCAATTCTTATCTTCAGTATCAATGTTTTATCTGTCAGAGTAGCCTTGTTAATTACCATCAGTTGTATTGCTAGATTGTTTGAAATAGTTTTATGGCATGTGTAATCATAATATAGTAATTCCCTCACTGATAAAAATGGTCCTTTGGTGTTTAGGAAAATAACTAAAAAATACAAATGTAAATCAAGATGAAATCAGGTATTTAAACCCAGATTTGCTGTTTGCATATTTAAATCATGCTTAAAATTAATTATTTAAATTGCTTTTGCTTAAATCAATCCACTGTGTTTAACTGCCTTTTAGTGTGATATAGCAACTACAAATGAGGGAGCCAGCACCACATAATCAGTCAGCTTTCTGTGGATCGTTGGTCCAGAGATCACAGTTCAGGAACCACTTATGTAATATGTCTTCTTTTATAATGCATTCATCTTGTAGAATTTGAGCACCTCAGCATAAATATTTGAAGTACATGCTGCAAGCTGGTGTGAATAGGAATTCCAGCTCCATTCATGTATGTTCAGAGTGCTTTAGTCACAAAATAAGCTTGTGAACCAGTGAAAGCATAAGCAAAGAAGATTTTACTTAGATATGGGAGAAGATTTTGTACACAAGATTACCTGATGGTTTTAGAATACCCCTGGGAGAGTACCATATACAAACTCGAAAGTGCACCTCTTACCGTATCCTTAACCTGGGATGTATCTGTAGCTGCTTTGTGTGTTCTACTTTGAACTTTAATATAGGATTGCTTCATTGTTTTACCACACTGTGATCTAAGTGGAATTACACCTGAAACATTCAGAGTTTGTCTATTTTGCCTAACTACTCAGTTTTTTATGCTAGTAGTATATCTATGCAGTTGTAAAGTGTATTGGTCATAGTGTCATTTGGATGACATAACTAGTTTCATGCAACAGAAATTTCCATCTCCTGGAAGCTTTATTGTGAATGATCAGTAAGCGTTCATTTTGTCTTAGGGTTAAATCTTAATGCTTTCTTTTCCTCTTTCACTTTTTCAATTATTGATATTGTTTAAAATGCAGTTTTCAGTGAAACTCAGTATCATGGATTTATTTTTAAGATGACTGTGTTCATAGTTCCACAGTCCTGAGGACTGTTCATGCAAAAGTTCCACAGAAAAAATATTAAATACTAAAACAACATGTAGAAGGCAGCTAACCCTGTGATGAACTGTGGATGGGTGTTTACCTATCTGACTTTCCAGTTAACTGGTTGTCTGTCTAAATGAGAATCCAATTTTATTTACTTGTACAATTTTGTTACACAATGTATTTCTTACTTCCTTGATAAAATAATTGGTATGTATTGGTGAAATGTTTCTTTAATAGCTCTAGATATTCAGTACAGAATATTAGTGTGTGGCTGAGACTTCCATGTGCCAATTCCTAGTCTTTCACAAGTGGATCTTAATCACAGGAAAGCAATCAACAGCCCTATATACCTGTTGTGTGAAATGGGGAGTGAGAGAACTTAAAAGGAGAGGAAAAGAAAAAGCAGCTGAAGGAATGGAGAGGAAAAATCAGCACTTTTTAAAAACCTCATTTCTCCCCAGAATGCCGAATTGCCTTTTCTGTCATAGTTTGTGAACCCCCAGTCATTTTTAACTCTGAAATTGAAATGGCAGTGAACACTGTGGTAATGGAAGAAGGTTCCCAGGGAATCTTCTAAAAGATAAATATATATACACACATACTAGGGCTTTTTATTAATTTATTGTTCTCTCTTTTTCTAGTAACTTTGTTTCCTAAAGGAAGGCTATCACATGTGTATCTTAAAACTTGTTTCAATTCTTTTTTTCTAATTAATTAGAGTAGCATGGGAGCAGAATTTAGGACCCTGCATCAGAATCCAGGGCCCTTCTATAGCTATTATCTATCCCTCTACAGCTCCTGGTTCGCTGTCTCCTGTCCACTCAGGAAGTAGCTGTGGCCCAGTCAGTCCCTTGCTATTGTGTTTGTCTTTGTTGGACAGAATAATGAATGATATACTGCATGCTGGGAGACCAGAAGAGATTAATTGCATAAAGTAGAAAAGATAATCTTTGTGTGAAGATACTTTGTGGGGGGAAGTAAGAGAAGAAATTTGATTCCCAGAACATGTAAAAAGGAGGCATGGCTTTAAGAGAAAAGGTCAATACTTACTTTTATTTTATTTCTTCCTAGGTACTTTGACTTAGTCCTAGAATTAGTTGGGTATTTTTGTCATAGTCGTATTAATATAATGTTTGCTGTCATTTTATTTTAAAGGTGTTTTGAAAAAGTCTGATGGTTGGGTTGGCTTAGGTTGCTGTGAACTAGCTATTGTTGTGGAATGTCGACAAGCATGTAAACAGGTGAGGTTTTTCTAATTTTCTTCCATGATCAGTATTAAACATAACTGAACACTGCAGTTTGTGAACAGTAATATGGCAAGTTAAATTCATTTATTACATCTGTACAATTATACTTTGTTTAATTTTTGGAAAAATATTCTGCATTTACTTTTAGAACTATGAAATAGGTCAGGAAACCATCTGTATACCCCTGTGATGTATACCAATGGTTCCCAACCTTTTTGAGCATACAGACCCAATTTCAATCTGTTAACTTTTTAAAAACCCCTCCCCTCTCCTCCTTTCCCCCCCACAAGGGAAGCGGCAGCCAGCTTGTGGCCCATGCTGCTTCCTCAGCTCCCACACCCTCCATCCTCTGCCCATTCATAGAGTGTACGGCAGGGGGGATCTTGTGGTCTAAGGCAACTCCTTCCCCAGCACGCTGCCCTTGGCCGGGCATGGAGCCCTGGGGAAGAAAAAAGAAAAGAAAAGGAAAAGAAAGGTGAAGATTGAGCCTATTACATGACTGGGACTGGGGAGAGGGCTGGAGCGTAACTGGCAGTGCAGCTGGTGGTGGGAGGAGGGATGGTGCCTCCTGGGGTATCAAGATCACATCTTGAGGGCGAGAGGTTGCATGCATGCAGCCAGTCATGAATGATGAGCCCCAGGCGAGAATCACTTGACGGAAAGTCCCCATCCTGAAGTGGGGCCCAATCCTTACTTTTCTTTTCCTTTCCTTTCCTAAACTTTCCACGGACCTCCTACAGTACCATCATAGATCCCCATAGGTCTGCAGACCACAGGGTGGGAACCACTGATGTATACCATCTTGGTTTTTGTTAACTGAAGCCTTTTTTTAAATTTTCTTTTCTTTTTCCTTTCCCCCCCCCCTTTTTTTTTTAAGTCTAAATTGAACCTCAGTAAGATTTTTGGGAAATGGAGCAGGGAAAAGTGAGAACCTAAACCAAGTTTAGTTCTCTTCTTGAAAATTAACAGGTAAAAAATTAGATTTATATCTCTCCAGTCTAAAAGTGCTCAAGTTAACAATAGGGTGACCTTTGGAGCAAAAATGGAATTGAGGAAGAAAAAATATTAGTAAAATAAGTAAAATAAAATAGGAAAGAAAGCATTTATATGATCTTGTGTTTAAGTATTTTTTCCTTTTAATTATGTTGCAAGAGTTGTACTGGATTTCTGGCTGAGGACTTCCAGAGCTGGAATGGGGACTTCTCCTGGGGAGAACATTTAAAGAGAGGTAGTTCATTTGGGGAAATAGGAGTAAAGAAGCATTATTGGAGTTCATGGCTCCGGGGACAGAGTGGAGTTTGAACACAAAGTAGATTTACAGCTAAGGCAATTGTAAAGTCCAGCTTGTATCTTTTTTGCCGATGCCCTTTAGGCTTCTGGAACTAAATTGGCTTAAGATACTGCAAATGTGGTTGCAGAATAAAACTTAAATAAGTAAAGCCATAACTGATGTGGGTGCACAGTATCTTTTGTTCTTGATGTAATTCAGCACAACTGACTGACCACAGGTGCTTGTAGTGTAAACAGGTTCTTTATGATACTGAGACAGTCTTCATGGTTTTTGATGCTTAATTAGCATAAGGCATATATTACATGATTGTCCTTCGAGTAGAGTCCCTGTGGGTGCTCCTCTCAGGTGTCCGTGCATCCTCGTGCTGGCAATCGGAGATTTTTAGCCTAGAAATACCTTCTGCTTAGCGCATCCAAGTTGCCATCTTGTGCTGGTTTGTCTGTTAGCTGCACATGTAGCACGGGTCCCTCAGTTCCTTGTCTATCGTCCTTGGCAGAAGACGGAGTCTCTGAGCAGTGCGATTTTTCTGAAAAATAAAAATTTTGACTTGATTAGCCCAGTTCTTTAGCTACTTTTAGTCAGCCTTAGTTAGTTTTTCTTTTTACCCCAAATTCAAGATGCCGGGCTTGCCCAGTTTTAAAAAATGTGACTCATGCAGGAACCCCATGTCCATTTCGTATGGGCATGCTTCCTGCATAAAATGTCTGGGTGAAGGCCATGTGGCGCAGAAATGCCAACACTGCCAAAGCATGATCACAAGGGTCAGAAGAGATAGGAAGATGAGATTGAAGAATTTGCTCTGGGAGAAGTCTCTCCAACCACCAGACTCAAAGAAATTGGCATCAGTGGAACCCTCTACTCAAAGGAAAAGAGTCCACACATCTCTTCCCTGGGACTCTCTCACTGGCACAGTCGCTGCCAGTGGTGTCGACAGCATCCCTCACCACCCATTCACTGATTTCATACACCTCTTGACACCCCTGAAAAGAGTAAAGTGGCACTGACAAAAAGAGTGGCGTTGGAGCCGAAATGAAAATTGGGTTACTCTGCACCGACCAGCACAGGCTTTTGCCCAGCACCAACCAAGGGAGATATGCCACCTCCCCCAGCACCGACAGAGACGGCAGCACCAGAGCAGGCTGCCTCTTTACAACACACACCAGCACCTAAGCAAATTCTGGCACTGGCAAGACCCATAAGAGGTCTGAATTTTGACACTGCGCAACACAGGTGCCGACAATGCCATACTGGTATAGACTGATAATTCACCACCACATTCTCCCAAAATTACGGAGACTAGCCCACACCGGCACCAGTCTGAGGATAGTTTTTTCACCCACGCCATCCTCCCCTGGTACTGGTCCAGGCATCAGACATGGGAGTAGGTTTTCATCCCAGCATTCCTCTCCCACATGTTCAATGGTGTTGTAGCGTACAACCAAGCAGAGGTCCTTTCATCATCAACCTCAGTACCCTTAGGTTAATCCCCTATGGCCATACCCACCTCACCCTTATAATTCGGAATGGCTCCTGTGGGACCCGTGGGACCAATGCCACACGTAACCAACCCATCACCCTGGTCACATGAGACTACAACCTTGACTCCAGTGTGTACAGCAGCTCATTCCCCACCCATGATGACTCGCTCACCACCGGCTCAACCACCACAGTCACCTTCGGCGATGACTCAGTGAAGGAGGATAGTGACCGATCTCAGTCTGACACAGATGATCCGTCCCCAGCTCCTCAGTCATCCTCATTTCCTGATGAGCTGGTCTTCCCTTCCTCCTCTCCACCAGCAGACGACCTGAAGCAGTTCCGGGAATTGTTCAAAAGGGTTGCACGCTCACAAGACATCGTGTTGCAGGAAGCGCAAGAAAAACAGCACACGCTACTGCAAATACTGCAACCCTCTTTTTCTTTGAAAATTGCCCTACCCATCAGTGAGGCCATAATGGAGTCATCTGAGACTATATGACAAACACCACCTTCTATTCCTCTTACTAATAGAAGGGCAAATAGAAAATATTTTGTACCAGTCAAGGGGATGGATTTTCTTTTCTCTTTTACCCCCAGCCAAATTCATTGGTCGTGAATGTGGTTCACCATCAGTCCAGACAACCACAATTTATATCTACCCCACAAGACAAGAAGCATAAGAGGCTGGACTCGTTCGGATGAAAGGTCTACTCCTTGACAACCTTACAATTCTGTATCTCAAACTATACTGACCTCTTCACTAATTACAATTATGCCAATTCTACAAGGCTACAGGAGCTTATCAGTCAACTCCTGGAGCAAAAAAGACCACAGCTCCAATCTGTCATGCAGGAGGGCTAGTCTATTGCCTGAACTGCTCTACAGGCATCAATGGATGTGGCAGACACAGCTGCCAGAGCAACAGCCACAGCCATTATCATGTGCTGTACTTCCTGGTTCCAATCATCAGGAATTCCTCGTGAACTACAGACAAGAGTGGAGGACCTTCCTTTTGACCGAAATCAGCTGTTGGCTGCTAAGACAGATGAAGTCCTTCATTCAATGAAGGATTCTTGCACAACTCTTTGCACGTTGGGCATGTATACCCCCACACAACAAAAGAAGACAGCACACACCTTATCAAAGGCCATGAGACAACCCCTTCCACAGGCAACAACAAAGAGCATTCGAGCAAAGACCTAAGCAACGATTGAGCAGGAGGAGGGGTCAACATACCTAGTCCACAATGACACAACCATCATCCTCGAAGCTGCAATTTTGAAGGTGCAGTTGAGGGTCTGAGTGATCTCCCCCTAAATCCAATACACTTATCCCATCTTTTTGGTCACCATCAGAGGCCCTTCTACCAACAGTGGGCTTTTATCACCATGGACCAGTGGGTTCTCAAGATCGTAAGATCGGGCTATACTATCCCGTTCCTGTCTACACCTCATTCCCACACTCCTTCCCTGTCTCTCTTCAGTGACCCCCTTACGAGTACATATTACAAGCAGAGGTACAAAATCTACTCCAACTTGGGGGTCATAGAACCAGTTCCCCCACAATTCCATAGGAGAGGGTTCCACTCAAATTATTTCCTTACACAAAAGAGGACAGGAGGGTGGAGGCCCATCTTAGAGCTCAGGAAACTGAACAAATTTGTCTGCAACCACAAATTCAAGATGATGACATTGGGAACTATCATACCAGTGTTAGACAAGGGGGACTGGTTCTCAGCCCTTGACCTTTAAGACCCCTACTTCCACATATCCATCCACCCTTCTAACAGAAGGTTCCTCAGATTCACGGTGGGCAACAATCATCAGTACTATATCCTACCCTTTGGCCTGTTGGAAAATACATGTGGTATTGTCAAGATACTTGTGGTGGTAAATGTGTGTCTGAGATGTCAAGGTGTCGTCATAGTCCCCTACTTAGATGACTGCCTAATCAAAGGCACCTCTCAACAACAAATGTTAACTATAATGAATATTACTTGGTAAGTCTTCTCCCGCCTTGGCATCCCAATAAACCTACAAAAGTCTACTCTGGAGCCTATGCAGACAATAGAATTAACCTGTGCATCGCTGGATGCTGTCAGAGCTAGGGCCACCCTCCCTGTTCATCGGTTCCACACGCTACATGACCTCATCAATGCAGTGTTCACCAATGTTTGGACATGCGTTAAAATCCTAGGGCACATGGTGGCTCCCACATATGTAGTACGGTTTGCAAGACTCCATATGCGTTGCTTACAGGAATGGCTAGCAACACTTTACATTTAGCAACACTTTACATCCTGAATCAGCACAATCTAGGCAAATGGGTAACGCTTCCCCCCACCAGTACTCATCTTTCTCCGATGGTGGACATGTCCACGCAATCGTCTTAATGGAGTACCCTTCCAACAGCCCGAGCCATCTTGCATAATAATCACCGACATATCCCTTACAGGATGGGGCTCCCACTTTGGTCACTGTATATCCCTGGGGCAGGTGGTCACATTGTAAAACATGTCTGCAGTCAGCATACTGGAATTCAGAGCTGTTCGCAATGCCTGTCTCCATTTCCTTCCATTAATTTGTGGCAAAACTGTTTGTGCCCTCATGGACCACATACTCTGTATGTTCTATATCAGGCGGGTGCCTCATCACACTCATGTGCCAAGGTGATCAGGTTTTGGAACTGGTGCATAACAAATGACATAAAGCTGATGGCAATGTACCTACCAGGCCCTCAGAACATTATGGCAAATTCCCCAAGCAGACACTTTTCAGAGCAGCATGAATAGGAGCCCAGCCTGATGATCCACTACTGCATATTCCAGCAGTGAGGATTCCCATCAATAGCTCTCTTCATGATCAGAATCAACCGCAAATGCCTGCACTTTTGCTCCAAGGCTGATCAGGGCAGGAACTCTCTGGGAGACACTGTCGCCTTACCATGGACAGCTCCCATCATACTTTTGTACAACACTGTGCATTGCAGCAGGGATCAGTTCCATCTACTTTTGTGGGCACGGCTGACCTTGATACCTCTTGGACACGTCTCCAAAGCCTGCCTCTGCCTAATGCGGATACTGCTCTTTAGTCATCTGAGTGGAGCACCAACAGGGACACTACTTGAAGGAGAGGAAGTTATTCACCTTGTGCAGTAACAATGGTTCTTCGCAATGTGTGTCCCTGTGTGTGCTCCACAACCTTCCCTTCCTCTCCTCTACTTTGGAGTCCGTTAATGGATTTCTAGTAGAAAAGGAATGGGGGGACCTGTGCATGTGCACAGCTAACAGGTAAAACATCATGAGATGGTGACTGCACGTGTGTGGCATGGGAAGGCACTGCTAAGCTAAAAATCTCTGATCACCAGTGTGAGGACACACCAACACTTGAGTGGAGCACTCACAGGGACACACATCTCAAAGAACCATCGTTACTGCACAAGGTGAGTAACTTCTTCTGGAAGCTCCATAGTCACTTTCCTTACATCCTCCCTAAACAATGTGCTGTCTCTGGTGCTGAAACCAGCTTAAACAGCAAAAGTCTGTGTGATTGCTCGAAACTATATATGAGAAAGGAATGCAGCTGTTTTACTTGATGTCACCAAGCCTCCCAGAGCTTTGTGCTTTTGCTCAAGTTAATCCAGAATAGCATTGGATGAATTGCCAGTCACATTGAGTCTTCTGCTCAAAAGTCAAGTGTTCAGTCAGTTTGAGACAATTCTTCAATCTTGTGAACTTTGGACAAGACAATAGCTACACATGTATTAGAATTTTGGAGAACAAAGCTAATTTATGTAATGCCTCAAAGCAGTAAATGTGTCTAGGAGTTGAAAAGAGTAAGTATGGATTTACGAGCTTATTAAAATATTAAGGAATATAAAACCTGGAACTACATAACTCTTGTTCAGATGTAGTTTAAAACAAGCACAGATTTCTGGTTCTAGGAGAGGTGATCCTTTGATATCCATTGTCAAGTAGAAAGGGTGTCAGTGAATATAGGTCATCCAGTGCTCCTGATTAACTGTCCTTTCTGTTTCAGGTCGGACCCATTGCTATCCTGACACTTTCCCTTAGATAAACCTTCTTTACTATTGCTAGGGTAGGAGTAACTCCATAAAGAACTGTGGGTCAGTAGCAAACTACTATCTTAGTGGTGCTTAAAGAAATTTATAATCCTTTTTTGGGTGCGTTTCAGAACTGACTCCTTAACTAGGGTGACATCTGCTCTACTATATGAGGTCTATTATGGTCAATATCTGATCACCCAATTTTTAAAAAGTCGAAAGTCCATGTCCCCACTGTGGGAAGGAATTCAGTGTGGTTCAAAGTAATACATCCCCATTAACGAGACTGTTGTCGATGTTGAAAGTGATGCACTGTGGATAGCTATCCTATAGTGCCTGTGCCACATTGCATTCTACTTTCTCATCCTTCAGGAGCCTGTTTGTGGGAGGGCAGGAAGGAGGGAAGCCATGGTAGCAGCAGAGGCATCTCTCCTCTTTCATCCAGGTTCCCATGTGAGTTATCAGTCTTCCCAAAATCTCACAGAGCGATAGGGAGCTGATGGTGACTGAATATGACCAGAAACTTGGACCTTATGCTGCAATGCTTTGTGCGATAATAACATCAGACCATTTACTGCTGATTTGGTGTGGGAAGGTGTCCTATGGTGAAGGATGGAATGAGGTTGGCTTCCCCAGAAACCTTGTGAGAAGGATCAAAGAGTTCCTATCTGAGAGCTTCATAGAGATATGCAGGGAGTATTCCTGCTCCATCTCCAGACCGGTTAATAAGCTGTTCTGGGCTCTCCACGATGTGTAGGCACAGAGTACTCCACACATCACACCCAATTGCTTTAACCTGCTTGTAGCAAGAAAAATTGTGAACTCACCAGAAGTGTCCTCCCCAGGACCAGTGCTTGACTGAGAGACATTTTGGGAGGATGGGCTTGGCTCCAAAATTTTTGGCTCTTACCCCTTGCTGGCTGGCAGTGGCATTTTCCTTGTAATCCTCCCCACGCTCCACCACTATACTGTCCTTCATGCTGCTGCCCAGAATGTCTTGGGTGGACTCCACAGTCTGGCTTGGAAAGCTGGTTGAATTCCCCCCCGCCCCCCTCCCCCGGCCAAAATCACATGCAGCTCGTGATAGAAGTGGCATGTTTGCAATGATTCACCGGACCGTCTGTTACCTCCTTTGTGTTGTGATAGGACTTCCTCAGCTCCTTTATTTTAACTCAGCACTGCTGAGGGGCCCTGGAGTATCCTTTTGTTATCATGCACTTTGCTATCTTTGCATAGATATCAGTGTTTCTTTTGCTATTTTGAAGATCCGAGAGAATGGATTCCTCTTCCCACACCTCAGTGAGGTCCAAGATCATCTGCACACTCTATGCTATTGCTCTTTTGCACCGCTGAGAACTGGAGCTCATGGAATTTGAACTCATGGAAGTCATGGCCACGTGTGCTGCTTAAGTGGGCTGCTTGCTTTGAGGTGTGCTCTCAATGCTGGTCAACGGGAAATGAAATTCAAACTTTCCTGGGTCTTTTCCTGTTCACCTGGAGAGCAGTAGAGGTACAAGTTCTGGTCCGAGTGAGGCACTTTGGGATTCCTCCCAGAAACCAAAAACCTTGACTTTCTCTGCGCTGGGTCTGCACTACCATGAATTCAGCCATGCCAGGTCAAATTTTGGCTTATTGCTTGTGAAAACCAGGAGTACTGAAACCAACTTCAGTGACCCTTAAAGTCAATGGAATGGCCTTGGTAGTGTGGACTCTCTGTTTAGAAAATTGACCTTAAGAGGCTAAAAATCTGTCAACTCCTAGTTTAGACCAGGCCTGTGTGTTTGAGGGAGTGTATGAGAGACATATGCTGCCTCTTTAAGTAGACCGGCACTCAATAGTCTAAAGGCTGCTTGTTTAGATACAGTAACATCCATCAGCAGCCCTGTCTCATGTTCTTCCCCCAGCTCTGTGGAGATGAGGTATATCAGCATGGGGGAGTGACACTGACATCAGCACCTCCTGTCCTTTTTCCTGTTGTACAGAAAGCAGGAGACTCCCAGGAGTAGTTGGCCAGGCCTCCATTGCAGAGGGCAGGAGCAGTGGGGGAAGGAGTAACTGAAGTGTGTGATGCATGCGTGCAGTTTAGAGAAAACACTGGTCTACAACTGAATGTAAACAAATCTCTGTTAGTACTAATGCAAGGAATACAGTTTCTAATGACAAAAGTATCCCACTTGGGATGGGGAACCCACCTCTATATCCTCACAGATGTAGAGCCCACAAACCAATCTCTTTATCAACCAATTGGTGCTCAGGTCAGTCAGGAATGCTTGCCTCCATTTCCTGCCCTTCAACAGGGGCAAAATGATCAGGGCTAGGATGGACAACATGCCCTGTATGTTTTACATCAAGAAGCAAGGATACACTTCATTGTGTGTTGAAGCTATTAAGCTTTGGAACTGCTGCATAACCAGCCACACCCAGATTTCAGCAGCCTACCTTCCAGGCATCCGAAACATCATTGCTGATTTCTTTAGCACACACTTCTCCCATCAATACATATAGGAGCTGGACAGTCAAGTCCTCGAAGACATATTTCAGAGATGGGAACAGCCAGAGATGAACCTTTTTGCCACTTCTTAGAACAGGAAGTGTCCTCTCTTTTGTTCAAGGGTGGAGCTTGAGTTACTGCTCTCTGGGAGACATCTTCCTTCTCGGTGGAAGGAGAGCCAGTTCTAGACCTTTACTCCAGTGCCCCTGATCCTAAGGGTGATGAACAAGAACGGGCAAGACAAGACTAGATAGTATCTGCCTGACCCAGGCAAGCTTGGTATCCTTACAGTTTTAGCTGTGTCCAACTGCTGATCAGGATCCTGACCATTCCTCATCTCCTGTCTCAGAATGCACATTATGTGCTTCACTTCAACCTGGTGGTTTTGTGTCTCAGAGCCTGGTTCCTGGCTGGTTCTCAGGAACAGAAGTTTCCTGCTGTGTGGAGGTGCAGCAGGTGTTATTGGACAGTTTAAAAAAAATTAATCTGTCCTCCTTACCTGCAGAAATGGAAGAGATTTGCTCATGGTGTGGTCTGCCCTGAGTTAGCTCCCCTTTCCCTCATCCTAGATTACTTGCTGGATCTGTAGACATCTTGGCTCTCCATCAGTTCAGTGAAGGTACCACCTGGCTGCTATATAAATCTTTCATCCCACTATTTCAGGGATTTTCCATTTTTGCTCACCTAGAATTTTTATCAACTGCATGATTAGTTGATAAGGGAGGGTGTTAACTCCCAGCTGACACCATGTCCAGGAGCTTCCCCCCACTGTGGCTCTGCAGGTTAAATGTACTAGGAGCCCATCCAGCTATTACATTTAAAATGCAGAGCCGCAGTGAGGGGAATTCCCAGACCCAGTGTGAGCCAGGAGTGAGCTGGGCTTGATCAATCTGGCTTGTGTTGGGCCCAGCAGCCTCTGTCTACTGGGAGGTCCCAATGGGGAGCTGGAACCCCTGCAGACAAGGGCTGATGCCAGAGCAGCCTCTGCCTATGGCCAGCCCTGGCCACCGTGGACAGGGGCTGTTTCACAGCAGTCTCCCCTACCCCTCATGCTGCTGCCTTTCTAAGCCGCCTTCCCCCCAGCACCAGCTCCTGCTTCCCTTACTTTTTGTCCTTACTTGTACTTAGTAGCACTAGCAAATTTTCTATTCCAGACACACTGTGTCCAGATCCTGTCCTGGGGTGGGAAGTACATTAGTTGGCCCATGTCTAGTAATGATCGTATAACCATCTGGGACAAAAGATTATTTGGCTCAAGAGACAGACTAGGGAAGATATAAGTATAGTACCACCTTCCAATTTCCACACACAAATTAAGCTCTATGCATGAGTTAACAAAGTAAGATGCTGTCTCTGAGCTCCTGTAGGCTGCTTGAACTTACTTCCTATGCTGTCAGGCTGTCCATCAGCTCTACTAGGCTTTTTAGTTATGGCTTCTTTGACTTGGGGCAGGAGGAAGGTAATTTTTGACTCTCCCAAGTGCCATTAACGTGTTGCAACATGAGAAGTGGCTCTCAATAAATTGTGTAGATCTGTGATTCTCCCCTCTCTACCATGAAGGATTACATAATTTAATGTAAATGTCACAGTTAACTATCATAAGGCAGTTAATATCATAATAAAATGAGTTCACATCTCTAAGAACAATATAATTCCAACTCACTTCGGACTCAGGTAGACAAAGTGGTGTTTGATTACGTGCTTTTTTAAAATGAATGCTTAGATTCTGGAGAACTAGTAGGTACAGCATATTGGCTGCTTCTGAGCCTTGCTATGGAAAGTTTGAATCCTAAAGATGCCAGCCTCCCAGTGACCTCTTCTTAAACTGTTCTTTAGATCCTTTCCCAGATACTGATGAGCCTTTTATCTAAAGTTACCATATCTAAATGTGCCAATGATAACCGTAAGAGTAATAAGTGGAATTAGTCAAGAATGCTTCTCAGATTTTTAATAGGAAAAAATGCACTAAAATGTATATAGACATCTGTAAAATCTAGAGTGCATAGCCATTGGCCATCTTTTGTGGAAAAACATGATTGTTCCCAGATGCACCTTTATAAATAAAACACAGAATCATCATTTTCTGCCAAATTCTATTTTTGGTCAGTCACATTTTTATTTTTGTGTTTTTCATTTTCAAAAGTAAAGGAAACCTCTCTGAATAGAAAGCAGTGACAAATTCAAGAAGGGATGTGGTTTGTGCTTCATTTTCACAAATTTGGGACTTTTATGTGCTCTTGCTGGTGTCTTGTTTCTTTGACTACTTTTTTTTCTCCTTGTCGTGATCAGTATTGATTACTATCTCTGCCATCACAGTATCTTATTTATATTATTTCGCACAGACAACTTTTCCATTTATTTGTTTGAGATACATTTTCCAGAATATTCATTTAAATTTTAGTGTTAATGTTTTATCAAATGGTCAAATATTCTGAGAAAATAGTTGGCTTTGATCTCAAAAGCAAGCAATTTTGGAGTCCGATTATTCAGAGCTGATATTTTATCGCCAGCATTAAGAAGGAAATTCTGTGAGCAGGCAAAAGACCCAGCTCATTGTTAGCAGAAGAAAGCACAACTTCTTTTGACTCCGACCGGATTTTCAGTCACGTAAGTAAAAGTCAGGTCAATAGTAGTACAAAGACTGTAATCATAAGAGCTAATGGCAAAATAAGTGTATTCTTGAATTTTACAATATAGGTTCTCATTTCAAAGAGCATCGTAAGTGCAGAAGTCCTTCCTTTGCTTTAAATTACTGAGGAAAGCAACTGAAGCAAATATTGTTGCGATTTCAAGATTGATACTTGAAATGTTTATCATTACTGATACAGAATGAATAGGTGTGCAAGATGCTTGGCAGAACAAATAAAATACACGATTACTGCTACAGTAAAGGTATAATTATTGATACCAAGAATCTTCTAGAAAAGGAGGTTTGACAGTGTGATTAGTGGCATACATGTTCTGAGTTCAATAAAAAGTGAAATTTGCTCATCACATTGTCACAGAACCATAAAAATGTTAAATCTTTTTCGCTAGAAACTGCAAATGAGTGAAATTCATCACTCTTGTTGAGTTTGTGCTATACATTAATGAATAAATGTAATTTTCTTTCAGGCTTCTTCAAAAAATGACATTTTGAAAGTTTGCAGAAAAGAATATGAGGTATACATATTTTAAATTACAAAATTAAAGTGTTCTGTTTGGTTATCTTTTATAGAATTATACAACATATGTGTGCTTCATGATTATTCCTAAATGTACAAGTTTGTAAAAATATATGACTAATCTTTATAGATCAAAAGAAAACATTTGTCTTATCAAAAATGAAGATTCAGAAATAATTCTATAATTTTAATGGCATATGAGTTTCTTGTTCAAAGTAAACAAGCATTTCTTTTATAAGAAATACTTCAATATCAAAAGATGGGCATTTATTTTAAAAAGAGATTATAGAAAAAGAAATCTTTTCAGAGGTGTTCTACAGTATGAAGTTTTTCAGTGATTTAAGTAACAGCAATCCTACTGTTGACATAAACAGTCATTTTAAAGCCTTTTTAGTGTTCAAAGTTCTATCCTTATGCCAAGAAGTGATGTTACTTTCAGATTTTGTATTTAGTATTTGTGCCATTCAACATCTGAACATTTGAGAAAGCCACTACTTACCTTTCCTTTTGGAAGATGCACATGCAAGGATTATCTTTTTTCCTCCGTCTGGTTTCTAAATTAAAATACAAGTCCACCTCCCAAAATTATGCAGTCCTACATAAATTAGGTTTATATCTTTCATAAATAATTTTGCAGAATCTTGTACAATCTCTTTTCTTCCCTATTTTTTCCAGTTATAGAACAAACATAATGCTTTGCCCATTCTGCAGAAGACCTCATTAAATCAAACAACTGTGTTTCATTTTTATTACCAAAGAAATGTTAAGGGGAAAAATCTTTTTTCTCTACTTCTTTACTGAGGTGGGATTATCATAGTTTGACTTCTCTTCAATAAGAGCCTTTGTTTTAAGCATCCCTGTCTCTTCTACTGCTGTTTTATACTACGCTCTCCACATCTGTTGGTGTCTTTCCTTTTCTTTTCTGCATCTCTGCATTACTGTAGGAGATTGGCCAATATGTGTTGATGGAGAATGGGAGAGGAAAGGTAAGAAATTTAAAAGTAACAATAAAATGGTAACAGAACACCCCTGTCATTACTGAGAGTGTTTATTTTGCCCATTTCTCTTTTTCTGCACTGTTTTGGGTTGGAATTTTACAAAAGGATTCCTCCATTTTATCCTAGATTGATCTCTCTTCAGTTGAACAGAAAATATTCCTTTTGATTATCTGCACAAGTTCTAACTAACAGTTTATAAATAAAGAGGAGAGAGAGAACCAGTTCTTAAATGTTGAAAGGGGAAACCAATTGGGCAGGCTGGAAAAGAGCAAATATGCCAAAGTTAAATAATAGGTGATTAAAAATAATGGACTAGTGATAATATGTTGTGGATTGAAATGAAGAATCTGGCATGAAGGATCTTCAGTAATTACTGATTTTTGTCACCCTTTGTTGGACAACCTGTAATAAGTAATTTATATCTAAAATTAGATCTACTAGTTCTAACGGATTAGATTTTATTTATTTTATATATTTTTATATTGTGAAAATTCCTTTTTGGATTGTACAAAATATAAAGAAGCTTTGCAAAAGTTAGGGTCAAGATGTTCTACAAATTTTGATCTTCTGGAAGAAGGTACACTATTATTGTTTGGAGGCATTTCCTTATCGTGGTTTTGTATGTGAAATCAGATGGAAGAGCAACAAATAGTTGATGAGCGTCTGGTCAAATACAAAATTATTGTGTGATCTGGAACAGAATTCATGAGACATATGATGAATGTACGTAACGTGGCATGTACCAATATATCTCTGTTTTATACATGTGTATGTTGATGGTCTTTCTTTACTTCAAAGACAAATGAGAATTTTCTAGCACTGACTTTCCATTTCATCACTCCTGCTCCCAGTTTCCTTTCCTGGGGTGTTATATATACAAACCCACATATACTATGTACTTAAACACACATCAAATAAGAGCTAGGTAACTTAAATAGAAGGACCTGAAATGCAATTAATGCCCTCTTTTCAAATTTTCATAGCTTGTTATTACATAACACCAAGAACTTTCACAAGATACCTCTTGCATATAGTCAGATGAGCTGCACTAGTGTTTTTAGCAATCAGCAGAGACTTGAGGCTAAGGGGAGAACTGCATCTGAGTTTCCTTTCAGGCTCCCACAAATAAATGTGAAGAGTGAGGTAAGGCCACAAAAGACTGAGCATGTGTAGAGAAGAAATCGGAGGGAAGCACATGAAATGATGTTGCTAAAGAGGCAATTTTCTAGAAGTTGGTGTCTCAATAGATTCACTGTGTCACCAAAGTGTCAATTTTCACAGTGTTTATTGTAGACACTGTTCCCTCAGTAAATGTTGCTGGATTAGTGTCCTTTTAAATGTGTATGAATTCTATGTAAGTCTTGAATGGTATATTTACATCCCATTTCTTGAATTTTGTAATTGTGGGTTTATATACATTTTTTGTTGACTACTTTGAAAATGTAAAGCAAATGTAACTACTAAATATTTATTATTGTATTCAAGTAACATATCAGTACATTTAAAAATTTAACAATGGTATCTGATATTTATAAAATGAAGTTGAAGTACACTTTCTTTCATTAGGGGTTTTTCAACTCTTTTTTTTGTCCCTTTTTCTCTTCTCTCCTTTTCGGCTCTCTCTTGTCTTCCTTTCATCCTTTTTATTCCTATTTATAGCTCTTATTTTTCTTCCTTCACTTCTTCCAGCTCTCTACTGTCCTGTTCATCTCCTTCCAAAAAGGTAGGTAAAAAAAAACAAGTAAGGGAGGGGGGGAACTGCATGTCAGTTTTTATTAACATGTGTAGAGTTGAGGTTTACTATGTTGAGAATATGACAGTGTAGGATATAATGCTCAAAATAATAGGCTGGGAGAGTATAATTGACTACCTGACGTCACTTTTTATGATGAAGGACCAGTGCTGTAACTTTCCTTTATACACTACAAATGTCAGTCTTATACACTGCAAACAATGCTTTCCCCTACACATTAAAAACTCCAGTTTGTTTTTTTTTCTTGCTAAATGCAGCTCACTTTTAATAAGTCTTGACTGAAATTTCTCTTAATTTAGTTCACCGTGTCTTATAGACATTGGCCAATAATAATATAACTCTAGTAGTAATAGCAGCAACCATCTTGGATAAATGTAAGTGGAAATGTTCCTTAGTTTTTAGTTTCTGTTCCTCACATTCACTTTAAAAATTATTTTTTGCACAGAACAATATTGGGCACTCCTCCTGGTGCTCCTGGGACAGTTAAAAGGTATTTTTATTTATTTTAATTTTGCAACATCTTAGTTCATTTTGTGTAGCTTTTTCATGTTTCCTACATTAATTAAAACCTTTTAAAAAGCAGCACAAGAGCATGTGCTTCAAATGCTGTGCTCTGTATGGGGAAAATATTATGTCTCAAAAATACCTTTTTACATTCAGTGAACAGTAGTATCAGAGTTACTGTATTGGTAGTTTTTTGTTACAGATCGTGGACTCTTGCTTTAGTCAATGGCTGAGAAATCTGGGAATATTGCTGCTAATTTCCTGTGATGAATGCAGCCTGACATTTTTGTTTCTCATCTGATCTCTTCTGCATGCTCACACTTTTAATATGTTAATGTTACTGTGAGCATTGAAGCATCTGAAAGTGGTAATCCCTAGGGCAATGCACATGCCTTCACCTGTATCCAAATGTTCATTATAAGAGCACATATGTCATTATGTCCCCAAATGTCCTCAGTTCCTCTGTATCCATCATTCTCAACAGAACATTGGCTCAAGATTTTCTTGTTTTCTTTGCTAGTTTTAGTCTGTAGAGTAGTGTATTTATTAGACCTGGGATTTTTGAGCAAATGGGTATGCATTAGAATTATTAACAGCTTGTGCCATTGCAAGGTGCCATTTGGTACTGGTACCATCCTCAGCTCCATATTGCGTCTGAATTATCAGGACACTAAAGAGCCCAATTCGTTAGTCAATTTGATTGCTTGTATTTGTAACTCCAAGTCAGGGCTAGTTCTGTTAGCCTTAATATATAAATACGTTGACTGTGGGTTCTGATCCTGGAAAACTCAAACTCGTCTCCAAAGGCTGACATGGTCAAACCTGAAAAGGAAGTGTGATTTCAAATGGTGGCCCCTATAGTGTAAAAATACTCTTTACAACCCAGCAAGCCTGTTGTGTAAAGTAAGTGGCAATCATTGAAGTGTAATGGTGGATTTCTGCCAATTTTGCTCCATAGGCCAAATGTAAAAAGGAGGGGAGGGATAGCTTAGTGGTTTGAGCATTGGCCTCCTAAACCCAGGGTTGTGAGTTCAATCCTTGTGGAGGCTGTTTAGGGATTTGGGGCAAAAATTTGTCAGGGGTGGTACTTGGTCCTGCTGTGAAGGCAGGGGACTGGACTCGATGACCTTCAAGGTCCCTTCCAGTTCTAGGAGATAGGCAATCTCCATTAATTTTTTTTAATTTTTAAAAAGGAGTTTTGACTTAGGGTTTTTTCTCATGGTGGGTGGTGTTAAAGCATGGCTGGTATAATGAATCTATCTTTTGGTTTCAAGTCTTGGTCAGTCTGATATTCCCCAAGAAATTTGCCTGATCTGAGGACTCTTTTAACCTAAGATGTTCTATGTCCTAGGGCTTGGTCCGCAAGTTTACTTCTTGTATATTGAGAAATCATGAACTGTGAGAAGTTTTAAAAATAGAGATATCAGTCAATTTCTCTAGGACACCTTACTTGGACTACCATCTAAGAATCCCGTAAGTCCAGGACAGTATATTATTGGGTCTGAAGGCTGTAGCTTAGCGTAACTCGCTAGCACAGGATTAAGGGATCAAACAGTTGCTGTTATGCTGGCCTCCCTGTATTGGATCCCTGTATTGGCACAGTTGTTCCTTTGGTTCTAGCAGCAACTTTCACTGCCACTTCTTAAGAGTTAGTGATGTATCTCTTCTGGCTCCAAGGAATCTGGTTTCCCATATCACTGTACTTCATTCTTCTTTTATAGGGAGTACGTTATGTCCACATCTGAGGGTTTGAAGCTTTTCTGAATTGACTTCTGCTTCATCTGGAATGGAATCTGATGTTGACTCTGGCAATTATCTGATAGAGAGATATTAGATCTTTTTCTTTTCAGGTTCCAGACCTTCTTTCAATTCTGAAGTTTCTTAAATGAATTCCTGTGTGGGCTTTGCTTATCCCTAAGCCCAGGTGGCTTTTGGTCAAATGGGTAAAGTGACCAATAAGGAGAATCCTAGTTTCCCCTTACTTGCTTTCTTCTAACCCAAAAAGGCCCTTAGAGAAAAGTGATCCACTTCGCTTTCCACAGGGAAATACAGAATTTACCCCTATTTCACTAGCAAAGGGAGTTGTCATTGCCTCTAGCTGGTATGATTAGTATATGCTGTCAAATGCTGATATTAATGGTAAAAAAGAGCAAGAGCATGATGAGCCTTCAGAGTTTCCTTAGGTTGTCCCCCAAATATTTGCATATCCATCGTAGTTTCAGTATTGTATTCAGATTAACAATTTAAAGAGCTTTTGGGTCCTTTAAATCTAAAACTTTCATTAGTAGAGGAAAAGGCTCATGAAATGTTTAACATACTCCAAAGCAGGAGCAGGGAACCTTTTTTTCTCTCCAGGGACCGACCCCCAGTAAAAGTCAGTCATAGGTGTCATCCTATTGTCCGCAATTCCCAGCTAAAGGGAGCTGCAGAGCCCGTGTTCGGGGCAGGAGCCACACACAGAGCTGAGCTCCCCCGAGTTCCCCTGCACCTAGGGGTCACAAGAACATACTAGGGGTTCTGGCCTGCTGCGTGGAGATTTGTCATGGGCAGATGGAAATTAAGTGGTGAGCCAGATCTAGCCTGTCGGCCAGAGTTTCCCTATCCATGCCCTAAAGTATGCAACTGTTCCTTAGCCTTTGAATGTCCCTAGAAATCAGACTGGATGTGAATTTATTGAATCTAAGGGTGCGTCTACACTAGCCTCCTAGTTCGAACTAGGGAGGCTAATGAGGGCGACCGAAATTGCAAATGAAGCACAGGATTTAAATATCCTGCGCTTCATTAACATGTTCCTGGTTGAATGTAGAATTGTAAATGCCAAAAAGCATATGCATTTCTTACTTAGACTATAAGAGTAATTTCATTAGCTGCCTTTCTTCATTGATTATACATATTATTCCACCATTAAGAAGAAATTATTTTCAGCACTGCAAATGCAGAAGCCTCTCTTTTGATCTAAAGTTTCCTTAGGTAGACAATGTGCTTGACACCCTAATTTTCCATTGCCTGCAGCTGATGAACTCTAAAAAGAGGGAAACCAGTTAGGTCCTGCAGTATTGGCCAAAATAACTTCAAAGATCTTCTGATACTGCAGAGAAATCTAAAAAGTATCTCTTCAGAATAAACTCTGCTTGCCTTTTACATTACTTGTTTAACTAGCTCTTTATTACCTGAAGCATTTCCATGAAATATAAGGAGATTTTTTTTGTTACCAATTTAGGTTAGTTAGCATAAAGTGGCATGTATGCAAATCTTATACCTCCCTGAAAGTCGTCCTACTATATACATCATATCATAATTCTTTGTGGAAAATACTGTACTACAAATTGAGGATTGCAACTTCATCTACGGAAGCAGCCAGAATAGATTACTTTAAAACACAGATCATACTTCTGTGATAATGTTGTTATAAATGTATATTTTGCTGTCTTTGATCATTTAATGTAAGATGTGTATTTTGAAAATGGAGACCAGATGTGTGGGTGGGTTTTTTTTTTTCCTTTCTCTATAAAGTTGTTTTTTAGCCTCATTTTCCTGTAAGGTAATTTTATTGTTCATATTCCTTTTTCTACTCCTTTTTTTTTTTATCTTCTCATTTCCCTTCCTCTCCTATCCTTCAGATCTCTGTTTTGTCCTTTCCTTTACCCTCTTTTTCTTCCTTATCTGCTTCCTTCTCCCACAGTGCACTATTAGAAATTTATGATGTTAGTTGTGGATTCAGGAAGATGGTTGTGATGGTAGCTTATCGATCACAATTCAAAGTTAATTGTGACTAGTTAAGGTGACTATGATTCTAGTTAAAAAATCGTGGTTAATAGGCCCTTTTAAGAGAAACTACAATGAAAGCATACTCAGCTTAATTTACAAATAACTGTTTAATTTATGAACATGTAGCAGCTTTCACAATTATACGTCTTGAAGAGAGGTAATGATATCATCTAGTTAAGTCCACAGCAGTGAGACAGAATTAAGACTACCTACCTGATATGTGTTTGTCTAACCTGTTATTAAGAACCTTGAGTAATGAGATTCCACAGCCTCCTTAGATAACCTTTTCCAGTTTTTAATTATCCTTATAACTAGGAAACTTTTCCTAATACCCAATCTAAATCTCCCTTGCTGCAAATTAATTTAATTACCTCTCATCCTACCCTAAATGTACATTGAGAACAATTGATCACTGTCCTCTTTATGGCAATCTTTTATATATTTGAAGACTAGTATCATTCTCCCTATCAGCCTAATCTTCTCTAGACTGCCATCATAACCATGTTTGTATAGCTCTATCCTACCACGTTGCATTACTGTTTCAGTGCCTTCTGGGAAATTGGCTAATCCTCAGCAGCACAGAGCTGCACCATATGGGGCAATGCACTCTGAGATGTTTTACTGTCCAGAAAGTGGAAAGGAAGCAGGACTGGCTCACTTGGTTACACAGACACAGTTCAGGGGTCCTGTCTATCTTTGCAAAATAAAGAAAAAGTTAACCATATTTTACTGTGGGCCTCTTGGTGAGGAGAAACGCTGGTAGCTGCCATGGTTACTTACAAAAAAAATGGTCGCCTTCTCTGCTATCAGAAGGCACAGCCTGAGCAAACCATCCCACTGAGTACAAATGGTTAAACGTTACTGTGTGGACTAGGCCTAAAAGTTGTAAAAGTCCTGTTTTCACTACAATTTTTAAATGAGTTTGCAGTTAAACATGGTTTGTGTACGTACACAGAGAGAGAGAGAGAGAGATATTAGTAACCATGGCCTCTACTAATGTTGCTTCCTTGCCAGCAGCCTGCTTTGTAGCATAGTTGTATTACTGTGGTCCATTGGTAGCACTGTTGCTTTATTATTAGGGTTGCCAGATGGTTATAACAAAAATACCGGACACACTTGACATTACTTCACAATCTACATTACATCTTATTTAGAAAATACCAGACATTTATATTTCCTCATTTATATTTTCTCAATCTGTTTCCCAAACAGAAAGCTCAAATACTGGACTGTCCGGTTCGAAACCAGACACCTGGCAACCCTATTTATTATACAGACAGAATCCACTCACCCTGCCTAAATGACTGGTTTGGTTGATCCTTCTGCCTAACAGCTCTCGGTACAACCAAACATCCCAGAGTTTACAGCTTTGTGTATACTTTCTGGGCACACTCTCCTCTGGGGACTATTGAAAAGCTACCCAGATTTTCCCAGAATTATATTGATACAAACATGATTGGTCAGCTTGTCTGGTGTAGATGCAAAAACTTAACTGACAGGTGGTTGTGTTTTAACAACAAAGCTGTTATATGGATATAATTAAAATGTTTATTTTAACCAGTTTGGATAATTATAACAAAACGATTACAAAACATGATTATACTTATAGAATGGATGTGCACTAATAATATAAAGGCTTTTAAACCTTAAAAAATGGCTGGTGATTTTAGGTGCCAGTGTTTTTCGGTGTCCAATCTGAAACATGTTAGAACCTGATTTTTCTGTAGGCAGTTTAGTTATTCATCACTTTTTAAAATCAGGTTCCCTTAAGCTGTTCAGAACTTGAGGTGCCCCAAATCACTACTCACTCTTGAAAATGTAGGCAAATGGCTTCATGATCCTGACTTTTCTGGGGCAGACCTTTCATTTCTAAATGGGAATTTCCTGCCATAGTATTGGGGCTCAGAGGAGACTGGAGGAGTTTCACCCTCTTCACAGATCTGCGGATATTTTAACTTGAAATCAAATCATTATGTTTGAGAAGTTCAGGGATAGTAACCTAGAAGTATGTTCATTTTTTTAAATTCAAACAAAGCTGATGTTTTATAAGTCTAACAGAAGGGGAAGAACAATATCTTTCCCAAACAAATAAAGTAAACAAGTGCGAATGATTTATCATTTTATGCTTAAATTATTTATTTATTCGTATAAAAGAATTATCATTGCAACACAATACTCAAATTCAATAGCAAGAGTGTTGAGATATGTTATGATTCTGAAATGTTTCTAGGATGCTTTTTTAAATTATTTTTCAAAAGCACAAGTTGAAGCTATTCAAAAATTTTAATGTTTTGTCAAAAACATTTTTGACAGACTATTTTGATATTGGGCAAATTTTGTATAAATAAATGGTTAGTGGAAGAATAAGTGTATTTATTTTTCAACCTTATACCCACCTTTTCAGGAGGGGAGGAAGAATCTTTAAAATGTATGCTTCTTATTCTATGTCTTGTTCAGTGGTGGGAGAAATTGAAGAAAGAACAATTAACATTCTAAATGCAAATCTTTTTATTTCAATTTTTTAATAATAGTTCTGTTTTCTCAGCCCAATTAGTTGATATGGGAAAGGGAAGAGGATTTGTCTCAAAGGCAGAAAAGGAAAGGAATGAAATCTGAAGTGAACCCAGTGAAAAATTGCTACACAAAAGGACTGAAGTGAATATTGATGGGGCAGCATCAATATTTTATGGGAAGCTTTCTACCATCAGTGATGGAAAAGGAACTGATGGACGCATTATGAGTTACAGTAATTCCTCATTTAACACGTGCCCGCTTAACATGTTTTCACAGTAGCAT
>CM057846.1:134682960-134693757 GCA_030068395.1 Apalone spinifera
GTATTTGGTCCTGCCATGAGGGCAGGGGACTGGACTCGATGACCTCTTGGGGTCTCTTCCAGTCCTAGTATTCTATGATATGATTCTATGTTTGAATAATTAAATTTTAATTATTAAAATGGTTCATGAGTTGAATTAGTTATGTAGTTTGTTACATGGGTTATTTAAATTACTGTACAAATTATGCAGTAATTTATAATAATCCTAGCATACCTGATGTTGGAGAGAGATTATAGAAAAAATACTGTTACGTAAGCAACTAGCAATATAGTATAAACTGGAAATTTTACAATCATTAACAATTTGAAATGTGGTTGTGGCAATATTTAAGCTAAAAAATCTGTTTTGCCATAGTAAAGTTTGTGTGTGTTTAATGTCCACAGAAAGTAGACTCCTAAAGGGTTGCAGAGATACTAAAATTCACTTTTGAATTCAGTATACACTTTCAGCTTTTCTTTGTCTGCTTGCTTATATAAATCTTCCATAAATGTTCTGATCTTCTATAAATGTTCCATCCATTTTCCCTCTGTCTTTGAGTGTCAGCTGTTGTTTATTTAATTTGGTTTAAAAGTTAAGTCTAGCAGGTCAAGGTTTCAATAATAAACCCCTCTTTCTTCTTAAGCTTTTGCCTGGAGAGCCACTTAATTTAGTGTGTAAAGTCTAAGCTCAGCAATAGATCACCCATTTGCAATATATTATTTACAAATGTTATGAGCAAAACTGATTTGGACGTTTAGAGGACTTTTTTCATGTATTTAAAAAAGCAACAACAAAAAAAACCCATCTCTTCATTGGTATCCGTTTTGAGAATTCATCTTCAGTGCTATAAGTGGTTTTAACCATAATGTTTTCACTTTATTTTAATATGCATTTCGGAGAAGACTAAATGCCTGAAAGATACTATGCCTATAGATAATTTTATTTATTTTTCAGTAGACTTTCAGGCTGTGATGTTATAAGAACATTATTAAGATGGCAGAGTCAAGCTGTCAAAAGTCAGGGAATGCCAGAAATGAGGTTGTTTATGCAACCTTAATTCTGTGTGTAAGAGGATGATCTGTAGGGATGGGCGTGCACAGTGTAGTTCATACTAGAACTGGAAAATGCTCAAGTATGTTTTGTCGTCAGTTTTAAGTGATAAAACTAAAGAAATCTACTGAGCGTGTATAAACTGTTTGGTTTTTTTTCCCAATGGCTTACAACTTGGCAAAAGCTTCAGGGGGTAGCTGACTTAGTCTGTACAGAAAAAAAACAACAGATGTTCTGGTAACACTTTATAGACTAAAGTTAGGCAAATTTTCACAGAGACAGCAAAATATATATCCCTGATAAAAAGGCTACCTTCCTAACCAAATTTCAGGTTCCTGCTCCAAAGCACATGGACACTTGAGCTGTTGACAAAAAAAGTAACCAGAATGTAATAGGGAAAAATCACACTGTTTTACCCATATTTCATTCTCTGAACAGCTAACCTGTTTTGACTGCAACTTTTGTAAAAAATTCTGCCTCAAGGGGACTAGGGATGTTAGCTGTCAGGTAATAGAATAGTCGACTGACTGCATGAATTCTTATCGGTTAGTTGACTATTCTGTAGTCCCCGGTGACAGGATCATCAGACAGTACAGTCTGGCCCAATTCCCAGGGAGCCCGCTGCTACCGCGTGCTGCTGCCTCTGAGTGAGGCAGCAGTGCAGAGTGCCAGGCAGGAGCTGATCTGTGAGGGGAGCCAGTTTAAAAACCAGCTCCCTGTACAGACCAGCTACCTGCCACCCCATGCTGCTGCCTCTGTATCAGAGGCTGCTGGCGGGGAGTGAGGGAGGCTGCCACAAAGCAGCCTATGCCCGCTAGGGGCAGGCGGCTCCCAGCACCGGCTCCTGCTTCCTCCCTTTGCTGCCTCTGAAACAGGCAGCAAAGTGTGTGTGGGGGGAATGCGAGTAGTTGACTAGATTAACCGATAAGCCTAGTCAACTACTTGCTTACATCCCTTAAGGGGGACATAGAATATGTACAGTTTCAGCCCAAATTGGCATGTTTAGCAAAGTCATAAGCAATTGAAATCAGGATCTTATACCAGCAATTACATCTTGAAATTACTAATTAAATGCTTCGTCTCCAAGACAGAAGAATACAGTGCAGAACAAACAATACAGAGTCACTTCTGTTGTTTATTTAATTTGATGTTAAATTCTCAGTTTATTTTAATGTGTCATCAGCTTTTCAATATAATATGCAGCAGATTTATATAGTTCAGTGTGGAGTTGTATTATAGATATCTGGGAAGGTAAACTGGAGGTCTTGACAGATGTTTATAGGACGGATATAGTGCTGGCCACCTAGGATATGTGTAAAGTGGAGTGTGTATTTTGGGACAACAAAAGCTGCTTAACTGCCTCAAGTTTTGGAAGGGGGGAGACTGACATCTCCTCTTTCTCCTCACTTTGGACATAAGTGTATATAATCTAAAATTAAGGGATGAGGTTAGAACAGGGCTGGGCAAGAGGATGTTAGCGAGCCACATTCTGCCTGCCTAGCCCTTTCATCCAGTCCGTGGCCCCAATTGTGTTGCCTGGGAGTTGCCGGGGAGGTGTGAGCCCTTTCAACTGCTTCTATTTAAAGGGCTTGAGCCTTCCCTGCAACTGCCCGAGGCCCTGCCCCTTCCATCTGAGGCTCCGCTCCTTCCAGGGAGGTCCATGACTACTTTGGAAATTTTTGAAGTGTCCCTCCCCCCCGCCCCTTTCAAAAAATCATTGCCCACCCCCGGGTTAGAACTTTTCTCCTCCTTATTGTTAGAGCCGTGCATGGATACAAATTTTGTATCTGCATCTGTAACCACAAATTGAGCCATGGATAACTACATTGACATCTGTGGATGCGTGGATATAAAGTGGCTATCCATGGAGTTGCAGGGCTCTATTTATTGTCATCTGAGTTATTATCAACCATCAAAATGGATGGGCTGAGTCTCACCTCAGAGTTACTGTTTCAGGCTCTCTGCAAACTACAGCGTCTTTGCATTTGGTTGTACTCACTTAGCTGTGACATTTATGTACAAAATGCCAAAATGCTATCAGGTTACTTTGCTTCTTAAATGACAGCACCTCACTCTGGAGAACACCAGAGTTGTCTGTCTATCAGTTGTATATTGGGCCCAATCCTTCAAACTGTCTGGATATCAAAAACCAAAAACTTCAGTGAGAATTTTCAAGGATGTAGGCTTTCATGATGAAGACGTACTTTCTTTCATAGTACAAGACTTCTGAAAAATTGCTTTTATTTTAATTTGATTTATTTTTCAGGGAGTTGTGCACTAAACTTTATAGCTCAAGCTGGGGCAATACACAGAGTTGGCAAGAATTTGATCGTGTTTGTGAATACAGCCCAGTTGAAGTTTCTATGTTGACCTGTTTAGCAGATGTACGAGAACCTTGTCAGCTGGGCTGTAGAAATCTCACTTACTGCACTAATTTTAATAACAGGTAGGTAAAATGCATTACGTATTTCATAGAGAAATTCCTGTGATTTGAGTACACTTTTCAGGTTTATATTCTTCATGTTATATTATAATTTTCCCAAAGATTATTTTGTAATCAGATAGTTTTTATTAATAAAAACAAAACATTTTAGAAAGGTTCTTGAGAAAGCAAATTTAGTTTTGAAGCACAAAGCACACTTCATAAATACATATTCAATGCTATCATGATGTGAGTGATCAGAATAAAAGTTCATGGTTACAGTAAAATCTTTTTGTTACTCGTTGATAACATGCTGTTAATTGTACAGACAAATAGACATTGCTTGCTTTCTTGCTCGTTGTTCATTTGGTTGTTTCAGATATGTGTATTCATTCCTGTCCCTCTTATGAAACAACATCTGATCCTTTTTCTTATATTACTGATTTGCTTTTAGTTTGAAATACTTCTGAGCCCAAACTGTCAATTTGTAAATAAATCTTCAGTTCTTCAAAACAAAACAAATATTGATTATCTTAAATACTGTGTGTATCGTACATTGCAAAATGTAGCAAAAAGACATAGTTTTCATATTAGATTTTAATATTTTCCAGAAAGAGCATTAGGATGTCTTGTAATGATCTGTTATATTTCAGAATTCTTATTCTTTCAGAATTATAAAAATCAGAGTTGTATTCTGGCAGCTTCTTTAAACACTGAATTTTCCCAGCAGATCTTGATGGTGGTGAATGTGCTTTGAAAGAATACAGATGTATTTGTTTTTATTCTTGTCCCTTATAATATATGTAAAAATAAGATACAAGCTCAAAAATGATTACATAAAGAATTTTAAATCTATATATGAAAGTCTGTCACTGAATTAAGAACCTTCCAACTTTGTCTAGAAATTACAGATAATGATGTAGGCAAAACAGGTGAAATCTTGGCCCTATTGAAGTCTAATGACATCAGCATTTCACCCAACAAGTAGAACTTTTAAAGAATTAAACACTTTTTTAACACTTTTTCTCGTTTTTATTACCTTTAAGGTAATACCTCTTGTTTTTATTACCTTTATTACCTTTAAGGTAGTTTCTTGAAATAGTTTTCCAAAATCATTTCCTTTCAGGCTTTGTACACAATTGTCTTTTTTACCACTAAGGACACAGAGCATAGGGTTGTAGAATTTGTTATATAAAGGAAACTCATTTTCCCTATATAAATATGATATATTAACTTTTTTTCCTTTAAGACCAACAGAACTGTTTAGAAGTTGCAATGCTCAGTCAGATCAAGGAGCCATGAATGACATGAAGCTTTGGGAAAAAGGAAGTATTAAGATGCCATTTATAAACATTCCTGTTCTTGACATTAAAAAATGCCAACCAGAAATGTGGAAGGCAATTGCTTGCTCACTGCAAATTAAACCTTGTCATAGTAAATCTAGAGGAAGTATTATCTGCAAGTAAGTACACCGATAAGTCTTTTCAACTTTAGTAGTTTTACAGTTTACATATAAACCAAAGCCAGTTTGCTATACTACTGGGTTTGATTTGTGTTAGAAAAGGCAAACCGGGATGGAATGTGATTTTGAATAGTTGATGTACTACCAGTAAAGTCAAAGGGAGTTGAAAGTGCTAAGCCCTTACCTGATTGTAGTGTAGAGCAGTGGTTCTTAACCTTTCCAGACTACTGCGCCCTTTTCAGGAGTTTGACTTGTCTTGAGTATCCTAAATTTCACCTCACTTAAAGTATTTTATATCTGATTTTGTAAGCAAGTACTAATGTATCACAGCACATTATTACTGAAAAAGTCTTACTTTCTCATTTTAACTGTATAATTATCAAATTGATTGGAATATAAATATTGTACTTACATTTCAATGAATATGATATAGAGCAGTACAAAAAAGTCATTGTATGAAATTTTATTTTGTAATGAGTTTACTAATGCCTGTTGTAGAACTAGGGAAATAGCTAGATAAATTGATGTACCCACTGGAAGACCTCTGTGTATCCCAAGAGTTATGTGTACCCCTGGATGAGAGCCACTGAATAAAGAAGAATCTCTCTATGTTTCTATTATAAAGATCGGTTCTTTGAGTGCTTCCCCATGTCCATTCAACACAGGTGAATGTACTAGGGATGTAATAGCATAGTCGATTAACTGATTAATTGATAAGTAAAAGCTTATCGATTAATGTTATAGATTACGCACATTTTCCTCTCCCCACTAGCCAGTAAATTTTTTTAGCAGGCTGGCCAGCTCAGTCTCTGCTTGCGCCGGGTCTGGGACTTACCTCCTGCTGCGTCTCTGCATGTAAAGTATATTAATGGGTACCATTTTAATGGGTAGCAGGTTTAAAACTAATAAAAGAAAGTTCCTCTTCACACAGCGTGTAGTCAACCTGTGGAACTCCTTGCCAGAGGAAGCTGTGAAGGCTAGGACTATAACAGAGTTTAAAGAGAAGCTAGATAATTTCATGGAGGTTAGGTCATAAAAGGCTATTAGCCAGGGGATAAAATGGTGTCCTTGACCTCTGTTTGTCAGAGGCTGGAGAGGGATGACAGGAGACAAATCGCTTGATCACTGTCTTCCGTCCGCCCTTATGTTCTTATGTATTAGGAGCCAGGCGGGCAGGCAGCTGTCACCAGATCTGGGAGCTTAGACACCCCTCCTGCCCGGACAGGGGCTCCTGCCACCCTGTGCTGCTAACTCTGTGTGAGAGGCAGCAGGGCGGGGCAATAGGCAGTCAGTCTGTGAAGGAAGCTGGTTTTTAAACTGCTTTCCCTTGTGGACCAACTCCCACCTGGCACCCCATGCTTATGCTTCTGATACAGAGGCAGCAGCACAGAGTGACAGGGGGCTCCTCGGGAGTGGGACCAGAGCACACTGGCTGCTGACCCCACCCCTGGGGACTATAAAATAGTTGAGTAACCGATAAGAATTCATGATGATAATCGACTATTCAATTAACCGATATTTAACATCCTTAGTCTGTGCCTGCCACATACACTGGTGCCAGAAGTTTTTCCTTAAGCAGTAGCCATAGGGGCCGGGGTCCCCAGTGCCCTCTGGAGTGGTGCACACATGCTGCACTATATAGGGTGCCCTCTGTTCCCTCCCTCCTCAGTTACTTCACCAGTGACAATGCTTGGAACAGCATGCTCCAAACTTGGCTGTAGCAAGTACTCCAGGAACAAGGGCACTTGCTTCACCCAAACTTCAGCTTGCTTCACCTGACAGCCTGGTTCATTCATAGTTGAACCCCCAGGAGCTAGCATGTTCAGGCAGCATTCACGGGGCTTTCCTCAAGAGTTGAATGCCCTCAACATGGTCCACCTATCCTGCCAAATGGACTTGTTTCTCTGTATGGGCACAGTAACAGCAAGTTGTCCCAACCAAAGCTTCCCTTCAGGAAATCTTGGACTACTTGCTGCACCTGAAGCAACTTGCTCTGGCCCCCATTAGAGTCCACTTGGCGGCCGTTTCCGAATTTCATCTGCCCATGGAAGGTCATTCAGTATTCTCCCATGATGTCACCTCCCAGTTACTGAACAGCCTGGAACACCTCTACCCTCAGATCAGAGACCCTCTCCTGCAGTGGGACCTGAACCTTAGCTTTGCATGACTCCTGGGCCCTCTGTTTGAGCCCCTGGCCCTGTGTCCCTTGTCGCTGCTCTCCTTCAAGATAGCCTTCCTGATTGCCATCGCTTTGGCTAGACAGGTGTCGGAGCGCCTAGCACTGAGGTAAGAACTGCCATATACCCGGTTCTTCAAGAATATGGTCCAGCTGTGGCCTCATCGGCCTTTCTCCCCAAGGTGGTTTCCGTCTTGCACGTGGACAGGGAGATTTTTCTGCCAGTCTTCTGCCTGGTCTTCTACCGAAGCCTCATGTGAACAGTGAGGAGGGAGCCTTCATGCACTAGATATGTGTCCTTTTACCTTTCAAGGACACGTGCCTTTTGCTACTCCACGAAGCTGTTTGTGGCCTTTGCAGAGCGCGGGAGGGGTTCCCTGATTTCCTCTCAGCGATTGTCAAAATGGATCACTTCCTGCATCCTCCTGTGCTATGAGTTGGCAGGGGCCCAGTCATTGGAGTTGATTAGTACACACTCCACCAGGGCTCAGGCTTCCTCACATGCTTACCTTGTGTATGTCCAAATTCAGGACATTTGTCAGGCAGCAATGTGGTTGTTGGTACATACATTCATGTCTCATTATGCCATCATGCAGCAGGCCAGGGAGGATGTTACATTTGGCAGGACTGCACTCTAGTCTGCATTCTCATAACTCCTATCCCCCTCTGGAGAGACTGGTGTTACAGTCACCTATGTTGAATGGACATGAGCAAGCACTCAAAGAAAAAAAGACAGTTCCTGTTCTGTAACTGGTGTTCTTCAAGATGTGTTGCTCATGTCCATTCAACTTTCAACCCCCTCCCCTCTGTTGGAGTTCTGGCAAGAAGGAACTGAGGAGGGAAGGGCCGGGGTGCCCTATATAATGAGGCATGTATGTGCCACTCCAGGAGGCGCTAAGGACTCCAGCCCCTATGGGTACTGCTTAGAGAAAATCTTCTGGCATTGGTGCATGTGGCAGGCTCACACACCTATGTTGAATGGACATGAGCAACACATCTCAAAGAACACCAAGTACAGAACAGGTAACTGTGTTTTTTCAGGATTTTATATCTTGTTTTACCTATATAAATAAACAAGATAAAGGTTGGAAGGGCATACAAACCATGGTCACATAGCATTTCAGTGTAACAATTTGATAGGACCCAGATTTTTTTATTCCCAGACCATATTGCCTCTCCTAGGAGGCTAAATTATATTATAACCATCCCTCTGTAAAACTACTGTCTTTTTTTCTTGATCCCTGCAGTGTTTGAATTGGGGGAGAGGCAGAAATTTTCATCTCCTACCCAAGTTGCATTCAGTACAGATATTGGGAGGAAGGGGAGGAGTTGTTGGTTGTTTTTTTGGTTTTTGGGGGGTTTTTTTGTTGTGATGATCCTCTTTTCCTTTTACTGGTAGGTGTTTGCAGTCAGATAGGAAAAGTAACAAAGTATAATTTACTAACCTTCAAAATACGTTTTTCCCCTTCTTTTGTTTGATTCATAGTCTTCTTTTATATCCTACTTTCATTCTTTTAAAAACATTTTCTTCCTCTTTTTCCCTAATTTCGTTCCCCTTTTGATTTCCTGGCCTCCTTGCTTTCTGCCCCCATGCTTTCTCTCCACTATAACTTTTTTTCTCTGTCATTAACTTCCTTAATGCTCCTCCCCTCCCCCCCCCATATGTACTAATAATTTTTTAATTTTAATAATGGCTCTTGAAGGAGTATATCTTCCAGGTGGTATTGTTTTCTGACTGTAGCCCCATGATTTGTGGATATTTTCTGGGCAATATCAACAATTCTCACAAAAATGCTACTGAATAAATTGTCTTTTAGTCTTTACTCTTTCTGGTCACTAGGATTGAAAATGATGAGTAGGCCGTATCAATAGTAAAGGGGGGAAACCACTTCCTCTGACAGGAGCAGCAGAAGAAGAGACAGTCATTCCTTTGAGCTCTAGATGCATAAATATGTGGGGATTGTGATACTCTCCACAGGGCACCCAGAACCATAAGTCACTGTGTTACCTCTTTCCAGTAGCAAGAGTGAGCTTTTCTGGGGCATAAGCTATATATCAGCTCCCTGCCACATCACCAGTCTGACCATCTCACCAGCAAACCAATGAACAGGCTCCTGAGTTTTCCAAGATGTCTCTGTGCTGCATCCATACCCTCTTACTAAACATGCACAGAAATTATTACAAATTTGCTGCCTCCAAGGAAACAATGCATACACTAGCTTCTCGCTGTAGTTGAGAACTTGCACTTTTTTATAATACAACTGAGATGATTTATAGTAAAACTAAGAATAAGTTTATTAATAAAGAACACAGATTTAAGTGATACTAAGCAAGAGAAAGGGAAATAGGTATGGTGACAAACAAAATAAAGCACACTTTCTAGTGTTTAATCCAGGGCTGGGCAAGATATGGCCTGGGAGCCAGATTCAGCCCGCCAAGCCACCAGATTCAGCCCGTCAAGCCACCAGATTCAGCCCATGGACCACCTTGCTGGGACCCTCAAGCACATGCAGCTGCCACAGTTTAAAACACTGTCCCTGTGGCTCTCTGCTCTGCAAGGAGGAGGAGGCTTTCTGCGAGCCCCCAGCCCAATCCTTAGCTCCTATTGGCCAGAAACAGCCAGCCAATTGGAGCGGAGAGATTGGCCTGAGAGACTGGGGCAGCGCAAACCTCTTCTCCCACCTGGAGTTGAGAGCCACATGGAGGGAGGAGCCAGTATTTTCAAGCGGGCTGGGGCTGCAACAGGCAGGGAGTCTAGCCTGCCTTGGGTGTGCTGTAGCCTGCTGGCCAGGAGACACTTAGGTAAACTCCTCCCAATCAGTGCCTGCCTCTGGTACCCCAACCCCTCCTGCATCCCAACTTCCTCCCCCAGATCACCAGCCTAACCCTCTACATCCACTACCGCAGGTGACAACTCCCTCCCTCCCAAACCCTGTACCTTCTACCCCAGGTGACAGCTCCCTCCCAAGCCCTCCCCAGGCCGGAATCCTCCCCGCCCCCCTCCCCCGACCCTACAACCAAATCCCCTGACCCAGGTCACAACCCCTTCCTCCATCCAAACACTCTCTCAAACCCTACACTATCTCCTGCACCCCAGTCCGTTACCCCGTGCGCCTTTCTGCCCCCAACCTCGACCCTGCACTCCCTCCACAGAAAAGTGCAGCTCTTGACCATTTACCAAAATCTTGGAGTCGCCCCCACCCAAAATTATTGCCCACCCTGGTTTAATCCCTTAACTTTAGCAATCTACAACTTAGTTTAAATAGCTTTCTTGCAAACTTCAAGTTATTGGCCAAATCAGCCCTTTGAGTAGGAGAATCCAGCAGTCCTAGAATGAGAGGAGGCTTGACCCTTTGTCCCCTAAATGATGAATAACCAGAATGCCCCCCTTTTTTTTTTTCTTCCCCTTATATTTTCTAGGGTCTGTTGTCTTTGTTTCAAGAGTTAAATCTTCCTGGGGTTCAGAATGTGGTGTTTCACCTCGTGTGTTCACCAGGGTATTTCCTCCATCTCTGCTTAGCCTGACTTAGTATACATTATGGCTACGTCTACACTGGCATGATCTTGCACAAAAACTCTTTAGCGCAAGAGTTCTTGCATTAAAGTAGTTGCGCAAGACAGCATCTACACTGGCATGTGCTTTTGCGCAAGAGATGCTTTTGCACAAGAGCATCCATGCCAGTGTAGACGCTCTCTTGTGCAAGAAAG
>CM057846.1:134693857-134742801 GCA_030068395.1 Apalone spinifera
GCATCTAAGATCCTGATTTGACCTTGCCTCCCAGTTTTGCCCTGACCTTCCTTTAACCATAGGGCTTTCTTGCACAAAAACAGTTGCGCAAAAGGACTTATTCCTGAGCGGAAGTGTCAGAGTTCTGGCGCAAGAAGCCCTGATTTCATACATTAGAACGTCAGTTTACTTGCGCAAGAACGCACGGCCAGTGTAGACAGGCAGCAAGTTTTTGCGCAAGAGCGGCCGCTTTTGCGCAAGATCGCGCCAGTGTAGACACAGCCTATATGTAAATATACTTTCTTTGTCTACTGCCTGTAATGAAGCCAGTAGACAGGTAAAAATCTACAGTAGTCAAGTAATTGCTCATGTCCATTCTACTGTAAATATTTGCGTGTGTCAGGGCACAGTTGCTGGAGAGTTTTTACCCATAGCAGTACCCCTCAGTGGCGTAAACACCCTCTTCTGTCTCATGCATATCACACAGGCATTAAAAACCAAGGTACCCCAAATCCCTCAGTTTCTTCATACTGCCTGTGATGTTTATTGGAGTTCTGTATCCTTCTGCTGTTTTTTTTCTCAATAGCTGCATACGATACCCATGTTTAATGCTGTTTAGTTTTGTTAGTAAAATAAAAAGGTTGTTTTGTGTGGTTCTGGTACCCAATTTGGATACCAGCCCTGGTAGTGGCAATGCACTGCGCTCTCAAGGCCTGCCACTTTTGCAGTAAGGCTATACTTGATACACCCACTCGCAGTTGTCTTAAGTGCTTGGTGGGGAGGCTCATCTGAGGCAAATCTGTTATTTGTAATGGCTTCACATCCTGTTGAAAAAAGACAGGGCTGTCAGGTTAAATGTCTGCTGATGGAATCGGCGTTGAGCCTATCACCTTGGTCCACATACCAGAGACCTCTGTATCTGTTAGTAGCACATCTCTAGTATCACGAATTCTGAAAAGCAGATCAGTATCACCGACTGCAAAGAAGCAGCTTTGGAAATCATCAAAAGACTCAGAGGATGAGCTCTTCTAAAGACTCAAGTGCAGGCAAAGAGGAAGCACTCCTCAGAGCACACTTCTAAATAAGGGAGTTCATTGACTCCAAAGCATAGTGTGGGACTGTTGAGGCCAGCTTCAGAAGCCTTTTCATCAGCCACTTTACATGCCACAGTATTGCAGGGCATTTCCTGGGTACTGTCTACTGCTCAAGAGCTTCACTTCAGCATCAGATAGCAGCACTGGATATGGCCATCAGTATACCAGTGATACCAGTAATATCCAGTGGAAAACTACCAATAATATCCCCAGCTCCCGTTCTTCAGAGCCTCAGCCATGTTCTGCAGTGCCAGTGGATACGACACTTCCTTGATCTTTATTCTCATTAGTCTCTGAAGTGGGATCCTATGTATCCCAACCTAGTAATTTTCCTCAGGAGAAATGTTATTTGCCTGTCCTAGTTTCTGCCTCAATACTGGAAGGGAGCTTACAGGATGGACCCTTAGGCCCATAGTTGGGATTGGGCTGTACCAGTGGCTCTTTTAGGGATGTTAACAAACATTTATTTGTGTAAATGTGTAATCACTGGATTTTTTTTTTAGTGGTTACATGTTTACTCGCAGGGGGGCAGGTGGGAGCTGCCATCAGTGCCCCCACACACAGTGGGGGAAGCCCATAGTGGCAAATCCAGCAACAATGGGGTCCACGTTGCCCAGGGTGCCGACCCTCTGCAGCAGGATGGCATTGATTGCCTTGACTAAAGAAATATAGAGTCATAGGGTTGGAGGAGACTTCAGAAGGTCACAGAGTCCAACCCCCTGCCCAAAGCAGGACCAACCCCAACTAAAACCATCCCAGCCAGGACTTTGTGAAGCTGGGACTGAAAAACCTTTAGGGACGGAGATTCTATCACCTTCCTAGGTAACCCATTCCAGTGCTTCACCACCTTCCTAGTAAAATAGTGAAACCTGCATGAGCACAGCCCCAGCTGTGGATCTTCCAATGCTGAACTGGTTCCTAACGGAGTGGTAGCTGTCCGGCGTGGCAAGCTTCCAGAGCATGATTGTGACATGCTTCTGCAGGCAGATGGTGGGTTGCAGATTGGTGTCCTATCATCTGAGGGCAGGGGTGAGCCATTCAGAGAGCTCCAGGAAGATGGCCTTCCACAGGCAGAAGTTCTGGAGCCACTGCTGGCTGTCCCACTCCTCAGAATGATGTGGTCCCACCAGTCGGAACTGGTCTCCCTTTGCCAGAAGCAGTGTTGTATGGTGTGCAGAGGATGGAAAGGAATTTTGTGCATCTGGAGTGCCAGGGTCTCTGTGAAGGGGTCCCCCAGTCTGGGCTGGTCATTGTGGTCCTGAAGCACCACATGGCAGTGTGGATAAACTGCACCATGAGGTGCAGCAGGAGGCCCAAGAGCCTTGCTCTGCTTTGCAGCAGCTCCAGCTCCATGTTGTAAGTGCTGTTGTGCCTGCAAGGGAACCAGAGCATGCGGCATGAATTTGCTATCCCTCAAGGGAGTAGGCAGTTGAGAACTTACGTGTGAGACGTAGCTCTAGAGAGGAACCCCTGTAAGCACGAGTCTTAGCTAGCTTCAGGAAGTAGCTACAGGAAGTGACTACTCTCCTGATTCCCTCCCCAGAGTGCTTTTAGGGGCTTTAAATGTGATACAGCCTCCAGTGAGTGTGGATTCACTATTTCGATACAATTCTACACTATTTCAGTGGTCCTTTGTAGTGTGGACACACTATTTTGAAATAGTGAGTTAGTTATTTCGGGAGTTATTTCAAAATAACTTATTTCGAAATAATTTCCCAGTGTAGATATGCCCTAAGGTGCCCTAGGACTCAAAACAAGATGTCCAAATCTAGAGTGAAAAAAGCCTTCAGTTTCAGCAATAAGTTTCTATAATTCCCTATCTTAATACCATAAATTTAGACCTCTTTGTATGTTTGTGTGATGAATGGTATAAAAGATTGGGGGGGAAATGAACTTTTTAATGCTTTTGTAAAATGTTTTGCTTTAAGTAGTATGTTCATGCTGTATAATTATTTTTTCTGAAGATCAGATTGTGTGGAAATTCTCAAGAAATGTGGAGACCAAAATAAATTTCCTGAGGGTCACACAGCTGAAAGCATTTGTGAACTTCTATCTCCAACAGATGACTTTGAGAATTGTATCCCTTTGGACACGTATCTTAGTAAGTACCAAAATATCTGTGCAACAAGGTTGGAATGTAAAATACTTTTGAATTCTAAAAATTGGTATTTCATGTTCAAAAAAGGAATCACATGATATTGTTGAGCTGGAAGTGTTTCATCTAATGTATTGGACCACAACCCCAGCATGGTTTCATCTTTGATACACTTCTGCGGGTTCAGTGGATGTGCATTGATTTATATTAGCTGAAAATATGGCCCACTGATTCTTAATATTAATGTACTTCAAAACAATAATGTCTGTTTGAAAAGGTTAACTAGCCTGTGTATCAGAAAGAATCCCACCATAGCCAAAAGTAGTGAGAAACAAGAAGACAACCAAACATGACTGCCACATTTCCTTACCACAACAAAAGGCATCAGTCATCTGTATTCTCCCTCCACCTCCTTTATCCACTGCAGGAGTGCTTAGTCAGGTCTCCAGCTGTCTGGGTAGGAACGCATGTTCCTGTTCCGTTGACATTTGATATTCCCAGCAAACCAGTCTGCCTAACAGCTAGCACCTCTGCTGTGCTTTCTCTCTCAGGGCTGTGGCCAGTGAGTGCCAGCTGTTTCGTGTTACCACACAGTTCTTTCTCAGCAGAGCATATATATTAGGGTAAAAGTACACAAAGAAAATGTACACAAAAACTATACATGAATTTATATGCTTTCTAAACATACCAGAAATTATCCATGAGGCACTGGTAGGCCAAAGTCTTTTTAACCTTTCAGTAAAAGTTGGGGCCCCTTTTGGACCAAAGATTCTGTCCAGTACCATGTTCTTCTGCCTCCAGTACCGTGAGGGACCACGACTCCAGGCCACCCTGTATCAATACCCTGGCACCAGGGGCTTTGGCACAGGCCCCAAGGGGACACCATCAGGCTTCTCCGGCCCCAATACTGGTTCCAGTGCCAGCACCAGTTACAGGCCTGGCACCATCTTCAGCATCAACTCACTGCATATCTGGCTGTGGGGCACAGAATCTTAACACCGGGCCCTGTAATGCTGCCTCCTTCACCTTGGCACTGCAGGAAGCCTGAATCACCGGCCAAGGATGCACCAGGATGCTGGCTTCCAGTCTCTGCTGCCATGGCACCACCTTGGTTGGCTTCCAATTACTCCAACTTGGAGGCCAAGTGGGTGTTCTCTTCAATGCGTGCCTCCACATCTAGGCCTTGACACCACTTGTACTCCCAGCACCGGAGTGCTTCCACACAGCTGGCACAACTGTCTTGGCTACCTCAGCCCACTCCTTCCTGGCCACCTCAGTGACAGGCCCCTGGCCAGTGGCTGTTCTGCACCCCCTGGGCTTACCATCAGGACCAGGATGCAGGACTTACTCAGGACCCAGGGCTCCTCTGTCTGCATTTCCAATGGCCTACTCCCCTACATTGGGGCATTATCAGGGCCCAAGACCTGTGTCACCCAGGACTACTGAGGAAGGTGCGGCACACCCCTATCAGCCATCGACTGCAGCCCCATAGATAGCCTCGCAGGACACATCTCATCACCACGACCCAGAACAGGCTGTCCTGAAAGGGTCATCTTCCTCCTCCCCGGGCAAGGCCCGGGGGGGGAGGGAGGTGGGCGGGCAATCCCATCAGTGCCCTCTCTGGGCTCAAGGTTGCACCAGGACTTTGAACAAGATGTTGGCAAAGATCACCAAGTCACTCTGGCAAACTCCTGCCTCTATCCCGCCCATGGACAAGAAGGTCAAGAGGCATTATTTTGTGCCTCATGGGAGTAATGAACACCTCTTTTTCTCACCTTCCCCCGGGTCCTTGGTGATCCTGGCCACAAACCACTGTGAGAGGCCAGGTCAGCCAGGCCCAACCCCCAAAAACAAGGAGGAGAAGAAGCTGGATCTCCTGGGTAGGAAAGCCTATGCCTCTGGGGGTCTGCAGTTTCATGTAGCGAACCAGAAGGTTCTCCTCAGTCCCTATGCCTATAACACCTGGGCTGCCATGGACAAGTTTACGGCACTTGTCACTCCGGACTTCCACTCCGAATTTAAGTCCCTTTCAGAGGAGGGTAGTCTCGTTTCTGGGGCAGCCGTACAGGCAGACCTAGACTCGGTGGATGCACCTGCCGCACTAAGGCCACGGTCCTGGTGCTCTGCTGTAGCTCGTGGCCGCAAGTATCTGGGGTGCCTTCCAAGCTTCATTCTACAATCCTGCCCTTTGAGGGTCCTGGACTTTTCTCAGAGCAGACCAATCACTGTCGCATGGGCTCAAAGATTCACAGGCTACACTAAAATCCTTAAGGATTCACATTCCTGCCCTCCCAGAGATGTTCCTTCTCCAACAAGAATGCCCCTCGCCCTTCACAGCAGGGAACTATCCCTGATTTTTCTAGGCATGGGGTAGGAACACGAGCAGCAGAAACAACAGACACCGCTCTTGCTCTTCCTCAGACCATGGGGAGGGCCCCTCCACTATGGATGTTAAATTTTGATTAATCAGCTAATCGAGTAGTCAGTGGAATTTCCATCAACTA
Organism: Apalone spinifera; assembly: GCA_030068395.1. Classification (NCBI taxonomy): domain Eukaryota; kingdom Metazoa; phylum Chordata; order Testudines; family Trionychidae; genus Apalone; species Apalone spinifera. The sequence continues at coordinate 134,699,530 of CM057846.1, forward strand.
CTCAATTAGTCGATAAGGGGGGAGGCACAGCGGGGAACCCGCCATGAGCAGGAACTGCTTCAGTCCCCACTCGTGCCATGCCGGCTTCCCCCCTGCGCCTCTGCCTCCCCTGCCACCTCCTCCCCCTGCACTGCAGAGACGGCAGCAAAGAAGGGGGGAAATGCGAGTAGTCAACTCAACTGCCCAATAAGCCTAGGCTTATTGCAGGGGTGGGCAATAATTTTTGACGGGGAGCCACTCCAAGAATTTGGAAAGTGTTGAGGGCCGCACTCTTCCATGATATTAATGGAGGAGATGCAGGGTCTGGAATGGAGGCTGGGTGCAGAAGGGAGCTTGGGGTAAGGGACTGGGGTGCAGGCGGGAGACTGGAGTCTGGGAGGGAGTTGAGATGAAGCAGGCGGTTGTGACCCCAGGCAAGGGACTGGGATGTGACCCAGGGGTAGAAGGGGATTGTGATCTGGGGCAGGAGATTGGGGTGCGGATATGGATATAAGAGGGGGACAGAGGGTTTGGGTATGTTGGAGGGGGCAGAGAGTTGGGGCGGGAAAGGTCTGGAGTGCCAGAATCAGGCTGTGGCCAAGAGACTTATTTGTCAGCTGCCAAACTAGCCTGCCCGCCTGCAGAGCTTAAAATGTTTCCCAGCCAGCCTGCCTGCCTGGCCATGTGCTTCACGCAGTGTGCACACACCTACATGGAATGGACATGAGCAACACATCTCAAAGAACAACAGTTAGGAGAGGTAAGTAACCGTTTTTTTTTCAAGCTTTTACATATGCATTCTCAACATTGGAGAGATTTCAAGGAATTGTATGTGGCAAAATGAATTCTGTGTTCAAAATAGGAAATGCCATGCTTTATTAAAAAATTATCATGGGCGTTGTTCTTATTTAAATCACTACAGCTGATCTGTAATTACAATTTCAGGACCAAGTTCTTTAGGTAACATTGTGGAGGAGGTTACACATCCATGTAATCCAAATCCTTGTGCTGCCAGTCAGTTGTGTGAGGTAAATAGAAAAGGATGTCCATCTGGAGAACCCTGTCTTCCCTATTTTTGTGTCCAAGGTAGGAGGATTGTTTGTTATTTACACGTTAGCTGTTAGCTAAACATGAATTGCATAGATTTTGCTACAAGTTTTAAATTGTGCTGGTGAAATTTCAAAAGAAAAACTTTTAAGATTGTCACAGTTACCTTTTTTCACAAGGATAGTTGTCTTTTCAACTTCTTTTTTAGCACTCCCAAGAATTTATCATTTCCCTTTTTCAGTTTTCTCCCTTCCTTCAAAAGACATACGTTATGCACATTTCTGGCTGGCTGGAGCACTGAATGTTTTATTTTATTTGAATTTAGAATAAATAGAAATGCCTTTATGCAGGCTCTGAGCAATCTGCTGATTATTTAAAATTACAGAAACATGATGCAATTCTAATCAGTTCAGCTCTTCAGCAAACAGCAGCACACAGTCAAATACTAATTCCTTATTCCCCTACTTCCCTTTGAAAGGCAGGTGAAGCAAATGGAACCTGCAGTGAGTCCTGAAAGTCCTCAAATTCAACACCAGGATCTGGAGAATATTCCAAGAGCCCAAGAAGTCCTTATGGCAAATGTCTGACCAGTAGTCCTCTCTATAATGAGTGATCTGATAGCATGCTTCCATTAACCACTGTTCTACAAGTGGTATCTCAAATAGGTTAGACCTAGGCCATAAAAGGCTTAATGGGTCAAAAACACTTTAAAGTCTTTCTGGAAGCTAACAGGCAAACAGCACAGGTTCTAGCACAGAGGTATCAGATGCTATCTATAGAATGCCATCCAAGCCACCTTTTGCACCAAGTCCAGATTCCAAACCATGAATCTGAGATGTAGCCTCACATAGATGACCATGCACTTTTGATTCAAGATTTGTTCTTCAGCAGTATCTGTGGGTCCGTGCCTGCATCCTTTACTGCCATGTGCTCTAGAACAGTGTTTCTCAACCTTTTTTTATAAAGTACCCTTTTAAAAAAAATACAGTTTTTCCACACACACACACAGTTTTTTTTACCATTTCAACACATTTGTTTAAACAACTTAATCGTAGCCGGGTGGCCAGTTAAATTTTTGGGTGTAAAAAGTACAAAAATAATAAAACGCTGTAAAACTTAAAACAAAAATTCAGTTTTCTCCAGATTTCAGTTGTCTTGACATACCTCCCATAATTCTCTTGAGTACCCCTAAGGGTACTCATACCAGTGGTTAAGAAACACTGCTCTAGAACCAGGATATATAGGGAGGATCAGACTTACTACCACTCCAGTTCCTTCTCAACCACCTGCATTTAGAGGCAGAGCTTTGTGGTGTCCTTCTAGCTTATCTTTTAGCTATTTATTTTATTTTATTTTGGACACAAGTTTTCCAATTTTGGACTTGGATGCTGGGATCTATTCTACCACTGGTAACATCTCATCTGTCGTATCAACTATACAGTGATGGTCTAGATGCTGCTTGTTCCTGCCATGAATGTAGGAGGCCAGTCTTGGTGACCTCTCAAGGTTCTTTCCAATTCTAGTATTCTATGATTCTATGGTCCTAACTCTTCTGTTAGACACAGAATGATTAGTCTTCAGAATTCAACATCTCTGTCCAGGATATGGACCTTTCTCTTTCAGACTTCATCCCTTGTTATGTATCTTGACAGGGATTCCTTGGGAACTAGTCATCATCCTCCATACCAGCGTTGGCAGGAACATCTCTGGGGTTCCTCTCCCATTGCATCTTCACATTGGGCATTCTAGAATGGCAAAGGCCTGCCAAAAGTAGCCTTCGGGCTCAAAGAACTCCTTCCACAGCAAGCTCTGCCTTCTCAGATAGATTTTTTTCAAAGGACAAGGAGAATCCACTGGTTGAGGAGGAAGCACCTCCTTCCAATAAATACATGGTGTCACCAGAGAAAGCAGTCCTAACTCTTCCGTCATCCTGCACTGATGACATTAAAGTTTTTTGGGATCTGATGAAAAGGATGGCTGAGATGCTACAAATTCTCCTTGTAAAGGTTCAGGAATCCAGCATTCCATACAGAATATTTTCCATATTCCATCTCAGGCCAAGATGCCTGTTATTGAGACCCTCTAGTCACCGGCCCATAACATCTTGCAGACATCTGCCACTATTCCACCTACATGCAAGAGGGTTGATTAAAAAGTACTATGCACTGACTAAACACTCCAAATACCTTTTTTCATCCCCAACTTCTTGATGATCAATGTGGTCAACAAGAGGAATAGGAAACACTGGCAAAGATTGATTCCTCAAGACAAAGAAGCACTTTGTCTAGAAAGTCTAGATACAAAAGTCACTCATCAGCTGCATTACAATTCCTGTCCCCTGTTGGCAAAGTATGATTACATCAGCTACTCAAGGTTTTCAGTTTATTGAACATCTGCCACAAGACCAGAAGTATCAATTTCAAGCTATCATCTCCAAGGGGAAGATCATCACCAAAGCATCTTTGCAAGTCTCTCTCTGTGGCTGCTGCTGTAGTTATACATCATGTTTCTAGGCCACAATCCTGTGGTTTTCTTCAAGAATTGCAAAACATTTCTTGAAGAAAACTTCCTCTTTTAAGGGTCAGAACTTCCCCTTTTAAGGGTTGTTGGCAGTACAACAGATGAGTCCCTGCACTCTTTCAAAAACTGTAGGGCAACCCTGCATTCTTTGGAGACTTATGTTCATCCACCAAGAGAAAATATAGTAAATTGCAGATGGCCAAGTGATCTGTCTCATTTCAATTTTTCACTCGGAAAGTGACTGAACTACCAAGAAAGAAGGTCAGATATCATAAAGAAGGGACCATCTTCTACTGCCAGTTGACCTACTCAAAGCAGCCATTTTTATCCTTTTTGTTGACAGCTGTGAGCCACCTCAGTCACTGGCTCCTGAACTGTCTCCCAGCCACCTTGTAGGGCAGAGCATTCATGAACACACCTGGGTGTTGCTCTGCCTGGAAATGTTTGTGAGGGCAAGCTTGTAATGCTGTGCAGTTTGTCACCGCATCACACTGTGAGAGGGAACCCAGACTGGTAAAACAGAGGGCTCAGTAGTACCCCCATTTTAGGTGACACCCCAAGGGATGGAGGACCATCACAGTATGTAATCTCCTTTTTCCTGTTCCTTTCACTATCCCTTCCACCTCATGGCTTTTACTCCTCCTCCTTTTCCTTTCTCCATTTTACTGCTGTTTTTACTTCTCTTCCTCTTTCTTCTTCTCTTTATTTTCTTTTGATTTTTTTAGCATATTCTCATAAAGTGTGCTTGAGTATCTTCTAAATGCACAAAAAATTGAAGAAGTGAGGGTGAGGAAGTTCAAGTTACAGTGGGAGAGGTCTAGGCTGGATATTAGGAAAAACTATTTCACTAGGAGGGTGGTGAAGCACTGGAATGGGTTAGCTAGGAAGGTGGTGGAATCTCCATCCTTAGAGGTTTTTAAGTCTCGGCTTGACAAAGCCCTGGCTGGGATGATTTAGTTGGGGTTGGTCCTGCTGTGGGCAGGGGGCTGGTCTCAATGACCTCCTGACATCTCTTCCTGCCCTCTGATTCTATGAAAGAGAAACAAATAAACTTATCTGCCAGACGTTAGTCCAAGTTAGGTGCTGGTATATTAGAAGTGTGTGGCATTTGTCATGTCCATCTATTCTGCAACAGAATTATGGGAAACTGGGAGAGCTGATTAGAATGATGTGAAGCTACTCATTTTCTTTTTGTATTTGCATGCAACTGTCCACATTTCTGCTAGTTATCATTGATCCTGAAAGTGAAAATGGTGAAATCCTTTCCCAAGAGTAATATTATGGATTGGACCAATGTATTTCCAAAGAGAACCACCTTTGGGTGTAAAATGACACTACTCTGCCTCCAAAAACTGCTTCCATTTTTGCAGAGATTTTAAGATGTATATATTTTTTCCACAAATCCTCAAGTGATTTTTCACCATGAAAATTTCTTCAGGCAGTATTTATTGTCCCTAAATATTTCTGAACTATTATTACTTTTTATTGAGTTAATGTTTCTTTTGTGTGCACAGGTTGCAAGTTGGGAGAAGCTTCAGATTTTATTGTCCGCCAAGGTACACTTATTCAGGTTCCATCATCTGCAGGAGATGTTGGTTGCTTCAAAATTTGTACCTGTGGACAGAGTGGACTGTTAGAAAACTGTATGGAGATGCATTGTGTTGACCTCCAAAAGTCATGTATTGTGGGAGGACAAAGGAAAAGTAAGTACTGGATTATACTCAGTTTCTACAAACTAAGAGGTTGCTCTTTTTGGGGGGGAGGGGACGGAGGATGGAGGTTGGGGGGGGGTAGTCTGTGAAGGTGAAAGATACATGATTGAAAACCCTATTCCCTCAGTACTGGTTTATGTTCTTTATCCTTTTCAAGTTTCCTGACTGGATTGTTTAAGTGGCCAAGGGTTCTCCCTCCAGTGAGTACACTTTGAACACCTCCAAATGAAGGGTGGCCATAGCACAGAAGAGTATGAGTGAATGCTGCCTTTGGCGGTCTTGACTTTAAACAGGCTTACTCCACAAAGAGAACTTATTCCCTAGTTCCTACTCCTGCTGGGATACAGTATCATGTGTTTAAGCAGTACTGTCTGTTTGGTGGTTCCATGAGGTTTCTGTAGAGAAAAATATTCTCTGCACAGCATTAAATACATAAATGTGCCACATACAGTAGCAATATATAAAATATTGTTTATTTAGTTACTACCTAAAAATGTAACCGTTTTACAGAAGTTTGTCTTTCTACTAGCAAACTGGTTCTCAAACTGGGGATTGAAGTTATTATGTGGGAGTTGTAAGCTGTCAGCCTTCACCCCAAATCCCATTTCATCTCCAGCATTTATAATAGTACTAAATGTAAAAAAAGCTTTTAATTATAAGGGGGGGGGTCATGCTCAGAGGCTTGCCACATGAAAGGCCTCTCACCAATACAAAAGTTTGAGAACCACTGGGCTAGTATACTCTAAATCAGTGGTTCCCAACCTTTTTTATGCCGCAGACCGGCACACTCATTCTAAAACTTTTGTTGGATTGGCGTGCAAACATTTTTATATTCATTATGATAATTAATTTATTTGCATATTTATTGTGGTGAATAATTTTAAGAGGTCATGTGTTTTACGTTGCATCTGTACGCACACAATACAGTCGTGAATTTTTGGAATATAATAATATTGTGAAGTAAAATGGCCACTCACTCAGCAGATGCTAACATGCCAGCTAAAATTTCTAAGAGATTGTAGGCCTCACTCCATTTTGTGCCATTAAAAAACTCTCCCTAAAAATCTTGGGACAGATCCTCAGCTGGCATAATCAGTATTAGGGTGAGGCTCCTACTGTGTGGGGAGGGAGGAGAATGGGCTCGCCAGGGCAGCCACCCTCCACGCGGCGGGCAGTGACTGGGATTTAGAAGTGCTATTCCTAACTCTATCACAGACTTCCTGTTTAAGCCATGCCCTTAATTTCAAAAAGGGTCTGGACTGAGCTCTAAATCTCTGTGTTTCATCTGTAAAGTGGGAATAATATTTCCCAATCTCACAAGGTTTCGTAAGGATAAATTCATTAATGTTGGTGAGATGTTGGGACAAGTGCCACAGAAAAATAAATAGTAAGTAGTAGAAAAATGTCAGGTTAGAGCCTCTTCTGCAAGAAAATAGATGTATAAAGTGATAATATGGTATGCTGGGGAGATTCAATCATCTCCACCATTCTATATTAAGGAAACCTAAACAGCAGCTCTGAGCGGGTCTACTTAGGATCTGTTCTTAGCAGAAGTAGCAGAGACTGAACCATTTTGAGATCACTTGAATGGTATTATTATGTTGTTAAAGAAACCTGATTTCTGCTGATGCTGAATGGATGACGGTTGATGCTATCCCCAATATTATGAATGAGTCTAAGAACAGTAAAGTGATTGGACGCCATGAAACTATTTCCTTCAGTTTACTTGCTTATCATCAGTCTATTAAATATAGTAGGAGCTTTAAAGCACAAATCCAGTGTCTTAACCTCTGTTTTACAAATGGACCAAGTATGTAACCATGAGAACCTATAGAGCATTAACACAACTACTATGGCTATATCACAGCATCAACCTAAAATGCAACATTTAAGGGCATATCATGCCAACAGGACACCTTTTTGTTCTAGGTACTTCTGGTGCAATAACAGGGGGTATGTCTACACTAGCCCCCTAGTTCGAACTAGGGAGGCTAATGTAGGCATTCGAAGTTGCAAATGAAGCCCGGGATTTAAATATCGCCATTTTGAAATTCCACTAGCCCGAAGTAACTGCCCGTGGCTACATGTGGCAGTGAAACGGTAATTCGAACTAAGTCCTTAGTTCGAATTAACAGTTACTCCTCCTGGAATGAGGTGTAACAGTTAATTCGAACTAAGGACTTAGTTTGAATTACCGTTTCACTGCCTCATGTAGCCACGGGCAGTTACTAGGGGGCTAGTGTAGACATACCCAGGCAGTATTTTATTCAGTAATTATCTTGATGATCACTTGATAGTCTGCTGGTGGAAGATTACCCTGGCTATTTTTTCCAGCCTCTGAGATTCCTTTTATGGGAAGGCTAATGGTCTTTCACCAATGATCTAAAAGAGGTTCACAATCTGAGACAATGCATGGAATGGAAGATTTGTCATTCTGTTTGATGCTTTGATAAATCTTGGATCAGAAGATGGCTGTGTGGGCTTAATACTGCAGTGGTGAAGCTGACTGGGAAAATGATGACAGAGTGTCTCTCCCCCTCCCTTTGAACCTCCAGGGCAGATAAAATAGGTTATCTTTACACAGTCTCGATAAATATCCTTTTACTAGGAATGCTAAGCACGAGTTATGCTGGTCTAACTGCAGCGCTTAGCCCTGGCGACTGGGGCAGCCATCCTCTACGTGGCACTTGGCCCTTGCTGCAGCCGGTCATCATGTGGCCCCGCCAGTTGGGCCGCATAATTGCCGCCATAGCTGGACCCGGGGCCACAGTCAGGCTGCCCCAGTAGGGACAGCCTCACTGTAGCCCCAGCTTCAGTTGCAGCACACTTGGCTGCCTGCGGCAGCATTCACCCTGCAGCTGTGTGAGGAACCTCAGCAGGTGAGGCTCATTAGCAGCTGGGGGTGTGGCTTGGTAGAGTGCCACAGCCCATCGGGCAGCGGTTCACGGACCAGCGGTTGGGAACTGCTGCTCTAAGTAGTTCCATGGATTTCATTATTCACAATTAGGACACGTATATTAATTTCACCCATTGTTATCCATAGTTTACAAGTCCCCCCCCCCCTCTTTTTTTTTTATTGGTTTAAGAAACTTCATTTCTTAAACTTCTTCATTTAGCTGACTCAATTAATACTATGGCTGAAATTAGGGTAAAAAAAATACTTGTTAAACATTTGTCATAATTTCTCATGGAACAATGAAGACTGAATGTTTATTTTGCTTTCAAAAAGGCAAGAATTGCTTATTCTAATATTTATTTTTTCAGGTCTTTTTATTTAGATTTTACAATGGGTTACTCATTGTGGTCTGAAATAAATGTTTGCAAGAGCAGGCCCAATGTAGGAATTGATCTTCAGATAACCTTTTAGCATATTATGTGAAAAATCTATTTTAATGCAATGTTAAGTTTGCAAATTTATATAAATAAATTGTTTCACAATCAATAGAATTCAACGAACTAATCACTCCCTAATCTCATCTGCTTACTTACTGTTACATTTATCTGCTTTCTATTACTGAAATTGTATTTAAATAATTTTGGCTTATTTGTTATGAAGGATTGCCCTTTAGATGAATCTAATGATATGTCTACACTGCAGTTGGACACACACAGTTGGCTGGTGCCAGCTGACATAGGCTCAGGCTGTGGAGTTGTTTTCTTTCTATGTAGATAGATGTTAGGGCCCAGGCTGCTGGCCCTGACAGGCTTCTGACTTCAAAACATACAAGAGCCTGAAGGGTGCCGCAGGGAGCACGGGGCCAGTCCCCTGCTGGCCCTGCACTCCCTGAGGGACTTCCACTTTTGAACTGTAGCAAGAGCTCTTGCTATAGTTCAAAGGCAGAGGTGCCCTTATAGACTAATCGAATAGTCGATGGAACCCCCTTCAACTATTCCATTAGTTAATTAGTCTAAATTAACATCCCTGATTCTGCCTGCAGCTTTAACTATATAAAATAAGACGTCTTTTAGTGCAGAGTCTCTTGGTGAGGAGGAATATCTGTACTCATTTGTAATGATACACATAAAATAACTAATTTCTTTTATTTTAAGGCCATGGAACATCCTTTAACATAGATTGTAATGTCTGTTCCTGTTTCGCTGGGAACTTGATATGTTCCACTCGTCAGTGTCTTAATGAACATAGCTCAGAAGATGAACATCGCATGTTTACAGGTAATGTTTTCCTACATACAGAAACTTTTTTACTTGTTCATCTGAGCCTTTTACTTTACTCTTCCTACAGTTTGTCCAGAAAATTTCAGTGGCAATTCATTTTGGTTCTGTTTCTTTTTGACTAAGAGCTGGTCTACACTAGAAAATTACATTGCTCAGGGATGGGCAATAATTTTTGCAGGAGAGGCCACTTCAGGAATTTTGGTAATGGTTGCGGGCCAGCCCCCAGAAGGGGGGGGGTGCCTCAGGTGCAAGGGCCAGGGTCTCAGGTGGAAAGGGGCTGTTCCCTCTAGACACAGCCCACCCCTGGCAGGGCAGGAGACTTTGCGTGCTCCCCTGCCCCCTGGCCATTTGGGGCCTGGTGGCAGGGGAGTGTGTGAAGTCCCCTGCCCTGCAAGGGGTGCACAGTGCCTACAGGTTACTGCCAGCGGTTTTAAACAGCTGGAGGTTTCCTCTAGGCACTGTGTGCCCCTGGCGGGGGGAGGAAACTTGGCGTGCTCCCTTGCCCCCAGGCCAGTTGGGGTCTGGGAGTGGAGGAGCACACACAATCTCTTGTCCCCTGTCCTGCCAGGGGCACACGGAGCTAGAGGGAACCGCCAGCTGTTTTGAATAGCTGTCGATTCCCTCTAGGCTCCACCTGCCTCTGGCAGGGCGAGGGAGTTGCAAACCACTTTGACTTTGTGCACTTCCCCACCCCCAGGCCTGGGGGCGGGAGTGCAGCAGGCGGACCGTGGGCTGGATCAAATGGCTTGGTGGGCTGGATCTTGCCCACCCCTGCAATAACTACATGTCTTTGGGGTGTGGATTTTTCACACCCCTGAGAGATGTAGCTATACCAACATGACCCCAATGTAGACAATACTAGGTCGACAGAAGAATTTTTCCATTGACCTAGCTACTGCCTCTTGGGGAGGGGGCTACCTATGCCAAGAGTAGAAGCCGTCCACATTGTGTCCACATTGAAGTGCTACAGTGTTTCATCTGCAGCTGTAGTAGTTTAAGTTTACACATACCCTAAGTTTTTTGCACTCACTTGAGGCCATAAAAGCCTAAATGACTTGCCCAAGATCACAAGTCAGGCTGTGTTGGGACAAGTCTTATCTTAGTCATTTGCTCCATCTGCCAGTCTCACACACCCTAATACTTTGTAATATTTCTGTTAATGAAAATAAACAAGCCAAATTACTGATCTTTAGATTATTTTTTCAGGTCTACCATGTAACTGTGCTGATCAATTTGTCCCAGTATGTGGGCAAAATGGACGCACATATCCAAGTGCCTGCATAGCACGATGTGTTGGGCTCCAAGATAATCAGTTTGAATTTGGATCATGTATCTCTAAGGATCCTTGTAACCCTAACCCTTGTACCAAAAATCAGAGGTAAAGATTTTATGTGTATATTTGGAGTTTTTAATTGATAAAGCAGTTTATACTTTCTTCCCTGGTAACAATACTATATATTGCAAATTATAGCAATATTTCATTCTCAGACACATCAAGTAAAAAGCAGGAATTTGTGAAATGCCTAATTTCTAATTTTGCAGTGATCACAGACTACATTAAGTGTCTGCATTTTGTTCCCTTAATTATTTCTGGAATGTTAACGTTTTCTTTAAAATGCATGCCACAGATTCTGCTTTTAGAAATAAAACAAAATGATTTATAGTTGTGATAATGGGGTACTGGATGATTTATGGAATTGGAAATAAGATATGAGGCACTTTGCCCTTGCGTAGCTTTTGTTCAAGATACTATCAGATGTCTATTCAGTCCAACGATTAAAGAAAGGCTACATAATTCCCATTAAAATTAATTATCTCAGTGCAGGATGGATATAGAATTCTGCAACATCACTGTTTCTGTTCATTCAGTTAACTTTTTGCTTTTGTTTGTTGTTTTCATGTTGGTTCAGATGGGTTCATGCTCTGACTTTTGCTTGAACCTATATTTGCTAAGTGAAATTCAGAAACAGATAGTTCTAGCAAGGTTTGCTCAAACCCTACCACAGAATACTTGAGGAGAGAAGGATATGTGTTTGAGTCTCATCTTAGGTTCAGCTTAACATGAATTTACACAATACTAGGTTTGTAATGAATCCTGAAACTAGATTACCTGAAATATTCAGTTACACACGTTTCATACAACTCTATTCACCCATACATAGCTCTAAAGCTTGTGAAAATATGCCAAGAGTTAATGTCCCTGTGACTATTTTGAGTTAATAAAGTACATAATGTGAAAATGTTATTAATTTATGCAGGTGCATACCAAAGCAGCAGGTTTGCTTAACTAGTTTTGAAAAGTTTGGATGTAGCCAACATGAATGTGTGCCAAGACAATTCAACTGCGACCAGTTACGGGATCCTGTGTGTGACACAGATAATATGGAATATAATAATCTGTGTACTTTGTACCAAAAAGGAAAAAATGTATCCTACAAGGGTCCATGCCAGGTATGAAATAGTTTTTGCAATATTTATCAGACAACAACTTCTGTAATTTTCCATTTTCATTTGCCACTTCCAGCTACAATTTATTTCTTTTTCAGAAAAAACATTCTCATTAAAGTATGTTTTCAAAAACCTAGTATCTGAATTGGGGCACTCAAAAAACTAAAATATATTAAAAAATGGAGAAGAAATCAAAGCAATTTAATCATAATTTATATAAGCAATCTGGAAATCCTGACTTAGCTAATCAGTTTTGATGATGTTTTTACATTTGTGGTTTTTATTTATTTTCTTAAAGAAATGTTGATTCTCATTGGTTGCTAACTATTAATATTTGTTAATTTGAATCTCAGTATGATCTTTACACTAATTTTGGTGTTCGTTTTGCTAACTAGGAAGATACATATCTGTGCACATTTGTTTAGCTTAACTTAAATGTATTCCAATTCTTAAATTTTAATTTTCTATTATTTTAGAAAAGGTGAATAATGCATTTCTTATTCACTAGATTAATTTTTAATGTTTTTCAAGTTCTGGTTGGAAATTTAAATGCAATTAAAATGCACAAAAAACTGTTTTAACAAAAAAAATGAAACCACCTTAAATATGCTGGAAACATAAGAAAAGTTTATCAAAACATATTTGCATTTAGAACTGATTTATTAATTCTCTATAGTTGATGAATTGCACAGATTGATTTTGGTCACCATGTTCTTCAAGATTTTAAATCTAGTAGATCTCATATTCACACCAATTTTAATTAATAGATTGGAAGAGGAAAACAAGCTTGCCTGTTTTTTTCAACTGCCATCTGGTTTCTTAACTTTGAATGAGCTGTTTTTTGAACTCAACTATTCTTTCTGCACCTGCAGAAGAGGCTATTACTGTCAAAAGCCAGGTGCTTAGACCATGACTTCTAACAGATCAGTAATAGTACTTTAAAACCTGGCAGCAAATATTTCCTACCTAACATGATTTTTGCATTTAATTCAATAAATTATAAAATATCTATAAAATAGATTAAATATATATAAGTAGTTTAGGCCTTAAATAAGTTGTCAATTTAAAATTTAATTTGAAACTGATTTTTTTAAAATTAAATTTTTATTTTAAAAAATTAACCTGTATTTAATTTTAATTTTAATTAATTTAAAAAAATATTTTAAAAGTGAAATTGGATATGTTTGGTTTTTTTATCCACCCTGAAATAAAATAAAAGTATGATTGAGTGGGCAAAATATTGATTGCTAAGCCAGGCATAAAATAAGAACCATATTTTGTGCCCAATACTTTCTGTTAGTTAAAATTTTTATAGCTATGCTCACTGCTGAGTTCTGGGGACAAATTTAGGCATGCCTGTTTATGGATATGTTCTGATCATGTTAACATCCAATTTTGGCATATATTATTCTTATTAAAGGAAAACTACAGTGATCAGTAAAAGGTTTTTTTTTAAATCTAGCATGTTGGGAAAATGGGACGGGGTGCCAATAAGTGAAAAATCCCAGTTAACTACGAGGGTGGAAATTTGGAACTGAAGAACTGGGGAGTTCAGAGCATGGGCTCTAGGAGACATTTGGATGTGGAAGGGTGCTCGGGACAGAGAGTTGGAGCACAAGAGGTGTTTCAGGATGCCAGATGGAAGCAGGCCTCACCTCTGGCAGGTCACCCCACCCCATAGCCAAACTCCCTCCCAGAGCCTTCACCCCGCACTCCTTTGTGTGCAATCATCCTGTGCCCCATCCCATACTCCAAACCCCTCATGGCCATTCCTCCGCTTAGTAGCAGCAGGGACAATCGCTGCTTCTGGGGAGCTATGAAGAGTCAGGTAGGGAACCTGCCATCCCCTTACCAACCAGACTAATCTGGACATTCTAAGATTAGAAATGTCAGTTTATAGAACTTTCCATACATGGCTCACAGTAAAGCACTACTGCGGCAGCACTTCAATATTGCACAGTCCCCTTTGCTCCCTCCTATCACTGTCTCTGTTGATAGAGTCCCACTGGGCTGACGGACCTTATCGGCAGAGCCTACAATGGTAGGTAGCAAAAGAGGCAGCTGACCCAAGGGAGAGGGGGACTGACAATTTAAAAGGGCCTTGGGTTCCCTGCTGCTGCAGCACCTGGGCTCCTTGCCACAATGGCACCATGAAGATGGTTGGGGGCATCAGGTTCCCAACTCCACCTCCTTCTGCCCAAGGCCCTGCACCTTCCTGGAGCCAAAGTCACCCTACCACTTTGCCCAGAAGAGACCCAGCATACTGGTAAGTCCCTCAACTTGCTTTCATCCCTGGTCCATGATGATGTCAGTGACCTTTGCCTCTATTAGCAGAAAGAGGTATTATTGTCAGAGTTCTAGTCCCTAGCAAGGGAAGATGGAGTTGGACTTGTCTTTTTTTTTTTTTTTCCATTTGAGAGAATTTGGAGAATAGTGTTGGGTGACAGCTTCATCTGGGAGTACTCTGGGGGGAACTTTGAATTCAGTTCAATTCTCTCTTTGGCCAGCAATTTGAGTTTGTTGGACTTTGAAATACATTGCATGGCCTGCCTGTCTCCTATATTTTTCCTGAGTACATTAGTTTTCTTTTGGGGAGGCATTGGCGTTATTGTTAACTGGCACTAGTTCAGTTGGAATGAATATCTGTTTATTGTTATGGTTGTTTCTACATGTGCCTAGAAAGCATGTCAGGGGCATATCTACAAACTGTAAAAAACAAAAAAAGAAAAAAACAAGCATCAAACAGACATATATGTTGGGCTGAAATCTGTAATAAAAGTAATAAATTTTACTTCTTTGAAATGACCTTGTGGTTTTAGTTTTATATATTTCTAAACCTTCTGTTTTATAAAGTTATTTTAAGAACATGAAAATCCCATCCAGAATTCACTATGCTTCCCACTTTTTTTGTTCTGTTTTAGTGCCTGTTTCTCAATATCTGATTTTTATTATTCCCCCATTTCCCTAACACAGGTAAATCTTAGATACTTCTTAAACCTACAATATTTATATTCTTCTGTTGTCTTGTTTAATAACATATTCCTTTTATTTTCCACTGCTTAAAATGTTATGGGCAATTTACCCTAGATTTCCATTTGGGACTTTTGACACACTTGCTAGCATGAATAGTGTATCCCTATCAACTTTGACCCATGTAATAATTTAAAAATTACTATAAGGTCATCCTGATGTCTTGTGTCCATTGTGAATAATCCAAGCTTTTTTCACTTTTTTACAAACTCTTTTTCAGCCCTTTTGCAAATCAGTCGAACCAGTATGTGGACACAATGGTGAAACCTACAGTAATGTATGTGCTGCCTATTCTGACCGAGTGGCTGTGGACTACTACGGACACTGTCAAGCTGTAGGAGTTGTCTCAGACTATAGTTTTCAAATAGAATGCATCTCTGTTAAGTGTCCTCCTCTTCCTGCAACTGGATGCAAACCAGTTGTTCCACCAGGTATGTTTGTTGGTTGTTGTTAATGCTTAGTCAAGGTATGAGAATGTTTGAGGGCTTCTCATATAAGCAAAAAGTCTCGGAGTGGTAGCCATGTTACTCTGTTGGCAATGGAGTTTGTTGCAGGGGTAGGTTCCTGGGTAAGCGTAGCTATGGTGTGGTGTGTGGCTGCTGGAAAATATTTGCTTCAGGTTGGGGGGCTGTCTGTAGGCAAGAACTGGCCTCCCAAGATGTATGAGAGTGAGGGATCATTTTCCAGAATAGGTTGTAGATTGTCAGTGATGCGCCGGAGGTTCTCTAGGCAGCTGACGTGTCTCTCTTGTCACCAGGCATCCCTGGTAGGGCAGGGGTAGGGGGACAAAGGCTTGAAGCACTCCCCTGCTCCCCTCCCTCCCCCAGGCCAATCAGGGTCTGTGGCTGGGGGAACACTCAGTCTACTGGTCCAACCCCCTCCTTCTGAGTCCCCGCCCATTCTGGGGCAGCCTGTGACCACTTCAGAAATTTTCAAATTGCCCCCCCCCCCTTTCAAAAATTAATGCCTACCCCGATCTAGACAGATCCATCGTACTACAAAATGTGTTCGGTGGTTGTTAGATAAAAAACATATATCATGAAATACAAAATGTATGTCCTCTTCTGTATTAGAGTACAGTTTTAGTCATATATGTTTTGTATTGAACTAGTGCTTTACTTATATACATATATATTTAGCTCTTGAAAATACAGTAGTTTTCTTCAATCTGTAGTGCAGATACCACACAGCCAAACTGTATTTAAAGTAGTGACAGCAGAGAACTATATTCTTGGGACTAGGAGTAATGTGCTTCATTTCAAAGGCAGACTATAGGAATAATAACATGCTTTGTTACAAGGTGAAAACATCAGCCCCCATGCTAAAACCATTTTAGAGATTTGCTGTTTCTTCTGAGATCTTAGGGCTTTCCTACAAAATGTCTGACTTGTTTACTAAATTTGAGTGACTTCACGCAGCTTCTGAAGGACATTTTAATTGAATGTTGTTTCTTAATCCCATTCCAGTTATTGCTTTATCCTTGGGTACGTAAGTCTCTGTCTACACTGCAGCATTATTTCAGAATAACTGATGTTATTCTGAAATAACAAAGAGTGTGTCTACTCTGCAAGCCATTATTTCAAAATAATGGTGAGCTTGAGGACTTCTTACTCTGACTCCTGTAACCCACAGGGTATGTCTACACTTGCACCCTAGTTCAAACTAGGGTTGCAAATGTAGGCATTCAAAATAGTCAATGAAGAGGGGATTTAAATATCCCGCGCTTCATTAGCATGATCTTGCTGGCGCGTTACTCCGATCAACAGCTGTTTTGAAAGTGAAAGTGCACGATGGGCGCATTAGTTCAAACCAACCTCATTTTTTACGAGGAGTAAAGGAAGTCAAAGGAAGAGTGTTCTTCCTTCGACTTCCTGTTGTGTACACAGCACCAAAAGACAAATTAGGCTATTTTGACTTAAGCTACGCAATTGACTTAGCTCAAGTTGTGTACCTTAATTTGACTTTAGCCCTGCTCTGTAGACATACCCTAAATAACTAATGTTGCACTCAGTTTGAAGACTGAATCTTCCTTCCCTTCCTAGAGTTGTCACCTTCTGCAAAAGTCAACAGTATCTGACCAAATTTTCCTCTTTTTCTGCCCTCCTGGCCCTTTTATGAGACATACCTATTAAATGAAATCTCAGTATCACAATCTCAACTTCTTCTGTAGTCCACTCCTGCCACTGATTTGATACTGTGATGTGCTCCTGCACTCAACAGTGTGTTTTCACATGTGTCTCTGGACCATACTTTACAGAAAAAGTGAGGAAACTTTCATAGGCATGCTGCTTTTACATTCAGTAATTTATGGGAAGATAATTTATAAATGCCACTGAAGTCCAGGATCCAAAAACCTTTATTCATTTTTTTCATGCTTCCACTGATCTGGACAGGGTCTGTCTGCTTTTAGTATTGCACATATAGATATATGGATTTGATTTATTTGCTAAGAAGTCTGGTGAACACTGATGAAAAGCTACAGTTACACTACAATGAACAAGAAGTTAGTAATAAGGGCTTAATATTTCAAGATGCTAAGATAAAGGTGAAATTTTAGATTTAGTCATTGAGACCAACATTTTCCAAAGTAGATGCCTAAAATTTGACACTCAGGCTTGATCTAAACTAGCAACTTACGATGATATAACTAGGTTATTCAGGAGTATGGAAATCCAACCCCCTGAGTGAGTCAGTTACACCGTCCTAACTTCTGGTGTAGACAGAGCTATATCAACAAGAGGGTTCTCCTGTCAGCATAATTATTGCTTCTTGGGGTAGCCCTCCCATTGGCGAAAGTAGTGTCTTCATTGAAGCGCTACAGTGGTGCAACTGCATCAATGCAGCTGTGCTCTTGCAGCCTTTTAAGTGTACACAAGCCCCTAGATCCACATTTTTAGGTATCTAAACAAGTAATCTGCATCTATCTCCCATTGATTTCAGTGGAAAGAGGAGTTGTCAGTTCCCTTCAGGCAAAATGAACAGGATGTGCCTGGGCAACAACATATCAGGATGTGTTATAGACGGATTAACTGAGTGATACTGGTGGTTTCTCTGTTTCCCTGCCCAAGAGACAGGCTCATCTTCTCTTACTGCCATCTGTAATCCATTGAATACCCTAAATTCTCTGCATTGGATATAATATACCTTTTTTCAACACTATATTTATGTACATGTAATTTATATATGTGCAAATGCTGCTCCTTCTCTGAACTTGGTTGTCTGTAGTTTGTATTGTGATAGTATCTAAAGCTCCCATCAGTGATCAGGCCCCAATGTACTATACATTTTACACACACAATAAATAAACTGATGGATGGTTGCATAAGAGAGCAAGGTATATTTTATATAAATTCATTCGCACTAAGTTACTATCAGCTTTTTCCATGAGTATGAGAGGTAAGAGATGATATGTTTTCACACTACAGAAACCAAATAATTTAGATATGCAGAAGTAGAATTAACCTCACAATATATGGATTGTAAGGAAGGAGGAGTCCAGTGGTTAGGGCGCTATCCTGAGATTATAGAAACCTAGATTCAATTCCCCACTCTGCCAGACTTCTTATATGGCATTGGGCAAGTCACTTGAGGTTAAGTTTTTAAAGCTAAGTAGGTGTAGGTGCTTTAATACCTTAATGAATCTGGCTCTGGTCACTGGATATGTCTGCACTTTTGAACTGGAATAAGAGGTAGGAGGGGCTAGCAACACTGATTTACATGTCCATCAGAGATGCTAGGCGTGTACTTGGGGTGGCTAACTCCTCCCACTGCTCATGCTGCCGTGGCTACATTTTGTTTTTGTGTGAGTATGTCTCTTAGAGTTGGGAATCACAATCCCAACTCAACTGTAAACATCCCCTCTCAGTACATCAGGTCCCCACCTGTAAAATGGGGGTAATGGTAGTTATCTTCTCTCATAGGGGATCTCTGAGAATAAATGCTTGTAAGATTGTGTGAAGTGTTCAGTTGTTACAATTGTAGGACTATAAATACCTAATCAAAGACAAATATATTGTAATTTTTCTGAGTGGAACAGAGTCAAAAGTGGGGAAGAGACTTTTGACTTTTATGTTAGACTGTCTTTAGTCACCCTTCTGACTCTTGAATTCTTCTTTGGAATGTTCAGTGGTAATGAAGCAATTGGGTGGGGCTCCAGAGGTTGTACAGTGAGCTGGATGAAGAAAGCTAGTTCAGGGAATGGAGTAACAGCAGCTCTAGAAGACAGACACCTGAAGAGGGAGGGGAGAATAGTAGAGCCAGAGGTAAGTGGTAAAATAGGGGAGAGGTGGCTAACAAGGAAAACAAGTATAGATAAACACAGATTAATAATAGGAAATCTTTAAAAAAAAAAAAAAAAAAAAAAGCCTAAAATAGCATGTTGGGATTAGGGATGTCATCTACTAGGCGACTAGTGATGTGACTAGTCGCTCCCCCGCTGCCCCCCACCCCACTGCCTCCGTCAGAGAGAGGCAGCAAGGGGAGGGAGTAGGAGCCAGTGCTGGAGGGTAGAGGGAGACAGCTTAAAAGCTGGTTCTCCTCAGCACCATCTCCGCGGGGGGCAGGGGAGGTAGAGGCACAGCGGGAAACGGCGCAAGTAGGGTCTGAAGCAGTCTCCGCTTGTGCCGATTCTGCTGCGATTCTGCTATTGAAATGTACAAGAGCCCTGCAGGGAGCCCTGGCAGGGCTCTTGTACATTTCAAAGGCTGAGGTGCCACAGGTCAGTCCACCGCTAGCCCTGTGCTCCCTGTGGGACATCTGCTTTTGATGCAGGACTCTTGCTGCAGTTCAAAGGCAGAAGTGCCCTTATAGACTAATCGAATAGTTGATGGAAATCCCATCAACTGTTGGATTAGTTAATTAATCGAAATTTAACATCGCTAGTTGGTATTTAGGTTTTTGGCTTAACTATGTAAACAAGTTACAATTGTGCATTTACACTGCAGTCTTTCAATTACACAAATGCTCTATTCAATCAAGCTCTAATTCTCCCATGCCTCTATCCCAGCAGTTATTACAGACTTCAGGGTACACTACACAGGCACATTTTGGGAAATGAGTGTATCTTGCCTTGTCACTTAGCATGTATTTGCATATTTCTTTTAGCTTCACAGCAATGTGATACTAGATTTAGAATTTAATCCTATTACTCCATATTGAAATAGTATTCATATGTGCAATTTGTTTTTAATTGTAACTGTTACAAATGACACAGAAATTTCATATTCTAAACACTGAATGGGAAGGCTTATTTTCATAAAGGAATAATTGGTTTGGGAGTTTTGTTGCTGTGTGTATAATTTAATTTGGATCTGCATTTGATTTAAAAGATCTGACTAAAACTGCAAAGTACAATCTGGTTTTGTTTGTGTCATGCAGGAGCCTGCTGCCCACTTTGTGCTGGCATGCTGAGAGTCTTATATGATAAAGACAAGTTGGACACTTTTGCTAAGGTAAAGGGCTGTAGCCCTTTCTCAAATAAAATGGTTGAAATTTTTTGAAGGGCAGTTTGTGATATTCAGTTATTTTTTTAAAAAATTGTAGTTTGAACTATCAAAAATGCCAAATTATTTTGTTATAAAAAGTTAAAAATACTCAGAAACTGATTCCTTTTCATAAATAGGAAGTATTTGGTTTGCTTTTTATCATCTTTACAATCCCTTTTAGTCATTGATATTAAGGTATAAGAATTGAATTGTAATTGAGACCCGAAGAGAGATGGTCCAAATAAATACTATCATGTACTTTGTACAGTTGTTTACAATAGTTTTATATTGTAAGATTACAGCCTCTTAAATTAGAGAAGAAAAACCCTATAAGAACACCATGTTTGTTCTGTACCAGTGAAGGGATTGTTCCTTTATAACTTTGAGAATTTGATGCAGTATTAATATTTTCCAACTATTGCCCTAGGAAGGACTATTTTACTGGGTTAATATATCTCTCTGTAGGTACCCTTACTCTGGTATTTTCTTCTGCTTAATTTAATCTCTTCCTGTTACATCTCCTGATAAAATTATCTAACTTTGATTGTTTACACTCTTCTGATACTTGTAGATAATTATCATCTTTTTCATCATAGTTTAGCCAAACTATTCCTAGTTAACTCTTTTTAACTTCCACATAAGTAAGACTTCCTCCTTCCCTCCCTTTGATTCTTTCTCTAACCTCCAGTTTGGCAATACTTTTTCTGCAGTTGAGTGTCCAGAACTTAATCCAGCACTTAAGGTGTAGGTTCCCTAATGAAATGTATAGAGTATGTTCCCTCACTGGAACAGCATGTGATATCATAAATGAACTTTTTCAGTGCCACTTATCAGTAGCAATAAATATAGCAATGTAATCTGGTATCAAAAAAGGGATTTTTTTCTTTCCTGTCAACATGTTTCTCATTTTTAAAAAAGACTACCAACAGATGAAACAGAATAACCCCCCAAAACAATTGAAACATCTTATCAGTATTTAGATAATTATATAGAAGCTATGCTAATTATTTCCAAATGTACAGTTTCTTCCTGTGAGTGTTCATATACAGGGTACAGTTTCTCAATACTTTTCTGGAGTGTCTGCAGTATTCAAACCATCCCTTCCAAACAGTTATATTCACTGTGTTAAAGAAGAATAATACAAAATGGCTTAATGAAACTATCAAATAATGTAAATTCAAAATTTGACCCTAAAGGAGATCATGAAATGCTAGCTGCTCTTTGAGTCATTATCCACATTGATTCATGTCTGGTGCACTTGTGCCTGTGCATATGACATTGAATTGTTATGGCCAGTAATGTCTCTTGGGGTTATGGCTTCATGTGAGATGGCTTTGTGCCACTGCTCCTTCCTTGAACCCACCAACACCACTTGAGGCATAAAAGATGGCAGTGGGCTCCACCATCTGTCAGTACCTTTTTATCGCCGGTGGCAGTGAGATTGAATCCTTGCAATTTCTGCTTGCTTCTCTGTTGTTGTGAGTGATTCGTTAATTAACTTTTAGTTTGCCTGTTGCTGTTTTTTTAAAAAAGAGAAGAGAACACACTTTCACCAATTTATTTTTTGAACTTACGGTCTATTCATCACAGAGGCTTGGTCTACATTGGAAAATTAAATTGGTTTTAACTACAAGTTGAACCTCTCTAGTCTGGCACTCTCTGGTCTGGCAATATTTGTGGTTCAGCCTGATTTTAGGTAATCGGATGTCCACTTATCATGAGTGTAGCCAAGTTTCACACAGTCTTATAAAGTTTGTTTACAACCACCTGTCCTGGCTCTCAGTGTTCTGTATTGTTATTTAGCTTTAATTTACCCCTAAATTAAACTCCTGCAGCCTCCTGGAGAAGTGGGTTAGCTGCACTGATAGGAGAATCCCTCCTGTCACTGTAATTAGTGTCTACATTGAAATACTGCAGCAGTGCTACTACAACAACATAGCTGCACTGGAGAAAAGCCCAGTTTTTAGGAAAACTCAACACATTTATGAGAACACAGTGTTTCAGAATGGTGACTTTAACCAAAATAACCACAATAATTCTGGCAGCAGAGATAGGATATTGGTTCTCAGTCTTCCACTTCCAAGATGCTTGTTTTCATATTGTGATTTATCTGTCTCTCAGAAGATTCCTGAGATTCACCATATGGAGATAGCAACGTTCCTGCTAATACATCCCAGAATGATGTTTGCTTGTTGTTGTTGTTGTTGTTGTTGTTTTTGGCTACAGCATAACCCTGTTGACTCATATTTAAGCTGTGGTCCCTTATGACCACTAGATCCATTTCCGCATTACTCCTTCTTTTGCAGTCGTTTCCCATTTTGTATGCGTGAAACTGATTGTTCCTTCCTAAGTGGAGTACTTTGCATTTATCCTTATTAAACTTCATCCTACTTACCTCAGACCATTTCTCCAGTTTGTCCATATCAATTTGAATTACAATCCTGTCCTCCAAAGCACTTGCAACCCCTCCCAGGTTGGTATTATCAGCAAATTTTGTAAGAGCACTCTCTGTGCCATTATCTAAATCATTAATGATGATATTGAGTAGAACTGGTTCCAGAACTGATCTCTACAAAACTTCGCTCTTCCCCTTCCAGCATGACTGTAAACCATTTATTACTCTTTGGGAATGGTTATCCAATCAGTTAGGCACCCACCTTATAGTAGCTCCATCTAGGTTGAATTTCCCTTGGTTGTTAACAAGAAGGTCATGCAAGACTGTATTAAATGCCTTAGTAAAGTATAGCTATACCATATTTACTGTTTCCTCCTTATCCACAATGCTTGTTTTCCTGTCAAGAAAGCTGTCAGTTTGGTTTGACACCATTTGTTCTTGACTAATCCATGCTGACTGTTACTTATCCAGAAGCTCGATCAGAATACACAGATATAATGGCTTTGGGATAATCAGGATAATCCTGATTGTTCCATCTTAGCTGAGACAGCAATGGCACTTGAACACTGTCATTGCTTCCTTCCATGACAAGGCAGACAGAGTCACTATTTGCTTTCCCAATGATTAAACACTTCTTTAAACCCACTTGCAGATGGAAAAGAGGTCTCACTCCACATGCTAGATGTTCGCAGAGCATTATCTTTCTCCATAGAAAGAACAAAAACATCCAGAAAATCACTTAGACTTTTGGTCTGCTAGAGGGGCCAAACCATCTCAAAACAGAGACTATTCAAATGGGTAACTGGATGCATCCATTTGTACTACCAAAACAATAATCTGTAGCCCCATCAGGAGTTTGCACATACATTTTTTGAGGAGTACAGGATCTTTCGAAAAAGCCTGCCATCTGCCACGCGTCTAGACCGTGGTTTTACTTTTGAAATGACGCTTTTTTGAAAGAGCGCCATTATACAATTGTGCAAATGAAGCGTGGGATATTTAAATCCCTGCTTTGTTTGCAATTTCAAAATGTCTAATTTACATCCCTCTATTGAAAGAGGAATGTAGTCTAGACACAGCCCTAGAGAAGAAACGGGGGAATAGTTGGCTACATGCCACTGTGTAACCACTGAGAATGGTGTGAGGTAGCTGTGGCCATGTGCATGACCCAATTGGACACTGCTACTACAGATGTCCAGTTATGAGCACAGGGTGTCAAAATACCTAAAGTGGAGCAGCCACAGGGACAACCATCTTAAAGAATCTCAGTTACTGCACAAGGTGAGTAACCGTCTCTTTTGCCTCATTGTCTGCTGAGGCAGTCAATCCATGGGACTGGCATATTCTTCACAATATCTATCCTGGCGCCATGCATCTGGCAGGGGAGAGCAATATGTTGGCAGATTCACTTATCAGACACAGTTCTCTCGAGCATGAGCGATCCCTGAAGTGTCAAGTGGTACCAGAGATTTTCTTGTGCTGGGGTTGGCCTAACATAGACCTGACTGCAACCAGATTTAATTAAAAGTATTATCTTTTCTGTTCAAGAGTGGGTAAGGTCAGTCTATATTGGATGCTTTCCTATTGCACTAGGGAAGGGCCCATTTGTATTTTCCCTCCTTTTCTATTAATTTAGAAGGTGGTGAATTATGTGTCAGGGCACAGGAGGAGGATAATCTTGATTGTTCCATGCTGGCTGAGACTGCAGTGGCACATACACTTGCTTCAGCTGTTTCTTTAGTATGTGAAGTTCTTTGGCATTTGTTGTCCATATGTATTCTATGACCTACCCTTCTTCTCCACTGCAACATCGTTGAAGAAAATGAATGGTGGTTGGCTTGTACCATCCTTTATGTCCTCAGTACAGGAGCATAAGGTCACTAAGTAAGGTACATGCGTAGGCTCAGTGGACAGTGAAGCCAGAAGATTCTGATCACAAACACTTGAGGCACAAGTGCCTCAAGAGCAGAATATATATGGACAGCCATCTTGAAGAACCGCCATTACTGGAAGATAAGTGTGCTCGCCTTCCCTTCGCTTAAGATTTATTTGTTGTTTATACAGACTGGGTTTAATTATTTGGTTAAAAATGGAGTATGTTCAAACAAATTTTCTACTATGACATTACCTTGTTTACATCTCTGAAGAGGACAAATCTAATTTCATTTAATTTTGCATGCATAGTAAAGGTCTCGATCTTTTTGCAGGTAACCAATAAAAAGCCAATAACTGTACTGGAAATACTTCAAAAAATCCGTCTACATGTTTCAGTGCCACAATGTGATGTGTTCGGATACTTAAGCATAGAATCTGAAATTGTGATACTCATCATACCTGTTGATCAAAACCCAAAACCATTGCAGGTAGAATTTATGATTATTTTATTTAGTCAATACGGTTCCACTGTATGTCAATACAGGTTGTCATATTTAGTCTGTGCTATGTACCATTTACTTTTACTTTCGTCTTACACTTGAAAAAATACAATGAAAATTCCAAGAATAGAATGGAATAGTCTCATTGTTTTGTACTGAATGATGACTGTTCTGAGAATTCTTTAGTGGTTTGTGCTCAAGAGTTTCTATTATAAGGATAAAGTGGATGTGTTTGTCACTCTTACTGTTTTTGTAAGAGTGTCTGAATGAAGAAGAAATTGTGCATATCTCTATGTGAATAAGCAACATTTTGGTTGGTACTGAATAAAAAAATAGTTTGAGCTCTAGCAAAATGTTTCTTTTTGAAATTTTCTTTTTTTTTAATAAAATTGAAGCAATTTTTAAAACAGTAATTTTGAATTAAAAATTGTTTCATTTTGACTTGGGAAAAAAATCTGTTATGGCTGAAAAGCAATTTGACATGAATTCATGCAGTGTTTCAGTTGATCCAAATGCAAATTTTTCAGCAAAAAAAGTTTGAAAAATTTCACTCAGCAGTAGGTGTGGATGCTAGCAGAATATGCTGGAGCACATAGTAGACTACAACAAATGGAAAATAAAATACTACAAACTTCACTCTGTTCCATGTTGCTGGAGTTTGTGGTATCTTTTTTAATGTTTAAAAATGCAGTAAACTAATATAAAATTCTGTTGTTTAGCCTTCTGTGAATTATATCTCATAGCAGATAGAGCAACTGAGTAAAATACAAAAGAATTTTCATTTAAAATGTCACAAAGAAAAAATTTAGATGAATGAGTGTCATGCATTTAATAAATGTGCTTTGGAATGTGAGTCTTTAATATTGAGCCATTGGTCTGTTACTTAAAAATGCACCTAAATATGTACGAATGGATGATACTACTGTCTGTCTTGATGCTAACCATAGATACACATTAGGCTGTTGTCCATCTCTATGGAGCGGGTCCTCAGCTGCAGGAAATTGTCATAGCTGCATTAACTTCAGTAGAACCCTAAGTATCTGCTCCTGTATTTATGGTCTATCCCAGTTCTTCTTCGAGTGATTGCTCATGTGCATTCTAATACGTGTGCGTGCACAATCTCCGGAAAGCTTTTATCCAAATGGTATCGATAGGGTTGGCTGTGGAGCCCCCTGGTGTGTCACCATTGCAGCAGTTTATATAAGGCACAGCTGATTTCCTCCCCCCCCCAACTCTCTCAGTTCCTTCTTACCATTCATGACAGTCATTTGAACAGCTTTGGTCGCTTGCTTAGGAAGTGTTTTGACTACCCTAGTGTCGTAGTTCTAGTTAATTGTATAATTTAGTTAGTTAGTTGGTGCACATAGTTTTCCCCCCACCCCCACCTCCACTTCAGCCCCGGCCTTGGGGCATGCCACACTCCCAAGACTTCAAAGCCTGTGAAAGTTGCGGCAAGCTTATGCCCAAGGGTGACCCTCATGCTGATTGCCTTAAGTGTCTGGTTGAGGGGCACCAAACAGACATGTGCCCAATTTGTAGGAACTTTCATCCCTCCATCTTAAGCTCCTCTTAATGGAGGTGGCACTGTGGCCCTCGGCACCAGAACCACCCTAAGCACTGAAAGTGAGAAATGTTCCAGCATTGGTACATGATCTGGCATGGAAGAATCACTTGAGCTCTAGGCACCACTCTCCCCACAGCGTGGGGTTGAGCACCCAGCACTGCTCTCAGTCCCTGGTGCCAACCAAGAGAAAAAAGGCAGACAGGGGCAGGTCACCAGTGAAGGCACTGTGTAAAGGTGCAAGTGCGGCAGGCCTGGCGCAGTGGCACTCATATGTGGCATCGCCAGCTATGACACCATTGGCTCTGACACTGCCATCAGTCCCAGTGGTCAAAGTCTCCTGAGGCAGAGACTGTCCAGAAGAGGCCGCAAGGGATCTCATAGAGATGACAGCCCATTCATTGCTGCTGCATGGACACTGCTGATCTGTATTGCAGGATGTGGCACCAGAGTAGCTTTCGCATGTGTTGCAGATAGTGGCGCCTGTGATAGGCACTTCCTCATCTGCAGCACCTCTTAGTGACACCCAGGGAGCCAATGGCACTGGTAGTGCCAGGCCTGCTACCCCACGCACCGAAGACTGCAGCTCTGTTCTCTGGCACATAAATGCATGTGATGCCGTCAAGTGCAGCACAGGTCACTATAGCTCCAATACCAATGGCGCTGATGACAATGGCGGCACTGATGTTGTTACCAATAGTGGTACCACCCCGGAAGCACTGGGGCAAACCAGCCACATTAACTAGAAACTCAGTGTCTCTCAGGTAACTGCTCTCCAGCACTGTTGGGCTCAGCATCCCTCTGAACTGGCACCAAGTATTCGGAGTCGGAGTTGTTGTCATCCTCCAGTAGCCAGTACCACTCACGTTCATGGTACCATTCCTTAGTACCACTCTTACCACCAGCATCAGGAGGCATTGGTACAGCAATTCTGACTCCACAGAGGTAGATGCCCATGAACATGAACTGGCTCTTTTGGACCCTGTCAGCCTACCACTGAAGGAAAGGCTCCGTGTTGAGGCTGGCATCAGTGGTGTTGGTGCCCAGGAGCCCTTCTTCAGTTATGGTGGGTCTGGCACCAGTAGAAGAAACAGAGCAGTGTCCTCTGGTGCCACCTGCTCCAGTACTGGTACAACCAGAACGAATTCCTCAGGCAGATCACCTTCCTGTCTTGTCCACAGATGGAGGGTGCAGAGGTTTCCTCTTCCTCCTCCCCAGATGAGACTGTGGCGGACACGTCCTCTACCTTTCTCCTAGTCAGAGACGTCAAGGTCCATCAGGACCTCCTATGCAGGGTGGCACAAAACCTCTAGTTGCAGGTGGAAGAGGTGGTGGGAGGACTCGGATCCTCATAGCTGAGAGGCCTTCTGAAGTGGCACTGCCCCTTATTAAGTCCATCAATACAACTACCAAAGTGTTCTGGCAGATGAACCAATCATAAAGAGCACCAGAGTCAGTCTGGGCCTCTGCCCAAGGCCCTAAACATTGGACCTCTTTGGGTGGAAGGTTTATGCCACCGGGAGTCTGCATCTATGGCTGGCTCCATAGATGCAGGGGACTGGTACATTGCCCTTGACATGAAGAGTACATATTTCCACATATCCATTATCCCCTTCTATACAAATTTCCTTCGGTTTGTGGTCTAGGACCGAAATTACAAGTTCCGGGGATTGCCCTTTGGCTTCTTCACTGCCCCCAGAGTCTTTATGAAATGTATGGCAACAGTAGCAGTGTTCCTGTGCAAAATGCCACATTCAGGTGTTCCCCTATCTGGACAATTAGCTCATCAATACTGGCTCCTGCAAGAAGGCTACAGGCCATGTGATGCTATCATGTGACACATTGCAAAGGCTGGGCCTTACCCTCAGTGTTCCAAAATTCACACAGAGTTCATAGGGGCCTTACTGGACTCCATAACAGTCAGAGCATCACTCCTGGAAGCACGCTTCCAGACCCTCAGTTCCCTCATCCTTAACCCACAACAGTTCCCCATGACCACGGCCAGGAGGTGCTTGCAGCATGCACATGTGGGCTGCGTCTAGACTGGCATGATTTTCCGGAAATACTTTTAACAGAAAAGTTTTTCCGTTAAAAGTATTTCCGCAAAAGCGCATCTAGATTGGCACAGATGCTTTTGCGCAAAAGCATCCGTAGCCAGTATAGACATGATTTTGCGCAAGAAAGCTCCGGTGGCCATTTTTGCCATCGGGGCTTTTTTGTGCAAAACACTCCTTCCCTGTCTATACTGACCCTCTTGCACAAGTATTCTTGCGCAAGAGGGCTTTTTCCCGAGCGGGAGCGTGAAAGTATTTGCGCAAGAAGCACTGGTTTTGTACATTACAAAGTCAGTGCTTTTGCACAAATTCAAGCGGCCAGTGTAGACAGCTGGCAAGTTTTTGCACAAAATCTTGCCAGTCTAGATGCAGCCATGTAGTACAGCACTCCCACCTTTCGTGTCCAGCCCCTTCAGGATTGGCTAGTGTAGGTCTGTAAACCAGGCAAAGATGCACTGGATAAGGTGGTGGTTCTGCCCCATCAGGTCCTGCAGATGCTCAAGTAGTAGCTTCAGTGCCAGGTAGTTTGTGTGGGAGTACTCCTCTCTAAGCCAAACCCCTCATGGTCCCTGGTGACAGATGTATCTGATCTAGGTTGGGTCACCCACCTGGGCCAATTGCAGACTCAAGGCCTGTGTTCCCAGGCCAATCTGGGCCTTCATATAGGCATGCAGAAACTATCATTCACTGGCTTGCCAGGCCTTTTAGGACCATCTAAGTGGCATGTGTGTGGAAGTGTTCACAGGCAACACCACCACAATATTTTGTGCCAGGAAGCTCTGGGGCTATGGGAATTTTGTATTGCCAGTGATATCACCCTGCAAGCTTTGTTCCTCCCAAGAGGTTTGCAGCAAGCTGGTAGACCAGCTCAGCCAGTTGTTCTCCATTCATGAGTGCTCTCTCTGGTTAGACATTCTGTTACCCATCTTTTTTGGGGGGAAGGTTTTCCCCAATACACCTGTTTGCAACGAGGGCCAACCATGTGTCCCATGTTCTGCTCCTTCCCAGGCAGCGGCCCGGGCTCCCTGTCAGATGCATTTCACCTCTTGTGGTTGACCGGATGTGTTATGTCTTTCCCGTTTCCCTTCATAGACAGGGTCCGTCTCAAGATAAAGAAGGACAGGCCTAAGTCATCCTTATAGCTCTGGCATGGTCCAGATAGCACTGATTTGCCCTACTACTGAGCCTTTCCAGGGCCACTTCCATAACCTTTCCCTTATGTGAGATCTCATCACTCAAGACCGCAGCAGGCTCTGTCACGCCAACCTGGAGTCCCTCCATCTCACAGCATGGATGCTTCATGGTTAAACCGACAGAGTTGGGCTGCTTCAATCCTGTTAGGGAGGTCCTCTGGGGGAGTAGGAAGCTATTCACAGGGCCACCTATTTAGCCAAATGGAAATGTTTTTCCTTATATTGCCAGCAAAAGGGGATCTGGGCCATGGGGTCTCCTGTCCCTGTCATCGTGAACTCTCTCATGGATTTAAAGCAGCAAGGGCTAGTACTCTGCCCGATAAGGATGCATCTGGTGGCCATTTCCACTTTCCACACAGGAGGACTGAGTCAATTTGGTATAGTTCCTATAGATCCTATAGTAACACATTTTCTCAAAGAGCTTTACCTGGCTGTACCCCCAAGTCAGACAATCCCTTCCTCATTACAACCTAACTCTCATGCTTCTAGACAGATGGGCAGCCCTTTGAACCTCTGACCATCTGCCCCCCTTCTACTTGTCATGGAAAGTAGCTTTTTTGGTAGCAGTAACGTACGCCAGGAGGGTCTCCAAGCTCTGGGCTCTCACTTTGGAATCCCCATATATTGTCTTTTATAAGGATAAAATACAGCTCCTGGCTTTTCTACCTAGAGTCGTCTCCCCCTTTCATATCAACCAGATTATATTCCTGCCTGTTTTCTACCCAAAGCCTCACGCCAGTGATAGGGAGCATGTGCTGCGCTCCCTGCATGTTCAGAGCACACTCACATTTTATGGAGATGGAACAAAACCATTTAGGAAGTCACCACAACTCTTTATTGCACTCTGACAGAGGGGATGAAAAGTCTCCCTATCTCCTCTCAGCAACTCTCCCATTGGATCACGTCCTGTATCAAGACTTGTTATGTTATGACTTAGCAGAAGGGGTTGTATCTTTGCTGACTGCCCACTCCACCAGAGCCCAGGCCTCTTGAGTGGCATTCCTCGAGAGTGTTCCAATCCAGGGTATCTGCAGGGCAGCGATTCCATAATGCAGCACACCCAGGATGATGTAGCATTCAGCAGGGCAGTCCTCACTTCGACTACTAAATGACTTCTGATCCCTCCTCCATGGGTACTGCTGGTAAGTCACCCATTGGAATGCACATGAGCAATCACTCAAAGAAAAGATGGCTACTTACCTTTCATAACTGTTGCTCTTTGAGGTGCGTTGCTCATGTCCATTCCAAATCCTGCCACCTCCCGTGTCAGAACAATCTGACAAGAAGGAACTGCGAGGGTTGGTAGTTGGGTGTGCCTTGTATACACTGCCACAGTGACACCATGCCAGGAAGCATCAGAGCCGACCCTACAGATACTGCTAGGGTAGAAGCTTTCCAGAAATGGTGCATGTGTGTGCAGATTCATATTGCAGTGGACACGAGCAACACATCTCAAAGAACAATGGTTACAAAAGGTAAGTAACCATCTTTTTTGATAGGATGATCCTATCTCTTACAAGACTAGCTCTGTGTGTTACAAAGTCCCCAAATATTTTTAAGAATCTGTAAAAGGACATCACATCACAATGTGCTGTCCCAGCATAATAATGATGTGACATAGCTACTTTGTGCTAGAAACCCAACCTTCCCTCTTACCTCTCCAAGATGGATATTGATTAGTAAACCAAAACAATATATATATATATATATATATATATATAATTATTATATAGATTATATTATTTTGCTTGGAGCAACTTGGAACTATTGCAGCAAAAACAAGTTTCAAATATGTATCACATTTATTTTTCCTGCAAAAGTGTATTTCCCTGTTTTGGTGTCAGCACATTTTTATAAGGAGGCTCCCCTGGGTTTAGGATTCATGCTGAATCATTGATGCTCTTCACTTATGCATTAACATGCATTGTTTTAAAGTTAAAGGTTTATCTTATCTTTAAAATAAAAAAGGGGAATTGTATCCACATTTTCTGATGATTATACAACACAAATATTATTCAGATATATTAATTTCCTCAAATTACTTGGTTGAGTGAAATCTGCCTCGTTTCTTTTTAATTTTCCCAAACACATGCTATGTGTTCAGTTTTGCTTCCTACATAAGCCAGAGTTAAGTGTCTTGTAAATGGAGAGAATTTGATTAGTTGCAGTGAATTTACGCCAGTTTACACTGTGACTGAATTTGGCTTTACGTCAAAGCCATGTGGTCTAGTCTCATCTATCAAGATACCTATAATTGCTAGTGTTCAGTTGAAATGTATTTTCTTTCAGTCTTCATGGTGTGTGTTTTACACTCCATGGTTAATGCTGCAGCTATATTTACATTATAAATCTTTTCTTTTTCCTTTGGGGAGTGTCCTTCTGGCTGCTGTTCTTCAGATGTTCTTGTGCCACTTCACTTGTAATTGGAGATTTGTGGTAGCAGTGCCTGGTTGTGTTGCACATTTGCAGTCCTCATCTCATGCCACTTCAAGCAGTTATCTAGTGTAGTATGACCTCTATCTCCCCAGCCCCAGTTTGTTCTCTACCACATTTGGCTTGAGTCAGAGCACTTACCAGCATCTCTGTCTATTTTTATTAGGTTCCCTTCCTCCTCCTACCTCCCCTCCCCCCCTCCCCGCACTCCAATTTAGACTTGGTTCTAATCTAACAAGAACTAATTCCTTCCCCCATTTAATTATTTTCTTCCTTCAGAAATATTTTTTCTCTCAGACTAGAAGACTAAGTTCCTATTGCTAGTTGTGGGTAGGTTAGAATAGAATAATTAATTTTACCCTTACAGGGAGAAAACACTTTTCTAAGGGCTTGCCAGTTCCCCATGTTTTATATGCTGCCTTACCCTTAAACAGGTACTTGCAGTGTATTTGCTGCCATGGTGAAACACACATCCCTCAAAAGTGTTTGCATTGTCTCAGTCTAAAAGCCCAAACCAGGAAGGCTAGAGATTTACAACTCAAACACCTTATGGTGGAAAAGTCTCTTCAGCCAGGGTTTGAGCCTGAATAACAGACCTTCCATGGACGAAGGTCCCCAAGTGCTGCCTCTGACAGAGCTTCTTCCTTATCAAAGACCACTCAGCCAAGAGCGTGGCCAAAACTAACTTTATGGAACCACAGGAAACGTGGCCACAGCCATGATAAGTAGCCATCCAGCTAACTAAAATAATGCCAGACTACAGATGTTTCCAGACCAGAGAGTGTCAGACTAGAGAGGTTCAACCTGTACTAAATAGTCACAGACCAACTCCCCATCATAAATATTTACACACATGGAAATTATTCTCTGCCTAGTGCCAAAATAAATAAATCACAGTGGTCTCCTAGAGTACATACTAGAACAGGGCTGGGCAAAATATGGCCTAGGGGCTGGATCTGGCCCACCAAGCCACCAGATCTGGCCAGCGGACCACCCTGCTGGGACCCTCAGGCACATAGCTGCTACGGTTTAAAGCACAGTCTATGCGGCTCTCTGCTCTGCAGGCAGGGGGAGGAGCCCAATCCTCAGCTCCTATTGGCTGAAACAATCAGCCAGTAGGAGCTGAGAGATTCACCTGGGGGATGGGGGCAATGGAAGTCTCTTCCCCCTCCCAGAGCTGAGAGCCACATGGAGGGAACAGCCTGCAGTTTCAAGTGGTCTGTGGCTACGCAGGCCTGGAGTCCAGCATGCCTTGGGGGTGCTACAGGGCTGCTGGTCAGGAGACAGTTAAGTAAGCATCTCCTAGCCAGAGCCTGCCTCTGGCACTCCAGCCCTTCCTGCACACCAATTCCCTCCCCCATGTCACCATCCAAACCCTCTGCCCCCTTCACCCCCTCCTCCCCCGCCCCAGGTCACAACTCCCTCCCAGACTCTCTCTCCTCTCATACCCCTCTCCTAGGCCAGAATCCTCCCCTGCACTCAAACACCCTCCCAGACCGTGCACCTCATTTCCCTGCCCCAGGTCACCACCCAAACCCCCTTTTCCCAGGTCACAATTCCTTCCCAGACTTTGCACCCCTTCCTAGAACTCCTCCCCCAGGCCAGAAACCTCTCCTGCACCCAAACATCTTCCCTGACCCTATATCCCAATCCCCTGACCCAGGACACAACCCCCTCCTTCACCCAAACTCCCTCTCAGACCTCAAATAGTCTCCTGCACCCCACTCCCTTACTCCTTGCACCCTTCTGCACCTAAACTCCAACCTAGATCCTGCATCTCCTCTACAGAAAAGTGTGGCCCTAGACCACTTTCCAAAATCTTGGAGTGGCCCTCCACCAAAAAAGATTGCCCACAAAAAAGATTGCCCTGTACTAGAACTTAAGAAATCAGACTGCTCCATGAGCTCAGTCAAGGTACACCTCCCAGCCATCGGTGTTCCACCAGAACAGGATGATTTTTCAGTTTTCACTGTCCAGTCACCAGATGCTTTCTCAAAGGAGTCAGCAACATTCACCCTGAAATACAGACCCTATCTCCACCGTGGGATTTTAACCTAGTGCAGCAGAACCTCCCCAGAACCCCAGTCGAACCACTAGTAATATGTTCACTTCTTCACCTCTCAATGAAGATAGCCTTCCTCACCACCATTATGCCTGCCACACAGAAGGAAGAGCTAGGGGGCCTCATGGGACATACACAATAGTCTTAAAAAATAAGATTAAGAATTCATCCAAAGTTCTTATCTAAGATTGCCTTCTCATTCCATCTCAAACAACCCATTCACCACCACTTCCATCTGAAACTCCATGGGAATAGACAGGAGTCCTCCCTTCATATCCTGGATGACTTTTATACAGACAGAACAAGAGAGGTGAATAATTTCAAGTCACCGAAATTATTCACCTCCATCACAGAATGATCAAAAAGAGACTCCATATCTAAACAGAGGTTGCCCAAATAGATTTTTGTGCTGTGATCCACAGTATCGTTAGCCCCCAACAAGGACCCATACATATTCCACAAGAGCTGTATCAGTATTTATAGTATTTCTTAACAGTGTCTCCATTATAGACATCTGTAAAGTGGCAACTGGGGCTTCAGCCCATACATGCATACAACACTGAATTAGAACAGTATTTAGCATCAGATGCAGTATTTGGATTTACCCTATTATCATGTGCCACAACTTTATATCTGAAGCCCTTTCCTTCCATTGATGGGCACTGCTGAAATCATCGAACATGGAGCACCTTCAGAGACACTACTTGAAGAAAAAGAGATTACTCACTCTGTCCAGTAACTAGGGTTCTTCGAGATGTGTGTCACTGTGGGTGTTCCACTACCCTCCCTCCTTTCCTCTACTTTGAAGTTTCACACTACATACTCTGCAGTTAGAGAAGGAATGGGGTGGGGTCTGGGTGTCACCACCTGAAGAAATACGGGGAGCACACATTTGTGACCCAACCAGACACTGCTACTACAAATCTCCAATTACATGTGCTGTCATATAAGAAGCTAAAGTGGAATGAACATATTAAAGAACTTCAGTTACTGTAGAGTGAGTAACCTTCTCTTCCATCCCCACCTTCAAAATATTAATAAAAATTTGTCTGTAAAAGTGGCTGTTGAGGACTAGCATTGAAATTAGACTATTTAGAATTTTTCTGTAAAAATGTAATTGAATCAGACGACGTTTTGAAGTTAACACTCTAAAATTAGAGGTGTTTAGCAGAAATAAAAAATCTAACTACGTTGTAGAAAATAAAACTTGCCCTGTAGATAACCCCTTGTCAAACACCCAAGATAATAACTTTTGAAAATAGACTAATATTTGAACATGGAATGCTGTGAAGCATCATCTGTGCTAAGTTCAGTGTAGCATGAAAAAGACTTCTAGAAAATGGTTTGTTGGTTGATTTTTTTCCTTTACTGTGAAAAGTAAATCTAAATCCTTGTGCAAAGGATCTCAGTGTAAGACTTGTCAGGAGAAAAAGGAAAATGTCCTCGAATGGGTTACTCTGTCTCCTAAGGTTTGCAGACCTGGGGGCACCAACCCTCCTAAAGTTCTTTAATGGTTCTCTACTTTCATAGACCTCAGTGCAGCATCTAGTGAACCAGAAGGGAAATTCCATCATTTCCAGTACTGTGAAGCTCTTCTTTCTAATTCTGGTCTATAATGAGATTTTGGACCTTAAAAATCTCAAAATTGTAATGAACCTTTTTTTGAAAGGTATAGTTTTCTTCCCATGAAGCTGCCACAGTAGGATTCATAAGTAACTAAGGCACCTGAAAGAGATGTGCAATTCAATTTTTAAAAATTCTCAAAAGCACTGGTAAATTTTAAGGCATGAATTTGAACTGATCTGGACAATTCTCTTGTGGCTTTGCCATCCTAAACTGTATTCACCATCCTAAATGTTTATATGTATCTTTTAGATAAAAATAAGAGATTTTAATAACTAACTTTTGGGTTTTTTTCTAGATTGAAGCCTGCAATAAAGAAGCAGAAAAGATAGAGTCTCTGATAAATTCTGACAGCCCAACTTTATCATCCCATGTGCCATTATCGGCACTTATCACATCTCAAGTGCAAGTTTCCTTTAGTATATCTTCTTCCTCAATTAAAGCTGTGCTTGTATTGCACACCCTGCTCTTGAGCCTTATATTGACCTTGTTAGCAGCAATATGTAATACATAACTGCTTAGAAAATGTGCAAAATAAATATCCTATTGTATTTTTTCTATATTGCGAATGACATTCAAAACTGCTGATCTATTAATAGAGCAAAATATATTTTAACCAGAAAAAATATATATAGCAGTTTGGTTCAACAGAATTCCAGAAAAGTGTTTTAATGTACTAATTTTTTCATTAAAATGAATTTTAAAATATTTGAAATAATCCAAAGGAAAACTCTCTTAATCACTAAAAGAACTGTTCAAAAGATTTTTTTACACACAGATAATTTTCATTATGCACACATGCCATAAAAATATACAAATCTCTAAAATTGTGATTCTGTGAAAAGGGAGTTGTTACATAACAATGATATTATTTTAAGCAGTGAACATACATTGTATTGAGATTTTTGAAGAGTTTAATTATTCAGATGTATATTATTGAGACGTATGAGGAGCATGCACCTATTTTAAACATTGATTTTTGGAAGAAACAAAAAATGCTGCTACTTATGTAATTTACCAAAAACTGAAAAAAAAATCATGTGAATATATTACCTTATATTTTATTATGAAGAAGGTTAAATAGCCATGGGCCTGTCCCAGCAAACTTGCACATTTGAGTAGCTTTACTCATTACCTGCTTAAGTGCTTGCAGGATATTGGGCCCCATGTTTGTAAAGTGACAATCATTTTCTAAGCCAGAACTGTATTTACATTAAGAAATGGAGAAGTGTATTCATTTCTATAGTTCTGTACATTGCAAATACCATGTATTCTATCTGATTTTTTTATTTTATGCAAAATTATTAAGCCTCTATTTATAAGTGCCATTTTAAATATTGCAGTATTTGCATCTTATCTAATGAAATTTACACTTTAAATATGTTGTTTTTATACAAACAAGACTTTACAAGTTATTGTGTTTTATGCACATGAACTTAATCTACATGAAGTGTTTTGTCTCAGTATTATTGTTGCCAACTTTTGAAGTATATACAGAAAATCTTGTTTGCCAAAATGTTGAACTTTAAAAGAAGGCACTTAAAATGTTTTGAATTTTGTATGTTGTTCTAGCATGTTTGTAGCAATTATTTTTGTTAAATATTTTCAATGCAATGTTTTTTTTATTTTAATAAAAAGAACTTTTATTTTCTCATGTATACTTAAAATATATATGCAATTTTATAAAATATTCAACATATTTCAGCGTGTTTTTGTTTGCTTTTAGATATAACACCTAGATAAAATTAAATTTAAAAAAATACACATTTGTGCAATGTTTAGATTGTAAAACTTGGCAAAGTAAATTCCAAGCTATGATCCTTACAGTAGTTTTGTATAGACTCTCTGTTGGTCTCTAAATATTCTGTAGTATCTTATACAGGGAGTGTCAAACATATTTGTGGAGAGAGCTGAATTACTTTTGCTGTTTTTGTTATGTTATAGGTCTGCAAATTTAGTCTTATACAAATGTCAGTCTGTCATCTGGAGATGTTCACAAAGATCAAGGAAAGAATTAAGATCCCATTAGCAAAATTGTTGGGGTATCATTTTGAAAAGCCATTGGTGCAGTCAAGCTCTTATCGCCTACAGAGTCCCATTGACTTTAGTTTATAACTGACAAAGTCCCAGTGAAACCTACTCCAAGTGCTTTCATAAGTGTATGTGTTCTTTGTATATTCTGTTGTGAAAAAAGCATGGTGTGTGGAAGGGTATGTAAAATATTTTTGATACAAATAACTATTGCAGTCTTTCTTTAGAATAACATGCTATTAATCCATTTGGTTGGGAGTTTTCCAGTGTGGTGTTAAAACCATAGTACTCTTGACAAGATTTTGAATTAAAAAAGATTGGAACTTTAGATGTCACACCAAAAGTGTCTAACAATTGGGAAGGTTTATTTGAATGCCTGAGTTGTTAACAAGTAAATAAACAAGCTGCCCTTTCAGTATGTAGACTATGTAATCTGGCTTCACGAGGTCTACAGAAAAAATGGGAGTTATATATATATATATATATATATATATATATATATACCACTTCTTTTTTTAAAAAGAATTTGGATGAGACCTTAAAATCATCTTTTCTATGTGGAATAGCATGTGTGGTACTGGTATGATTTTATAGCCATGAAGAAAACAGTCTTCAGTGAATTAGGAAGTACAGAAAACTCACCCCCCAGAGAGTCAATCTGTTAAAAGCAGAATTCAAATCCTAAGGATTTGTAGGTTCACAAACCATTGTTTTCTATAATGTACCTTTTAAAAAGTATGTGTTGGACAAGCAAATACTGAAGATCTTTGAATAAATAGTAAGCAGCTCAGCATAGTGTTTCAGTACACGTTTGCTGAGGCTTGCTTTTGCAGCAGTATATCAAATTGTAAATATCATGGGACTGATTCTCCTGGTATTATTCCTTAAGTTCATATTTTTGTTACAAATGCTTACAAACTGTTATTTTAGGGGTTTCAACAAGCCAATTGGCCACTTTTGTAAGAAGGGAATGGAACAGCTTCCATGATCAAAGTTACATGTGGTTAAGTTCTTTGCAAAATTGGGGCCTAGATACTTCAGA
Organism: Apalone spinifera; assembly: GCA_030068395.1. Taxonomy (NCBI): domain Eukaryota; kingdom Metazoa; phylum Chordata; order Testudines; family Trionychidae; genus Apalone; species Apalone spinifera. The sequence goes on from CM057846.1 coordinate 134,738,694, forward strand.
GTTGAAGATGAGACTGCAAAGCTGCTGCTTCCAAGTGGATCAGGTAAAGCATTGTTTCAACTACATATTTTTAAGCTAGTCTACTGTACTAATGGGATTTAGTAATCTCTTTTTACTCTGCTCGATTTGACTTTACCCACACCCAGTTTATTTGTACCCTTAAAAGGTAACTCTGTGCTCTTCACCTGTTCCTGCATTGGGATGAATTAATGCAGGTTACATCTGTAAAACAGATGTAACAACAATCATCACTCTTAATATTGGACCCACCAACCACCTCTGAGATATTATACCTTCTCCTCCACTGCACAGGTTTAATGTCTCCAGGATCCACTGCTTGTTTCTTCATTTTCTCCCATCTTTCTTAGGGTGGATTTAGCTGTGAGTCATTGCAGAGCCGAGTCTGGAACTTATCCCTGATTTTCAAATTCTTTGGAAAATCCTTGGGGTTCAAAGATTTGTCTGCTCCTATTGCTTGGCCAGTGCATTGAGGTTTATAGCTCCATGGAGTCCAACACGCTAACCATTAGCTACATGTGGCTGTTTGGCCAGTTGAGTGTGACTAATTGGCTTGAACAATACGGCTATTTGGCTGGTTGAGTGTGGCTAGTTCACTATAGCAGTAGCCACTATAGTGGCTACTGCTTCAGAACTGGTTGGACGCCACAGCTACAGCTATTCTTATAATGCATGAAGGCAGCTTACTTTCAGAGATTACTGTTTGAAACTATGGGGGTTTTTTGTTTTGTTTTGTGTGGGGGGGGAGGGCGGTTGGCTCAGGAGTCATATTTAAAAAGAAAATCTATTTTCTTCTTCGAGAATGTCCCTGCAGGTGCTCCACTGTGGTTGCTGGGCTTGCCCCGGCGCAGCAAAACAGAGACTTGTTGGAAGCAGTATTCAGCCAGACCGCACGTGTGCGGCTGTGCTCGCGGCGTTTGCGCTCTTTTCCTGCACGCAGTCTGGCCACCTGCCAGTTTCTCTAGACTGCCTCAGGCTGCAGACGGATGGAACCACGCTCTTCACCTCAACCTGTTTGTGAGACTATACATCCTCAAACTGCCTTGTAGATAGCCCTTAGCTGCTTTCTCTTCCTTCCTCCACTTTGTTTCTTCCCCCCTTTAATTAAAAAAAAAAAAAAAAAAAAAAGAAGAAGAGGAGAGAGGTTATATTAATAAGAGCTAGAAAACTAGTTTTCTCCCTACATTCCTGTCAGTGACTCTCCGGTTCTCCCTTGTACATAGTTGTTCATTTAAAAAAAAAAAAGATAAGAAAGACAAAACAAAAGCAAAAAGAATTCACAGAAACATATTCTACTTGATATACCGGTGATTCAAAACCGCCTGCATGCCGTCATCCTCCAGTTTTAAGAAATGTGGCATCTGCTGGGAGGCAATGCCAGCCTCCGACGGCCACTCTGACTGCATTAAGTGCCTTGGGGAGTCCCATGTCCCCCAAAAGTGCTCCCACTGCACTAAGCTGACGTCCAGGGCTCGACAAGATAGGCACCTACGAATGCTCCTCTTTGACAAAGCTCTTCAGACACAGCGTCCCTCATCTGCCACAGAGGAACAGCCCCCCCAGGCGATTGGCTTCAGCTCCCATTGCAGGCTCATCAAAAAGGCAATGGCTCTTTCCCACTGGGTCCTTACCTGCTGCCCTCCAAGGCAGAGTGATCAAAGGAGACAGACGGGGAGCGTCCGGCATTTCCAAGCCACGTCCCAAATCACCAGCTGCGCTAAAGCTGAGGCAGCCGGGACAGCTGGCACACACCGCGGCACCGAGGGTAACATTGGCTCCGCCTGCACCCCAGCCATCGGTACCGATCACCGAGCTGCCAATGAGAGCCTCGTCAGAGCCAACCACAACGGTGCCGACAGCTGCACCATTCCCGGATCACCATGCGGTGCCGGAACAAGCGGCACCAACGCGAGTGCCGCATACCATCTCGGCACCGGCCGCTACGGTGCCTGAGTCATCGGCACCATGGAGCCCTGCACCGACCTGCGCTACAGCTCGCGTCTCCAGAGCAGGACTGGGCAGCCCAGCCCCCTTGACTCCACCGCACCCTTGTGTTCTCCCCAGCCAGTCTCGCTCCCTTGTGTTCTCCCCAGCACCGTCACCCTCTCCTCTGGTACCGTGTTCTCCCTATTACCGCGGTAGCCGCCGCAGGTCTCTGCACTCTCCTGCCAGATTGCCATCGCCTTTCCTGACAGCTCAGCCTCATTATCAAAGACCTCATTATAGCCGATTATCTGTTTCTCCTGCCTCCTCCAGAGCATCGTACAGTCGTTCTCGTTCGCCTTACTCTCCATGCCATCATTGGCATCGTTCACGCTTTTATTACTCAGAGAGACACTCACCGCTGGATAGGATATACTCTCGTGATGACTATTACACCCGCGATTTTTGCAGCCAGTACTCTTACCGCTCACGATCCGCCTATGATTATGCCTCTTCTAGGCCCTCTCCGGCTCCTGCTCCCTTCACCTCTCTGGAACACAGGGCTTTGCCCTCTCAACTTCCATCGGAACCATACACCTTTTGCCGAACAGCCAATCAAAGTCTCCCCAGCAGACTTCACCAGACGAAGTAGTCATCCCCGGCGAGGTCTCTCTGCCTGATGACCTTCGTCAGTTCCAAGAGCTGTTTAGGCGAGTAGCCATTCCTCAGATACTGTTGTAGGAACTCAAGGACATGCAACACAAACTTTTTAGAAATCTTCAGCCGCAGCACAGGTCGCTCCTGGCCATTCTTTTTGACAAAGGTATCTTAGAGATTGCTGACGAAACATGGCACGCCCCAGCATCAGCTCTGCTGAACAGCAAGAGGACCGATAGGAAATATTTCTTCCCCCGAAGGGGATGGAATTCCTCTTCACCCATCCTCAACCTAACTCCCTTGTTGTGGATGCAGCTCAACAGAGGGCTAAAGCCCCGCAATTCAAACAGCAAGGCTCCGATAAAGACATGAAGAGACTGGATCTTCTGGGTAGGAAGGACTATACATCAGCAACCCTACTGCTCAGAATCTCTAACTATAGGGTGCACCTCTCCAATCACACCTTTGACACCTTCTCACGTTTGACTCTGCTGATAGACCACTTGCCAGAGTCAAAAAAATCTATATTGAAATCGGTGATCCAGGAGGGCTACATGTTAGCGAGAATGTCCCTCCAAATGGCCATGGACGTGGCTGACACCACCGCTCGCTGAACTGCCACTGCGATCATTATGCAGAGAGCCTCTTACTTGCAAGCAGCGGGAGTGCCTAAGGCGTTAGCGTATATCTACACTACAGCGTTAATTCAAGTAAAAACTCTGTTTATTTAACACAACTGGGGGGGAGGGGGAGATGAACCTCCAGGGAGACTGGGCAAAGGAGGCGGGAGAGGGCAGGAGAGGGGAGGGGGAAACCTGGGAGGAGGGAGCTGGAAGGGGGAAGCAAGGGGATGAAGGGGGAGGGGAAGCTCAGGACACAAGGGTGGGGGGTCTCACCAGGCCACATGTCTCCCAGCACGGTGCGTGCGGGGGCCTCGGCATCCCAGGGGGATGGGGAGGATGGTGTGGCGGTTGAGGTGGGGGGTATGGAGGTTGAGGAGGGAGAGGCGGGAGGGGGAGAAGGAGTGGGAGGAGGAACGGTAGCTGGGGGGGCAGCAGACACGGGAGCAGCATGAGGCAGCACACTCTGCACCTAGGTCTGCAGATGGGCACAGATGGCACGACCCTGAGCAAGCAGCTCCCGACAGAACTCCCGTTCTTCCTGTGCCTGCCGCTCCATGATGCAGGTCTGGGCTTGCAGGGCTCCCAGGTGCTGCTCATGGTACCCCTGCAGTGTTGCAGTGGTCCTGTGGAGCCCTCGGGTGTGGGAGCATGTCCTGGGCAGGGTGGTGCGCCCTGCATGTGCAGTTGGTGCAGCAGTGGAGAAAGAAGAGTAGTGGTCAGTTCTCCCTGGGGACACAGTGGGTGAAGCCCAGCCACCCCTCTGCGAGGTGAGCATGACCATGCCCTGCACCATCAGAGCCGTTGTGCTTGCATAGAGGCCATGTTTGGAATGGCCAGCTATCCCCGGGAGTGGGAGGTGCCCCGAGACCGCACCCATGCCCCTGTGC
>CM057846.1:134742901-134761566 GCA_030068395.1 Apalone spinifera
GGGACGGTGATGGCACTTACCTGGTGTGGCCTCCCCGGACGACCCTGCTGACTCTGGTACTGGGACAGCTTGGGGGTCCTGCCAGTGTGGCCCCCTCCGCGATGGCCCCTCTACTGCGCCCAGGTCAGGGCCCTCCAGTCCCGGCTCGCTGCCCCCCGGGGTGGTGCAGACCGTCCCGCCCCTCAGGGTGTGGTCGAGGGCGGGGAAGTAGGGGTAGGTGTACACTGGTGGCCCTGGCGTACACTTGCTGCAGCTCCTTGACTTTGAGGTGCACCTGCTCCTGGGTGCGCCTGTGGCCCTTTCTGGCCATGGGGGCTACTATGCGTCTGTAGACGCCTGCGTTCCTCTGCCTAGTGCGGAGATCATGGACATTGGGCCCCCTCCCCAAAACCTCAAGGAGGTCCATGATGTCCACACTAGTCCATGAGGGTGCGCACTGTCTACGGCCCCTGGCTGGCCCCTAGGTGCTGGGGGACTGGGTGGGGGATGGCTGGCTGCCACTGGCTGGCATTGTGTGGCCACTGGGTGAGGGGCTGCGACTCCTGGCAGGCCTGGCTCTGGCATGTGGTGTGTGGCCAGAGTCTATCCCTTTAAGGGCTCCGGGTCTGGGGAGAGGAGAAGAGTTTTCCTGGTTTGGCCCAGAGTGGGCACCAGGGAAAACTGGGAAGTGCTGGAGGCCAGCTAATTCAAATTAAGTGTCTACACAGCACTTATTTTGAATTAGCTATTCCAAATTTGGCGTTATTCCTCGTAGAATGAGGTTTACCAAATTGGAATTAAGCGCTCCGCTATTTCAAATTAAATTCGAAATAGCGGTTTGCATGTATAGATGCTATTGAACTTAATTTGAAATAACTGCTGTTATTTCGAATTAACTTTGCAGTGTAGACATACCCTTAGAGAGCAAGGTTGAGGACTTGCCCTTTGACAAGCACAAGCTTTTTGCTGAAAATACTGACACCGTCTTACACTCCTCAAAGGACTCCTGAACAACGTTGAGAACTTTGGGGATGTACACACCTCCCTTAAGGAGACGCTGATATACCCCATACCAGTGCAGGTACAACTATTTGTACATCAATGGCAGCAACAACATCAACAACAGAGGGGCTTCGATAATCAACACTCACGCCAGAGACTCCAACGACGACGCAGCGGGAACGGCCCCTACAACAAGCAGCAAGTTTGATGCCTTGGTCGGGCGCAGACAATCACAGGCAACTTCACAAATCAGTCAACCCAAGTCTTCCACCATTGATTGAAGCCCTTCTTCCACCAATGGGCCGCAATCACCACAGACAGATGGGTACTGGAAATCATTCAAGTGGGTTATACCATTCCCTTCACTTCCATTCCCCCCCACTACCTCCCCCATCCCATCCCTTTTCAGGGACCCCTCTCACGAGGCCCTCCTGCTAACAGAAGTCGGCTGCCTACTCTCTCTGGGGGCTATAGAGACGGTCCCGAACGAATTAAAGAACAGAGGCTTCTATTCCCACTATTTCCTCACCCAGAAAAGATCCGGAGGTTGGCAACCCATACTAGACCTCCGCCGTTTGAACAGATTCCTGCGCAAACAGATTCAAAATGATCACGTTGTCTGCCATCCATTCCTGCACTGGACCATCACGACTGGTTTGCCACCCTCGATCTCCAGGATGCCTATTTCCACGTTGCTGTCCATGCGGCCCACAGAAGAGTCTTACGTTTTGTCGTTGACACGGATCACTACCAATACAAAGTCCTGCCCTTCGGGCTGTCCTCCACCCCCAGGATATTCTCAAAGATCCTGGTAGTCGCAGCCTTCCTCCGACAGCAAGGAGTAATCATCTTTCCATACCTGGACGACTGCCTACTCAAGGGTCCTTCTGCCTCCGAAGTTCTTCACATGATCCATCTCACCAGGCGAACCTTCCACACCCTCGGGCTCCTCCTCAACAAACAAAAATCCGTTTTGCACCCAACTCAGGATCTGGAGTTTATAGGGGCTCACTTGGATTCGGTTGCAGGCAGGGCCTTCCTACCTCTGCACAGATTTCAGTCCATTCAAGATCTCATTCAAACCATTACCGGCAGTCCCACTGTTCCACTCTTAGCTTGTCTGAGACTGATGGGCCATATGGCCACCACAACATACGTGGTCTGATACGCCTGGCTGCACTTCCGCACCCTTCAATACTGGCTAACACTGGTTTACAACCACACCAGATGTGACCTCCACAGACCAGTAACGCCTCCACTTTCCATTACACGATTGCTCCTATGGTGGACCAACTGCGAAAATCTGTTATCTGAGGTTCCTTTTCATCAACAGCAGCCCTGTCACCACCTTACAACAGAGGCTTCCTTACTAGGTTGGGGAGCCCACAAGGTGCCCCTTTCAGCACAGGGCCAATGGTCGCCATTGGAGACGCATCTGCACATAATCCTCTTACAACTACGTGCGATGTTCAATGCCTGCAAATGTTTTTGCAAACACATTCAGAACACCACGGTGAGAATACTCACGGACAACATCACGGCCATGTATTACGTGAACCGCCAGGGTGGAGCTCGCTCCCATTCCCTGTGCACAGAAGCTATCCGCTTCTTGAATTGGTGCATTCATCACGGAATAACACCTATGGCATCTTACTTATCTAGCACCACGAACGTGACCACAGACTTCCTCAGTAAGCACTTCGACGTGAAGCACAAGTGGGAACTGCATGATGGAGTCCTGCATGCGCTTTCCCTCGGATAGATCTCTTCGCGACCTTCAGCAACGCGAAGTGTCACAAGTACTGCTCCAGAGCAGGTCTCGGCCCGGCCTCTCTGGGAGACGCCTTTCACATCAGTTGGCGCGGACTCCTCCTCTATGCCTTTCCCCCCATTCCGCTGATTCTGAGACTCCTTTAGAAAGTGAGGACAGATGTGGCGTGACTCATCCCCATAGAGCTGGATTGGCCGCACCAACATTGGCTCCCCTTTCTTCATTGGCGTGCCTGTCCTCTCCACCTCCCAAACCTCCTCACTCAGAACCGGGGATGGCTGAGGCATTCCCAGATTCACACTTTGAGCCTCACAGCATGGTTCCTAACTGGCTGAACCCATCTGAGTGTTCGGCACCAGTTAGATACGTTCTTATACATAGTAGACAGCAAACTACAAGGAATACTTACCTTCACAAGTGGCGCAGGTTCACTTCCTGGTGTACTACTAAACATCATTGCCCTGAAGTGGCTCCTCTCCCTCTTGTCATGGACTATCTAATGCACATAAAAGATACCAGCCTTGCATTAGCATCTCTCTGGGTGCACCTGGTGGCGATTTCGGCCTTTACATCACCGGTGGACCGAGCTTCCATCTTCACTCATCCCACCACAAAGAGATTCCTCAAGGGCCTCGCTAATATGAGTCCCCCACGAGACCCAATCCCACCAATATGGAACTTGACGTGGTTCTCGAGGCCCTAACGGGGCCACCGTTTGAGCCATTGGCCACCACATCATTACACCTTTTAACTGTAAAAACGCTTTTCCTACTTGCCATAACATCAGCACGCAGAGTAGGTGAGCTTTAGGCCATGATGGCCAAACCATCGTACACAATATTCCGAAAGAATGGGGTAATACTAAGACTGCACCCAAAATTCATTCCAAAGATTGCATCCCATTTCCACATCAACAAGCCAGTAGTTCTTCCAGTGTTCTACCCAAAACCCCATTCCTCACCATAGGAAGTAGCCCTCCATTCCCTAGATGCTTGGAGGGCCCTGGCCTTCTATATCGACCGGAGCAGACCCTTCAGACGCACTGACCGTTAGTTCATCTCCCTGGCACATAGGTCAAAAGGGCAACCAATAGCCTCCCAAAGGATCTCTAACCTAATAACCTCCTGCATAACAGAAGCCTATGCAGCTAAACGTATACCTCTCCCGTCCCACCCTCGTGCCCATTCCACCAGAGCCATGGCTGCGTTGACGGCCTTCCTTAAAGGGGTTTCCCCTTAAAGACATTTGCAGGATGGCCACTTGGTCCTCCCACGAGACTTTTGCTAGACATTTATTCTTTATCTTTGGGCACTCATTTGGATGGGGCGGTGGTGACTGTGGTGCTCTCCACAACCGATAGATAGGGACTCTGTACTTCCCTCCTTCCGTTCTGGCAACTACTGCGACGCAGTCACTCACAGTGGAGCACATGCAGGGACATTCTTGAAGAAGAAAGCAAAGTTACTCACCTTGGTGCAGTAACTGTCATTCTTCGAGATGGTGTCCCCGCAGGTACTCCACTACCCACCCTCCTCCCCGCTTTGGAGTCCGCTTTTTTCTTGTCTCTTACAGACTCCGAGGCGATCTCGAGGAATTGGCGGGTGGCTGGACCACGTGCAGGAAAAGAGCGCGAACGCTGCAAGCACAGCCAAATACTGCTTCCAACAAGTCTCCATTCTGCAGTGCTGGGGCAAGCCCAGCACCCACAGTGGAGCATCCATGGGGACACCATCTTGAAGAACAACAGTTACTGCACCAAGCTGAGTAACTTCGCTTTTCAATGGATTAAAAACTTATTTTAACTGTACAAAAATTAAATGAGTACTAAGAATTATCTGATAGGATGTCCATAATTTAGTGTTAAAATTCTTGTTTTTATTATATAATTTAACAGAGTAAAACATTTCCCACCTTCATAATACTGAGACCTCCCAGTGGATTTGTTACTAGCTAAAGTCCCAATACCATTTTTGATCACATGAAATTCAGTTTTGAACAAGCATAACATGAGTTTTGAATTTCTCTCATTTTCTTCTGAGCATAATACACATTGCAAAGTATGTAATATATTAAAATACTGTACACTTAGTTTTATGTAGTTTGTATTTAGCTTATGAAAAATGTAACATGACAGTATTGTAGCATAATATCTAATTAATATTTAGCTTCTATTTTGGTTCTGTAGAGTTCTTAGAAAGTAATAAATTAATTAGCTTGGAACCCCTTATCAAATTGCTGAATAGCTTGCAGATGACCAAACAAAATATTTTATTCTACATCTACAAAAAATATTTAATGTTTCCAAAAAGAAGAGAAGGTACAGTATGCTTCAGCAGAACAGTGCTTCTAAAACTGGTAAGTGATACACATTTTTAAGGATAATTGTCTGCCTGAAGGAGGATGCTGTTTTTTTAAAGAGCTTTTGCTTTTCAAATAAAGTTTTCAGGTGTCAGAACATACCAGTATAAAGTATATACCTTATTGTAGGTTTAAAAAAACATGAAATCTTTTTAAGATAATTCAATAGCCCTATGGATATGAACATTTTTTTTATAAGGAAGGATCCTTAACCTCACAATTTGCAACAGATGATCAGAACTATGCTTTATAATTCACCATATATCACATAGAGAAGTTAAGGCAGTTTGAGATTCATTGTGTTAAACTTCTGCTGATTAGAAGCCAGTCCTTTTGAAACACAGTGGATTTCTTCTCCCAAAGTATCCTGTGATTTGCCTTCCTCAAAGCTTGTTTCCACTTCACTAGGCCATGTACGGTCAGGAGATGGATTTGAGCCAACAGGCGTTGATGCCTCTGTTATGCCATCATTGCTTAATAATCCCATAGACTCTTCCTCTATAAACCCAACTTTATATTTTGGTAGAGTCTTTCTCTTATATCTGTCTGGGTTTTTTAGTTTGCTTCTTTGCTTTTCAATCTCAGCATCACTTGCAATATTGGCAAAGGTTTTCAGTCTGGTTTTAAGTTCAGATTCTGCTTCCTCTATATACCGGGCTGCTAATGTTCTTCTACAGCATTTATGTATTATTCTGGAGATTAAAAAAATGTTTAGTCAGGCAGTAATGTCCACAGTATGACTAGCAAGACAAATTGCTGCTGCACAGCCTGTTTATTCATAACAACGGGGTAATCTTTCACCTGTAGAATTTGGAGGTGACTCACTGGTGTTGCTGGAGGCCCCAGGAGTAAACCCTGCCCTTCAGCTCCGATCACCAGAAATTATGCCTCTGGCAGTGGAACAGGTGGTAGTTGGTTCAGTTTCTACTGACCAGTTTGTCTTATAACTAATTTTTATTCATTTTTGTGCAGAAGCGACTTAATTTTAACTTGTAGCTCCACTCTCCCTCTTCTGAGGTGTGAGGAATCATTGGAATATTAAGGCTCTGGGCACAGCACCTGTCTTGTAGACTTCCTCTACTATATTGCTGCAAGCTCCCCACCCACACTTTGGTACAGTACATGCTTTGAGCCACACTAGTGTGCTGGGACCCTACCAAATCTCCTGCACAAACCTGCAGCTCCACCATAGGAAGGATTGAACATGAGGATTCCCAGGCAGGGGAGAACGCTGCACAGCCTGCTTAAAGCACAGAGAGTAAAAATCAGGGTGAACCCCTTTTTTGGTATTTGCTGGGGCTTTTCTCCTCCCAGAAGGTCTCTCAATGCAGAAAGTCTGGGTATGGGAGAAGCCTGTTCCTCCTGGGCAACCTTGCCTCGAGCTGCAGGCTACTGAGAGTTGGCCTGGTGGCTCTTCCAGAGATAGGTGGTTTGAGGGGGAAGAGATCTCTCTTTGTCCTTCCTCTTCTCCAGAGGCTGACATCATATGAAAGGATAAGAAGCTGAGGCACATGAGGATTATTCTCATGCAGCAGCAGCACCATAGTCGAACTGTAGAGGCACAAGTGAAAAATCCCTTCTCATGTTCGAGTCCCTTGAGTTACTGAGTAAAGCTCTGAGTGGTACTAGGTCACTCCTAGAGAAGTTCCTTGGGTACCAACCAGGCTGCAGGAGCTTGATGTCAGGCTATCAGGGCCATCTGAGCAGGGGATCTCAATCTGTCTTTCCGAGGTCACTCCAATATGCTTGAAAAAACTCCACTGTCCACCTTTTCCAAGGCCGGCATTAGTGGGTAGCAAGCAGGACATGTTGCCTGAGGCTCCATGTCACAAGGCCCTTGCCCAAGCTTTGGCTTCATTTCTGGATGGCAGGGTTCAAGGCCATGGGTGTCAGCTCCATGCAGCGGGGCTTCAATTTTCTGCCCTCAGCCCCAAATCTAACAGTGACCCTGCTTGACAGACTTCCTGAAACCTGCTTGCTGCCCCCCCATAGTGGGCTTGGGACCTCTGTTTGAGAACCTCTGATCTAGGGGACTATTGTCCTTGGTTGGGTCATTCCAAGACCAGGATGAATAGTGTGCTATGCCTTCCTGTAAACAATCAAAGGAAGCCCAGTATATACCTACCATCACAACAGAAAAAATTCACATCGTTCCTCCCGGATGGAAAGCCAGTGGCTCACACAGAGTTCATTATTAATAGTAAATACCTTCCCTTCAAGCAATAATGAGACAAAGATTTCCTATACTCTTCTTTGTAAGAACATCATACAATTAGAATAGGGGCTTTTGGTTCAAAATAAAATGCCTAAACACAGAGCCTGCCAGTTCCTTGCTGGAGCTCGACCCAGGCAGATCTAAGGGCTGACTGGGAGAACAGCAGCACTCTGGACAGCTCCGAGTAGGAGCTGGACTTCAGGCCTTGTCAGAGCCAGGTCCAGCGGCTAAAGACTAGCCATTAAGCCAACAACAACAGTTTGCAGAACCCTGGAGAAGAAGGACTTGACCACAAGGCCCAAGAGAAATGGCTGGACTAAACAGCTTCCCAGGGAAGTGGCCCAGGGAACATGATAGCAACCGACCTCTGAGACTCAGCAGGTAACTGCTACTTACAGGGTACCTGGGCTGGGACCCAGAGGAGTGGGCAGGCCTAGGTTTCCCCTTCCCTGAGCCCCCAGTAGCCACAACAGGGGATAAGAAGAAGCCTGGTTCTAGGCCACATACTGGACACTTCCTCTCCTGCAGATAGCCGGGCAGAGAGACCTCAAGACTCTCCTCGGCCACCAAGGGATGCTCACAAGAAGGGCAGAGCCCTTTACACATATGAGACCCCAAACAGAGATCCTGTGCATCCAAATTCACAGGTGTGAGAATGGGGAAACAGAGAAATCAGTGGTTGAGTATGCAGAAAAGCCTGAGTCCTCACTATAAGAGCAAGCACAGAAATACTCCTTTGGTCACAACCAGCACAAGTGGTGCTAAAGAAAGGACTCCTCTCCTATGAGAGAGAAAAATGTGAAACAAAAGCTCTCAGGGAATCTTTTTTTTCCCCCCTAAACTGATAAAATCCTCAGCATGACAAAAACAAAATGAGCATTTTTGTATGAGCTCTTAGAAATCCTATACAAGACTTTTAGCTACTCTCAGCACCTACCCTCCTAAGAAATGGCTGGTAGTAGTCACAGTAATTATCCATTCCACATCTCTGCCCAATCAGTGTCCTGTCTAGAGAAACAGAGCTACTCAGAACTTGCTGCTGGTAGAAACTATTTTAACCCAACAGTGGTTTAAATCAAGACTAGCTTGAGCCCAACAGAAAAAATTGTTCCGTAGAGGTTAAAATGAGCCCACATCTGACCACAATTTTACCACCATGGTAAAGATTTACAAAGATCCAAATTTTCATTGCACTAGTGATTTTTTGGTAGTGGTCAGCCACAGTCAATTGTCTCCAGCAATTGGATGTGCTGGTGCTACACATAGCTTTCATCTTCAGAATGGGATTTCACAAAATGTCTTGCAGAACAGCTGCAATGCAAAATCGAGCATTCCCAGATCACGTTTGAATTGCCCTTTGTGGACATCTATATACATCAATCCAATTCAATTTTCATTCTAGATTCTTGCATGCAAACTACTGAAGCATGCCTTACAGGGTGGGCAGACAATCTGGAAGACCAAACAACGTGGGTCATGATCCCTCACAGAAAAGCAGAGCATTCGGCTCACTCCTTGTGCTGTCCAAATTTCCAAAATCTCAGCACACACCTCCTTTTAGTTCATTTCAACAGCTAGTGTGTGTGAGAGGAAAAAATACAGGACTAGCTATATCAGATCAGGTTAGTGGTCAGCTGGAAGCAAGTTAGCATTGGGCAGTTATGGAATAACAGTAATAATGATGATACTGATAGCATCACAACATTCTGGAGCTCTTAGTTGCTTGATGGTTGTCAAAGTCCTAATACTAAGCACTAAAAAAAGTAGGTATCAGTCCCAGAAATGTTCTCTAAGCAGGCATATGGAGTCCCTATGTAAATATTTCTAGGTGTCAAAATTAATCAAATAGGTAGACATGCTTGTGGCCAGTCTTTCCAGTTACCATTACCTCTATAAAGCAGGTATTGAAATTAGTTCCCCTATCTAAACAAAAGCCATACTGCGCTGTTGTGAAGAAAGGGATATGATACCAGAAACCTTGCTGCCCAAGACTATTTATTTTCATAATTTCTGAGAAATAGCTCTCTGATCATTTTGTTCCAATCTTCAAAGTGCTTTAGAAGGTGGGGCATAAATGGGCATTCCTACAGCTCTATCAGTATACATCAAGCACATGACAGTTGTATCCTATTAAAAAATTCCAGTGCCTGTGAGTTGCTGCAGGCAACATGTTAAAATTCTATACTAACTGCATCCAGGACATAATTCAGGAAAGGAAAGGTCCCTAGTGGCATTGTGGGAACAGAGTGTCTGAGCCGCAGCTGAGGAAGATTTGCATGTTGGGATTGTATTCATCTGAGAAGAGGTACCATAGGGCTGGGGCTGAAATAATTTCTTGCATTACAAAGCTTTTGCTTTATACAGGGGAAAATCTATTTCTACCTATTATCCTTCTGTAAAATCTTACCTATTAACCTTCTGTTAAAATTCTGCTTTGGCCTTCCCACCTGACACACTCTACTTTTGTGAAGCTCTGCTCATTACTTCCCATTAGTAATGAATGAGGAGAGAAATAGCAACAGAATGAGAAAATCACCGGATAATTTTTTTCCTCTTAGTAGCATCTCTCCTCATTCAACCTACCCTGCCTGTTAGTATGATAAATTAAAATAATTGGCCTACAGTTTGTAACAATTGTTATTGTCTTAATGCTAATAAGTGGCTGCCAATGCGTTGCTATAACAATGGATAAACTCTTTTGGCAGCCTGAGTAGAAGGGTGGGATTTAGGCCTGGTACTTCCAGCAATGGCAGTTTGGTGAGCCACTGAATTGCACAGGAAAGATGCATTGTCCTTTTGTGTGAATGAAGAGAGCAACTAGTAACTGAAAATTATCAAGAAATTCTTCATTGTGCATGAAGCAGGTTACTGCCCTGCATTGTGGCAGCAGAGAACTTATTTCATATAATGAAATAAATATTAGAAACAAGTTAATATTGAACTAGGGACATCCAGTGCAGCCTGAGGGCTAAATGCAGCCTCCCTCAGCATAAGCAAGATTTTTGGTGACCTTTAATCATTATGGGTCTGATCTAACACCCACTGAAGCCAATAACCATCTAATCCATCAAAGAAAATACTGGTACAAATTAAATATGGATCTCTGCATTTTATATAAAACGTTTGGAAATGTTCATCATGATACGATAGGGACCTCTGGCGCCTGGTAAGTTGTGCACGTGGGCCCCACTATCAGTGTCCACAATTCTTCTCATTTGTACCCCAAGCTCAGCACTGTGATAGTAGTGCTGAGCTTGGGGTACAAATGAGAAGAATTGTTCCAGTAAGTGAAGGGCTGTACGAGGGTCATGTCTGACAAACAATCTTAAAGCATTATAGAAATAGATCCAGTGCAAAAAAGATTCTTACACCCAAGATGTAACTAGGATAAGGCTTGTTCCTAAGCAGGAAATTAAGAAAACAATCCAGATTTGCAGAGTTCCTGAAAAAGATGAACACAAAAACAAAACCAATAAAAAAAGAGCATGTCACATATTTGTCTTGCTTCCTCTTGTTTAACTATAGCATATGGATGGATATAGGTGTTACACATTCAGTTTGAAAGGAGAGCCAGCAGGATAAGACCGAAATTCAAGGAGCCCAAAAGAAATCATCATAAAGGTTAATTTGGAAGCATTTCAGCAACTAGCCATAGAGTTTCATTCTTATGTTGTACTTTTCTGCCTGCTAATGACAATACATTGACCAGGTAATGAAAAAACATGGGACTTAACTTTCTCTCTTGCATTGTCCTGGACTCTTGGGTAAATTGTTACCATTCCGATTCTGGAAAACGTTACACCCTCTCTGCACTCACTTGCCTTAGTGTAAATGATCAGACAAGGCACAGGGCAAGAGAAGATTTGGGTGGACGGGTTGGTATATGGGTGGACTCATGTCTTCTGCATGATAATAGATGAGGCAATTGAATTAAGTCTGGTAGGGGAGACTTCTAAGTAGCTTGTTAGCTCATGACAGAAAACATAAATTTGATAAGAATAATAAAGAAAGATTACCTTTTGTAACTGTCGTCCTTCAAGATATGTTGCTCATGTCCATTCCATGAAGGTGTGCGTGCACTGCGAGCATGACTCATCAGAAGTTTTTCCTTTAGCAGTACCCATTGGGCCAGCAGGGGAGCCCCATGCAGTGGTGCCACTATATCGGTTAATATATACCCCTGCTGGCCTTCCACCCCCTCAGCTCCTTTTTATTGGACTATTCTGAAAAAGGGGAGATGGGTGGGATTTGGAATGGACATGAGCAACACATCTCAAAGAACAACAGTTCTGAAAGGTAAGTAACTGTCTTTTCTTCTTCGACTGATTGCTCATGTCTATTCCACGTGGGTGACTCCAAAGCAGAAACCCAAAAGGCCAGGTCGAAGTTCTAACCTTCCACGGAGTGGCGAACAGTCCTACCGAGAGCAGCATCCTCCCTAGCCTGGTGAGCCAGCACATAATAGTTGGCAAAGGTGTGCACCAAAGACTATATGGCAGACTTACAGATATCCAGGATGGGAACCTGAGCCACAAAGGAGGCCTGTACCCTAGTGGAATGGGCCGTTAGAGGAGGGGCTGGTACCTTGGCGAGACCATAGCACTCCTTGATGCAAGATGTTATCCAAGAGGAAATCCTCTGAGTGGAGATGGGCTGACTGACCTTTTAGCCTCTCAACGATTGCCACGAACAACTGTGGAGACTTACAAAAGGGCTTTGTCCTGTTTAAATAAAAAGCCACGGCCCTCCTAACATCCAGTATGTGTAACACCTGTTCTTTGTCAGAGGCATGGGGCTTGAGGTAAAAAACTGGGAGAAAAATGTCCTGAGAGACATGAAACTGAAACACCACCTTTGGCAGGAAGTCTGGGTAGGGGCAGAGCCTGACCCTATCCTTGAAAAAGACCATGTTGGGGGTTGGGGTGGGTCTGAGTTGAGAGTTTTTAACTTTGATACAGGTCTGGCCAATGTGATAGCCGCCAGGAATGCCACCTTCCAGGACAGGTGCAGCAGCGAACACATTACCAGAGGCTCAAAGGGGGCCCAGTTTGCATAGTCAGGGTCAAATTAAGGTCCCACTGGGGGACAGGTTGCCGAACATGTGGGTATAGCCTGTCCAACCCCTTCAGAAAATGGGGGACCATGGGGTCCGTGAAAAGCATCTTACCCTGGGAGCCCAGGTGAAAAGCAGTGATAGCCACTAGGTGGACCTTAATGAACAAGGAGGACAGCCATTGGACTCTGAGGTTGAGGAGATAGTCCAGGGCCAGCAGTCTGTGGGCATCCATAGGAGGAATCCCTTTCTGCGTAACCCAGATGGAGAAGTGCTTCCATTTAGCCAGGTAGGTGGCCCTAGTGAAGGGCTTCCTACTCCCCAGCAGGAATTCCTGCGCTTGCTCTGATCATTGGAGCTCTGATACTGTCAGCCATGGAGCTTCCAAGCCAGAGAGTGCAGGTTCAGTTGGCACAGTCTGCCAAAGTCCTGTGTTATCACATCCAGATAGAGAGGGAGGGCAATCAGCCTCTTGTAGGATAGGCTCAGGAGAGACATGAACCAGAGCGCTCAGCCATGGCAATGCTATGAGAATGAGGGAAGTCGCGAATTCCCGGGCTCTTGGGATCACCTTGTTGTACTAGCGGAAATGGGGGAGAATGTGAAAGCAGACCCTCAGGCCAGGGGGTGATAAGGGCATCCCTCAGAGACCCATGGCCAAGCCTTGTGAATGTGCAGAACTTGGGGCACTTCCTGTTGTGGCAGGCTGTGAACAGGTCCAGGTGGGGAAACCCGCACCTGAAGAAAATTTGCATTGCATGCCCGTTCCTACCCCTACATCTTGAGAAGTCTGGGTAAGCACCCTATTGAAGAAGGCAGGGGGCATTTCTGCCCAAGAGGGAAGTGCCTTTGGGGGGCAGGGGTGTGGATCCTTTGGGATTTTAACATGGCCCGAGTGACCTTCAGGCCATGCAGACGATGACAGGTCTGCTCCAAAAAAAGGGTCGGCCCCTCAAAGGGAAGGTCCTAAAAGGTGGTTTGGAGTTCAGGGTGCACTCCAGACACCTGCAGCAATGAACTTCGACAAAGCACCAAGCCCATGCCCATGGTGCAAGCCACTGTATCTGCTGTGTCCTGTGCCATTTGTAGGGCAGCGCGTGAAACCACCCTGCCCTCCTTAGAGAGGAACTTAAATTCTGACCAGGGGATCTGGGAAACAAGGTCAGTGAACTTGTCCATTGCAGCCCAGGTATTATAGGCATAGCAACTCAGCAAGACTTGCTGACTTGCTATTCGGAGCTGCAGTCTCCCAGAGGCATAGGCTTTCCTGTCCAAGAGGTCCATCTGTTTAGCATCCATGTTCTTGGGGGTGGGGCCTGGTTGCCCCTGCCTCTTGTGCTGGTTCACAGTCTGGACAACCAGGGACCCAGGGGAGGGGAGGAGAAGAGGTGCTCGTGCCCTTCCTGTGGCACAAAGTATCTCCACCTTTTTGTCAGTTGGTGGGATGGAAGCTGAGGTCTGCCAGAGGGTCTTCGTGATCTTTGTCATGGTTTTTTTAAGAGGCCAGGCCTCTCTGGTGGGGGTGTCAGGCTGAAAGATATCAATCATCAGGTCCAAGTCCTCTGACACCCTTTACACCTGCACCCCCTGACCCCAGGGCAGGTGAAAAAAGAGGTCCTGGTGCAACCTCGAGTCCATGGAGGGCATTGAAAGAAGAGCCCCTCCCAGAGCCTCCTGTGGGGATGGAAGACTATGACAACCCCTTCAGACACACATCTTCTGAGTCACAAGTATACAGAGGTGCCTGAGAGGCTGCCAAGGCTGCCACGGTAGGTGGCACACTCTCGTGAGGCTTGCCCCAGAGGCAGAGACTGTCCCGACGTTGGGGAGTGTGCCATTGGGGTTGGGGAAGGGGGAGCCCTGGACCCCGAATGGACTGATTCAGGTCTGGAGGGACCCACACCCTGGCTCTAGTGGTAAGCCAAGGGTGTCCAGAATGGCCACTGTACAGGGGCTTACCACTGAGGTGGCCAAGGCTGTTGCATCGGTAGGGCAGAAGTGGGCTGAGGTGGCCATGGCTGCTGCTGTAGCTGCACCAATGTGCTCCAGTGCCAGGAGTAGTGCTGGGATCAAGACTAGTGCTGCGATCTAGACCTTGAAGCCCATTATGAGATAATGGACTCAGCCTCCAAGTCAGTAGAGTACTCGGAAGTCAACCAGGGCGTTGCTGTCATAGTAGCGATCTGCAACCCGCAGCTCGGAGCATGCCTGGCCATAGACTCAAGCTTCCTGTGGTGCCGAGAGGGAGGCAGCAGCACAACAGGGCCCGGTGCCAGGCCTCCGAGGGCCGAAGTAATGTGGAAGGGAGGGCCCAATCAGGGAGGTGGTGCTGAATATGGTGCCAGTGCCGATGCTGGAGTCGATGATGGAGGCGGTGCCAGTGCTGAAGTTACTGGTGCCAGGCTCATATGGTGGTGCCTCAAAGCCAGAGCTGAGGTGCCCAGTACCATGACTGTGGCACGGTGCCACCTAGGGGCGTGCTTCTTCACCAATCTTTATGCCAAGGCCAGAGAAAAGCAATAAGGTCTCTCTCAGCCTTGAAGGAATCTGGCATTGAGGGCTCCAGAAGGTCCTCCACAGGACTAGGATCCCACTGCAGCCTGGACTGGTGATGACCTGACCTCAAAGGTCCAGGTGCCGAACCCACCAGTGCCACATGTCTTACCTGAGGGCACACTGCTGGCACATGCCTCAACAGAGACCTGCCTCTTCTAGGTCTCCGTTTCTTTTGAGGCACCGGGGATTGTGACTAGTGTTGAGGTCACCACAGCATTCTGTGTTGCCGGTGCCTGGCCCAACGCTGGTGCCAGGCGAAGAGCACCTCCATTAGGATCTTCAAGCAGGACTTTCTTTCCCACTTGGTACATGGCTTGAAAAGACTTGCAGATTTTGCAGTACTTGGACTGATGGGCTTCCCCAAAGCACTTGAGACAAGCTTCATGGGGATCCCCACAGGGCATGGGCTTTTGGCACTTCACGCAGGGTTTGAAGCCCTGGGGCCCTGCCATGCCCCACTGCACATGCTGGGGATGGCAAAGGGAGCCCCTGCGCCAAAATCAATTTACATGTTGGACTTCACTGGTCTGGCACCTGCAAGCCCTGAGATGTCCTGGATGAGGGATTTTGCCAGAAGGTCCCCTGTCACCAGCCCCCTCAACCTGCCACCCCTCCCTTCTGCTGGCTTCTTAGGTCCCACTACCAGCTGGGCAACACAGCTGCCCTGGCCCCACTGCCATAGCTGCTGCTCCAGCCCCACTGGCAGCATGCAGCCCTGGCCCTGCTGCAGGCTGGCACACAGCCCCAATCGGGCTGCCAACCTGCTGAGGCCCCAGCTGAGTTGCCATGGCCCTGGCTCCACTGCCGCGGCAGCAGACAGGCTTCCCCTGCTGGGATGCTTACAGCCCAGCCTAGTAGCCAGTGAAGCTGCTGGGCTCTGTCCCCACTGCTGGGCCAGCACACAGCCCCTCTCAGGCCACCACAACACAGTCCTATGGCTGGACTGGCACACACAGGCCGGGTTGCTGGGCTGCCTCTGTCCCACTACAACAGCCCCGCTACCACTGCTGGGCTGCTAAGGCCCTTGTCCTGCTATCATTAGTCTTGCTGTGTGCGGGGCTCTCAGCAGCTGGCTCTCCTCCCCTGGGGCTCTCTTGTTCAGCAACATCAGGATGAAAGAATCCAGGTTTAGGGAGATGCAACCTGTACTAACACTTAGCAAACTATTTACGGAAGAAAAGAACAATTAACCAAAAAACACTAACGAGCGGCCTGAGGCCGGCTGCAGCAGCTGGCGTCCTAGGCGGGGCAGCGCAATTGGCTCCCCTGTCTGCACGGCCGTCAATGGCCGTGACGTCATCACGGGCTGCCCCGACACTAACTAAACTGCGGAACAACAGGTGGGAAGTGCTAAGAGGTGCTTGCAAAGCAAGAGCAGATCACCTTCCAAGAACCCTCAGGAGCAGTAAGAAGGAACGGAGGGGATGGAGGGCCAGCAAGGGTATATATTTGCAGATATAGAAATGCCACTCCTGAGGGTTCCCCTGCTGACCCAATGGTGGTAAGGGAAAAATTTCGGATGATGCGTGCATGCAGCACACACCTACATGGGAATGAACATGAGCAATTACTTGAAGAAGAACTAGCAATTACATGCCACATTTATCATTGTCAATCCAGTGTGCTTTACAGAAAATGACTTACCATGACACTCTCTTTCAGTTGTGGCTCCTCTTCTATCAGTAGTTTGTTCTTTTGGACAGTTTTTGCAGGCAGTCTGCCCATACTTTTTATTATAGGACCCAGATGCACAGAGAATACATGTGGTATCATATCTTGCACTGAATCTACCAGGTGGGCATGTTACTATTAAAAAAATACAATGGAGTAAAAATTAATGTTAATAAATGTACATTCGATTGTTTTATTTGAAGAATTTTAATTATTGGCTTGCATAAGGAGACACAAAAACTTTGTCTTTTGCTGACTAGTGGCCTGGTGGACATGGGGTTTTAAAGCAAATTTAAAGCTTATTTTAAGCAATTGTAAAATAAGTCACCTAAAGCTCAAATTTAATTTAGTTAGAAGGATGAAAGAAATTACTCAGATTGAAGCCACATGTGGAAGGTTTTCACCTTAAAGGAGACTTCCAAAGAGGTAAAAGCAAACAAACAAAACAAAACAAAACATGTCTGAAAGCTTCAGAGGGTAATTTTTCACAGTTTGATGTAGAAACAAGACTTAAAGGGATTTTTATTTTTTAATAACTGGGAGAGTGAGGAGGGAAAGAGAGTAGATTGGAAATGACTCTGTCTTTAATTGAAGACATAGGACTGTGAAATCGTTAACATTTTTTCTTTCAATTTTTTTAGTTATTTAGTTAAGTTTAATAGGATTTTCAAAAAACAAACCCACTGATTTTTAAATGGTCTGAATATAAATCAATTCCCCTCCCAATTAGATTACAATGTCATAATAATACTAGCTCACTGGTTATTAATAGCATGCTCTTGAGAAAATGGAAGGCAAGACTATTTCGTCTTTAAAAAAAAAGACAAAACTCAATTCTAGACTTCTGTATACAATATAAAATAGCAAAACCTCAGAAACATATCCCCCACACACACGCGCACATGCACACACACACCTTTTCATGTCACCTTTCAAGGATGAGCATTCCCAAATATGTTTTGACAATCTTAACCTAAAGTACTTGTCAATGTCATCCTCTAAACTACTGAAATCCATTGACAAGTCCAAATTACAAAATCCTTTCAGAGCCCTCCAGTGAAGAGGAAATTAGTGAGAAAGATACAAAACGCTTGGAGAGTGTGCTGGGTAAAGGCTGAGGGAAGTATTTGCAAACACTTACAAAAACTAAACCACATTTCTGTTTGCCACGTTCACATCCATTCCTTTCTGATTTTCATGAGCAAAGTTCTATTTGTACAAGAGTTTATGGAAAACATATTTCAGACCTGCACCTGAGACTTAGCTTTTGTATTTTGCTTAAGTATTTTGTGATTACATTAAATTGTTTGGAAAGCGAAGTTACTCACCTCCGGTGCAGTAACTGTCGTTCTTCGAGATGGTCCCAGTGGGTGCTCCACCGAAGGTGCTGGGCTTGCCCTGGCACCGCAGAAATGGAGATATTTTAGTGTAGCAGTACCCCGCTGGACCGCACACATGCAGTGGCGTCTCGCAGCATTCGCACCACTCTGAGAGCACGCGCGGTCTGGCTCCCGCCAGTTCCTCGAGTCCACCTCAGAATCTAGAAGATATAATAAACAAGAACGGACTCTGAAGTGGGGAGGAGGGCGGGTAGTGGAGCACCCACGGGGACCATCTTGAAGAACATCAGTTACTGCACTGGAGGTAAGTAACTTGGCTTTCTTCTTCAAGGAATCCCCGTGGGTGCTCCACCGAAGGTGACTGTGCAGCAGTGTCCCAACAGCAGGAAGGAGGAAAAAATTCTTATTGGAGTCTTATTCATCTGCTGAAGAGAGCACCGCTGATGCCACCACGTCCTCTGAGAGCCTGCCTTGATGTATGGCATAATGTTTAACAAAAGTGACATGGGAGGACCAAGTCACTGCTCTACATATGTCCTTCAAAGAGACACCCTTGAGGAATGCCATAGAGGCTGCCATCGCCCTTGTAGAATGGGCCCAGGGCTGTATCGGAGAGGAATGTGTCTCGAGACATATGCCTCGGTGATGCAACTGATAATGAGCTTTGAGATATGCTGGGAGGATAATTGTAGCCCTTTTGATTTATGAGCCAGGGAAACT
>CM057846.1:134761666-134782375 GCA_030068395.1 Apalone spinifera
CCTTGAAAAATCTTTTCATAATCGGGTGTGCAAACAGAGAGGTGTCCCCAAAAGGTTGCCTGAAGGCTGAAATGGCTGCCAGGTGGACCCTAAGCAATGATAGAGCCAATCCTGTTTGCTTTAGGTGGAGTAAGTAGTCGAGAATGACAGAAAGTGGGGTCGATTCCGAACATTCATCAGGAGCTGTGCACCACGATACGAAACAACGCCATTTTGATAGGTAAGTGTTTCTAGTCGTCTGTCGTCTACTGTGGATGAGGATATCTTTAACTAGTGAGGAGCAGAGGTCTTCCATGGGGTTTAGCCAGTGAGGAGCCATGCGGTCAGGTTCAGTGTATGGAGCCGAGGATGTTGTAGCAGCCCTTTGTTCTGGGTGAGAAGGTTCGGGAAGGCTGGGAGGGGAAAAGATGGCAGAGGCAACGTGTCGAAGAAAGGGGAACCAATGTTGGTGCACCCACACTGGAGCTATGAAGATGATCCGGGCCTTGTCCGATTTCACCTTCCGGATGACTCTGGGAATCAGAGGGGGTTGGTGGAAATGCACACAGGAGAGGGCCAGTCCAGCTAATTAAGAAGGTATCGCTGAGGGAGGCCGGACCTATGCTCGCTCTGGAACAATACTTTCTGCATTTCTTGTTGCGGTGAGTTGCGAACAAATCTATTACGGGAGTACCCCAGCGGTGAAAGATAAGGCTGAGAACTTCTGCAGTTGTGCAGTTCCCACTTGTGTTCCTGGGTGAAGTGCCTGCTGAGGAAATCTGCTGTCACGTTTGTAGCGCCAGGTAAGTAAGATGCCACAGGTGTTATTGCGTGGCAAATGCACCAGTTCCAGAACTGGACTGCTTCCCTGCATAGGGAACGGGATCGAGCCTCCCCCAACAGTTCATGTAGTACATAGCGGCTACGTTGTCTGTGAGAATCTTCACCGTGGATCCGCAGATCTGAGGTTGAAAGTGTTTGCAGGTATTGTATATTGCTCGCGATTCGAGGAGATTTATATGGAGACATGCCTCTGAAAGTGACCACTGAGCTTGTACTGACATTGTGCCAACATGTGCACCCCATCCTATAAGGGAAGTGTCCGTAGTTATGTGGTGCATCGGTTGCTGCTGTTGAAAAGCGAGCAACGTGAGAATGGATTGTGGAGGAATCACTGTTCTGTGTAATTCGTGCTTGGTATGATTGTACACTTGGGCGAGCCAGTGTTGAAGGCTGTGAAAGTGTAGCCTGGCATGACGTACCACATAAGTGGTCGCAGCCATATGACCCATGAGACGGAGGCATGTGATAATCTGGACGGTAGGACTGTGTTGGACAATTCCTATGAGCTCCTGAATAGCGTCGAACCTTTGAAGGGGTAGATAAGCCCTCGCTGAGATGGCATCGAGACGGGCACCGATGAATTCTAAGTCCTGGGTCAGAAGAAAAGTGGACTTTTGGTTGTTAAGACCCAATTCGCGGAAGGTGCGTCTGACCACAGTGACCATTGTAGACATCTCTGTAGAAGACCTGCCTTTGATTAGGCAGTCGTCTAAGTAAGGGAATATGATTATTCCTAGACGATGCAAATGTGCCGCGATTACCGCCAGGAGTTTTGAGAATACCCTGGGGGCGGAGGAGAGGCCAAACAGAAGGGCTTTGTATTGGTAGTGATGTTCGCCTACTGTAAATCTTAGAAATTTCCTGTGGGCTGGGTGGATTGCCACGTGGAAATAGGTGTCCTGGAGGTCGAGAGCAGTAAACCAATCGTTGTGTTCTAGGGCAGGAATTATAGCAGCAAGAGTTAACATCTTGAAACATTGTTTCCATAGAAATTTGTTCAGCCGGCATAGATCTAATATAGGACGCCATCCCCCTGACTTTTTCTGTGTGAGAAAGTAGTGGGAGTAGAAGCCTCTGCCCTTGAAATCGCCGGGAACTGGTTCGATAACTCCCAGTGACCGCAGGCATGCAAGTTTGGCTTGTAGCAGGGCTTCGTGAGAGGGGTCCCTGAAGAGGGATGGGGAAGGGGGATAGTGGGAGGGATAGTCAGGAACCGGATGGAGTAGCCTGAGTGAACAATTTATAGCACCCATCTGTCCGTCGTGATTGAAGCCCATTGTTCAGGGAGCTTTGCGTCCTGTTGCCCAGGTTCCGGCACCTCTGTGGTCTCTGATGCGGATGTTGTTGTTCGAAACTTCGCTGCTGGTGTTGATGATGTTGTTGCCACTGTTGCCGCATGTAGGGATAGTCGTATTGGCGCTGGTAAGGTACATACCGGCGTCTCCTGTATGGAGGTGTGTACATGCCCAGTGTTCGAAGGATCGTTCGTGAATCTTTTGAAGAGTGGAGCATAGAGCCCATCTTTTCAGAAAACAGCTTATCTCTGTCAAAAGGTAAATCTTCCACCTTACTTTGAAGGTCCCTTTGGGACCACAGCCACCTGCAGGTAGGATGCCCGGTGCATGACTACTGCCGTGGCCGTGGCCGTGGAGTGGGCTGCTGTGTCCGCCATGTCAATCGCCATTTGCAGGGCTGTTCTTGCAGAGGTAAAACCCTCCTGCACTACAGATTTTAGAATCAGCCTTTTCGCTTCTGGCAAATAGTCCATCAATCGTGTGAGTCTGGAGAAGGTGTCAAAGACGTGGTTAGAGAAGTGTGCAGAGTAGTTAGTAATTCTTAGCATGAGCGTGACGGATGTATATAATTTCCTCCCTAGGATGTCCAATCTCTTGGAGTCTCGATCGACGGAGATGTGTCTATACTGGGGTGTCTTTAGTCTTTGGTGGGCTGCATCAACTACTAACAAGTTATGATGGGGATGTGAGAAAATAAATTCCATGCCCTTCGGGGGAACAAAGTATTTCTTTTTGGCCTTCTTGCTAGTCAGTGGTGCGGAAGCCGGCGTTTGCCAAATCTTCTTGGCAACTTCCAGGATAGCTTCATCCAAGGGTATGGCCAGGCACCCCTTATGCTGAGGGTGCAGATTCTTGAAAAGTTTGTGGTGTTTGTCCTTTAGCTCATCCATTCTGATTTCTTGTGTAACCGCCACCCTTTTAAACAGCTCCTGGAATTGGCGGGGATCATCGGGTGGAGAGACATTTCCGGGGATTACAGCATCATCAGGTGATGAGGAATGACTGGTTGGGGATACCTGCGGAGGCTGGTCGTCCATAGTAAGGTGAGTGTCATCCGGCTCTGACATTAAATCAGGTTGTGGAGATGGCTGCCCCGTTGGTGTTGGTGGGGCTGGGGTAGGTGAGTGTCTGGAGGAGCAGTAACTGTAAGATGATCTGCCATGAAATCTTGATCGATAGTAATAGGAGTGTGCGCTGTGGAAATCATGAGATCGGTCCTCGTAACGGTAGAGACTGTCCAGTGGTGATTGCCTATACCAGTGGTGGCTACGAGGAGAACGTGGCAATTGTGACCGAGTATATGAGCGTCTGTAAGAGCGTGGAGAGGCAGAAGCGTGTCTGTAATAATGGTGATGGTCATCCCTGTAAGAGGTTAAGAAGGGCGACGGTAGTCTATCACGCGGTGAATATGGTCGGTGCCGATGCTCCTGACGTGGTATAGGAGATCTCGGTGCCAGCGGAGATGGGGACGGTGCTGGTGAAAAGGCTAGAGATGGTGAGCGGCTTTGACAGTGCAGAGTTGTGCTTGCTGTCTCCACGGTGCCGCCCCCTGAGTGGTAGGTGCTGACAGCACGGAAGGCAGCGGTGCCGCGGGACGATTCGGTTCAGGGATTTCCGCCAGTGCCAGCGGCGCTGGTGCCACAGGTGCCGAGGACGTTCTCGGTGCCGACGTACTTGTCGGTGCCGAAGGGGTAGCCAGAGGTGGGGCCGAGGATACTCTCGGTGCCGCTGTCGGTGCCGTTTGCATCATCGTCTTTGGTTTTGACGCGGTGTTTTTGCCCGTGGTTTGTCAATGCCCGAAGTGCCCGGCTTTTCCCCTGTGCTGATCCTGGGGTGCAGGATATTAGGCAATGATCTCGCTGGAAACGCCCTCGATCTCTTTGGGGGGGCCATAGAAGGTGAAGAAGTCCTACGCTTCTGCGACTGGTGTTTCGCAGTTGCCTCTGAGCGCGGCGGCTGGAGGCCTTTATCGAATAGTGGCATGCGCAGTCTCATTTCTCAATCCCTCCTGGCCCTTGCTGTGAGTTTAGAGCAATGCAGGCATTTTTGAGGGTCATGGGGTTCTCAGAGGCAGCGAATGCAAGAGGAGTGCCCGTCAGATGCCAGCACTGCCTCCCAACATGAGTCACATTTCTTAAACCCCGGCGAGGGCAGCATGCCTACAGCCTGAGGTAAAGGTCAGAAGAAAGGAAAAAATCTGTTGTTTTTTTGTTGTTGTTGTTTTTTGATAGAACGAAGAACGGACGAACTAAGAATATATGAGGGTAACTATATACAGTGGAACAAGGACCTTAAAGAGAACTGCGTCTGGTAAGTATAACGAACAATAAGGTAAGAAAATTTTTTTTTTTAAATGGGAGTTGGAAATAGTAATAAGGAAGGAATAGAAACCGGGGAACTTAAAAACTATATAAGTGAAAGACGTTGGGGATCTAACGCAAAGGAAGAAGCGGAGAGATGAGTAGATTCGTCTGCAGTCTGAGGCAGTCGAGAGGAACTGGCGGGAGCTGGATCGCACGTGTGCTCAGAGTGGCGCGAACGCTGCAAGACGCCACTGCGCGTGCATGGTCCAGCAGGGTACTGCTACACTAAAAGATCTCCATTTCTGCGGCGCTGGGGCAAGCCAAGCACCTTCGGTGGAGCACCCACAGGGACTCCTCGAAGAAGAATTAAATTATCCATTCAGGAAGTATATGATTTAAGGAACCAGTTACGCTATTGGAACAGAAAATTCTAGTTACCTAATAATAGGTATGGAGTTATAGATTGCTCAGAAATGCTAGAAAAGTCATATCCTTGTAGAACACCATATATGGGGATTCCAACATAAGGACTTGAATCTGAGACTTGCCTCACTGAAGTGACGGCCACAAAGAAAGCAACCTTCCATGACAGATGTGAAAGAAAACAGGAGGCTAGAGACTCCAAGGGAGAGCCAATGAGCCTAGAGAGGACTAAGCTGAGGTTCCCTTAGGTCACCATGCCCTGGAGTGGTGGAAAAAGTCTATTAAGGCCTCCAGGAATGTGTTCACCATCTCATGGGAGAACACTGATCTGCCCTGGAAACAGGGATGGAACCACCAATATGGTCACCAGCTGGACCTTGATCAAAGAGAAGGCAAGACCTTGATGTTTCCAGTGAAGCAGGCAATTCAGAAAGGACTGCAGAGAAGATTGGTTTGGAGAGCTCTTCCTCTCTGAAAAGCAATTCCACTTTACCAGTTAAGTTGCTCTAGTAAAAGGCTTTCTACTCTTCAACAAACTAATTAAATTTGACTAAAGCAAACCTGCTCCTCTGGGTTCTGCCACACCGTTCCCACATTGTAAGGTGGAGAGAGCTGAAGTTTGGATACAACAGCCTCCTGTGATCTTGAGAGAGGAGGCCTGGATGGTTGGGGATCATCCATCGGTGCACTGATGCTCAGTCCGTGAGCATGCTGAACCAACGTTGGCTAAGATATTCTTGAGTGATAATGATCGCCTTGCCCTTGTCCCTCTTGATCTTCAGAAAAGCCCTGCAGATGAGAGTAACAAAAAGGCATACATCAAGTGCCTATCCAAGACAGGAGAAAAGTAATCTGCTGCTGAGTCCCTGAAGGGAGCAGAACTGGCGACACTTCGGCTAATACTATACTGGCAGCTACTTGCACAAGAACAGCCATTCTTGCGCAAAAACTTGCCTGCTGTCTACACTGCACGTGCGTTCTTGCGCAAGTAAGTTTACAGTCTAGCGTTGTAAAACAGGACTTCTTCCAGAACAGTTATTCCTCTCCTCATGAGGAATAAGCCCTCTTGCGCAACAGCTCTTCCACATGAAGGCAGTGTAGACAGGCAACATTCATTTCTTGCGCAAGAAGCCCCTATAGTTAAAATGGCCATTAGCGTTTTCTTGCGCAAGAGCGTCCACGCTGCCATGGATGCTCTTTCGCAAAACCACATCTCTTGCACAAAAGCACATGCCAGTGTAGATGCGCTCTTGTGGAAGACTTTTTGCGCAAGAACTCTTCCGCAAAACAGTTCTTGCGCAAGAAGCTGCCAGTGTAGACATAGTCTTCCTGTTCTGTCGTGTGGCAAACAGGTCCACTTGGGGGAGTTTCCCACCTCTAGAAGATAATTTTAACTACCTCGGAGTGTAGAGATGACTCATGCTGAGAAAAGAACGACCTTATAAGGCAATCTGCCAGCATATTTTGGATGCCAGGTATATGTAGAGCAGTGGCGGGTAACCTGTGGCTCATTGGGGTTCTAAGTATGGTCCACAAGTTACTTTGTTTACTGTTGCCCACACGCAGGGCTGCCAGATTCTGCTGGATTCCCTCTGCATAGTTTTTTCCTGGTATAATTAAAGTGACACGCATGTAAAGCAAGGGCACATCAAGTGAGCTGCATGCTGATTGCACACAACATTGATTATGAGAGCTGTGTGCTCCCTCTTAGTCCAATCAAAGTACTGCTGCAGTTCAATCGGCACACCCTACAAATTCTACGTATGTAAGTGCAGTTAGCAAAACTACCCTATCCCAGGAGACTGTCTTGATTACAACAATCTTGTGGCCCACTGAGACAAAGGAGGACCACTCATGTGACCAATTCACTAGCGTAGGTTGCCCATTGCTGATGCACAATTTCTGCAGCCAAAGAGCTACTTCATAGAGTAGTGAAGACTGTGCTGCTTTCTGCCTGTTAACATAGAACATGGAGGCTATATTGTCCATCAACATCTCTACCACCTATAGGACAGCTGTAGGAGGATCACTTTACAAGCCAAACTGACAGCTTTCAGCTTCTTCATGTTGATATGCCAGTTCTTCTTTGAATGGAGTCCCCGTGGGTGCATCACTGTAGGTGCTGGGCTTGCCCTGGCACCACAGAACGGAGACTTTTGAGCAGCAATACGCAGCCGGATCGCACGTGCACGGCTGCGTCCTGCGGCGTTCACGCTCTTTTCTGTGCTCGCGCGGTCTGGCCCCCTCCAGTTCCTCTCAACTGCCTCAGGCTGCAGACGGACTGAACTGCTCTCCTCAACTTTCTTCTTCTACTTGAGCATCAGCTCATTCTATTCCCAGTTTTCTTTTTCCTTCTCCTCACTCCCGAATATCCCTCGTTATTCTTCAAGTTTAAAAAAAAAAAAGTTTCTTCCCTTCTTGTTAGCCAAGTTACAATCCTGCTATACCTTTTTCCCTCAAGTTTATCCCATAAGTTAATAGTATACATAGTTCAAGATATAACTAGTTACCTTCTCAAAAAAAAATGCCTTCTCCTTCGGGGTTTAAGAAAAGCAACATTTGTCGTGAGGCAATGCCTGCCTCAGATGGCCATTCCTGCTGCATTCGCTGTCTTGGGGAAGCCCATGTCCCCCAGAAATGCCCGCATTGTTTAAAACTGACTGCAACAGCCAGACAGGACAGAGAGATGAGGCTCTGTATGATTTTGTTCGATAAGGCGCTTCAACCAGAAACCTCTGGAAGCGAGGCCTCCTCCGCACAGCCTCAGAAACGTAGGGCTTCTTCCCCTACCAAGATGGCTTCTAAGAAGCCCAGGGAATTGCCTACGAGATCTCTGCCAGTTATCACACATAGCAGAGTTAGTTCGGGAGATAAGCCTGGGATGTCCGGTACTTTAAAACTGCGCCCCAAAGCTCCTGCGATGCCAGACACACAGAAACTGTCGAGACCGGCACTGGCACCGACACCAGTACCGAGATCTGCGTCAGCACCGGCCACGTCCTCGGCACCGAGGGAATCTGCGCCGAGAGCATCATCGGCACCAGCAACACCAGACTCACCACCAGCACCAATAGTGCCTTCGGTGCGTGATATAGCACCGATCGCGCCAACCTGAAACCCTGCGTCACCGGCACTGCACACGCCCGGCACCGAAGCACCTGGCACCGATGCCCCGGCATTGCACTGAGTCCATATCAGCGCCAAAGTTGGTCACGCTCCCGGTCGTTGCTTTTTTTCACCAGCACCATCTCTACCAGTGCCAAGGTCCCCCACACTACATGATTCACAATGGCATCGATCCCCACGCTCTCCAAGGCAAAGGCTGCCTTCACCATTTCTAGCGGCTGCCATGACTCATCATCATCATACTCACCACAGTCGTTATTCTTTGTCTCCAGCATCATCTAGAGCCTCCTATGATCATTCCCATTCACCCCGTTCAATTTGTTCATCTCATTGGGAACAATCTCGGCACGCTTACCTTGATCGATGGTCGCCTCTTGAAAGACTTTATTATCGCAATGACTGCTACCACCGATATTTGCCCCATCAACGCTCATACTATTACCACTCTAGGTCCCGCGGAAGGTCATGCTGTGACTGCATACCAACCAGGCAGTCCCCAACTTCGGCCCCTCCAACGGGCCAACCCACGTTTCCTCAATGTCAGCCATTGGAACCAGACGATACACAGCTTTCCACCACAGAGTACCGACCGCAGTAAACTTCCCCTATGGACCGTTCTTTTCCTCACCGGAAAAGGCCGTAATCCCAGGAGACATCTCTCCACCTGACGATCTTCATCAGTTTCAAGAACTCTTAAAGAGGGTAGCCATAAGCCAAGAGATACATCTAGATGAAGTAAAGGAGAAGCAACACCACCTCCTTAAAAACCTTCAGCCTCAACACAGACCAAAATGCCATACCACTTTATGAAGCTATACTTGAGGTCGCCGAAGAGATATGGCATTGTATACCGTGCTCAGCCAGTGCTTCAGGTACCGCAGATGTAACCTTGCGTGATGCATGATGGTCATAGTAGCCGCCATATGACCCAAGAGCTGCAGGTATACGCGTACTGGCAGTGTTGGGGATTGCAGGACTGTTCTCACTAAGTCTTTTCTGACTTGGAAATGCTCGTCCAGCAGAGGAACTCACTCCACGAGGGAGTTCAGCCGAGTTCCTATGAAGGTGAGGATCTGTGTCGGTTGCAGGCGGGAATTTTCCATTTTTACAAATAGGACGAGGGATTCGAATAGAGCCCGAGTCACAGTTACCATGCGGAAGGTCTCTGCCCGAGTGTGACCTTTGATCAGGCAATCATCAAGGTAGGGGAAAATTGTGACCCCTGTTCTGCGTAGGTGAGCCGCCATGACTGCCAGTGTTTTGGAGAACACTCTTGGTGCCGAGACAAGGCCGAATGGAAGCACTTTGTACTGGAAATGGTCGTCCCCCACCACGAACCGCAGAAATCGTCTGTGTGCTACATGTATTGTGATATGAAAGTATGCGTCCTGTAAATCTAGGATTGCGAACCAGTCTCCTTTGTTTAGTGCTGGTATGATCTTGGCCAACGTGGTCATCTTGAAGAGCTGCTTCCGGATGAAACTATTTAGGCCTCTCAGGTCAAGAATGGGCCTCCAGCCCCGGGACTTTTTGGGGACCAGGAGGTACCTGGAATAAAAGCCTTTCCCTCGAAATTCCATCGGCACTCGCTCTATGTCCCTGATGTGCAAAAGATGGGGGACTTCTTCCCAAAGAACAATTCCAGGAGATGGGTCCACGACAAGGGCTGGGGTCAGTGGGGCAGTGGGGGGAACTGAAGTAAACAGGATTGTGAGGCCTGATGTTATGAGCTCTAAGACCCATCGGTCCGACGTAATGCAGGTCCATTGATGGAGGTAGGGCCTCAGCTGATGATGGAATAGGCTGGAAGCAGGCTTTTGTGTGTTGACCACTGGAGATGTGCTCAAGTCCTTGGCACAGGAGTCAAACCTGCTGTTTAGGAGCAGGCCGGGCTGGTGGACAATTTTGTTGCTGGCATTTGCATTGAGGACGCTGTCTGAATTTGGGCTGGGCAGGTCCGCGTTGCTGTTGCTTATAGGTTGAGTAATCATACCTCCTTTGGAATGGGTAGTATCTCCTTCTCCTGAAAGGTGGTATGTACATACCCAGAGTCCTGAGGGTAGTACGTGAGTCATTCCACGAGTGGAGAATCTCGTTGGTAGTGGAGGCAAACAGCTTTTGCTGGTCGAAGGGCAAATCCTCAACTTTGGCCTGCAGTTCCTTAGGGGCTCCTGCTGACAATAACCAGGAAGCTCTGCACATGGTGATACCTGTTGCCATGGCTTGCGCAGTGGTGTCCACTACATCAGCGGCGATTTGAAGGGATGTCCTGCATGCAGTGAACCCTTCTTGAACGACAGCTTTTAGAAGGGGTCTCTTGCTGTCCAGGAGGTGTTGCATGAGTTCCGGAAGCTTGGAATAATTGTCAAAATTATGGTTTGATAGGAAGGCAGCGTAGTTGGCAATCCAGAGGAGTAAGGTTGAGGAAGAATAGATCTTACACCCAAACAAATCTAGCTTCTTAAAATCCTTATCAGGAAGGGAGTTCTTGAAGTGAGGTGTCTTTGCTTTATGGCGAACCGCGTCAACTATCAGCGAGTTAGGCTGTGGGTGGTTAAAAAGAAAGTCTAGCCCTTTGGATGGTACAAAATACTTCTTGTCCACTCTTTTGCTAGTAGGTGGTATTGATGTTGGCATTTGCCAGATTTCCTCAGCCATCTCCATAATAGCCTCATCTATCAGTAGGGCAATCTTCTGCTGCTGCTTAGGGTATAAATTTTGAACAATTTATGTTGCTTCACCTGGGTCTCAGTAAGTTGTACCTCTTGGGATTGTGCTACACATTTAAAAAGGTCTTGGAACTCCTTGAGATCATCAGAAGGTGACGTCTCGGCTGGAGTTACGGCTTCACCCGGTGAGGGCATGGAGGAGCGGGCATTAGGCGACATGTCTGGTTCCGTTTCTGACAGCTGACCCTCCTCCGGGTCTGATTGCTGCGACTGAAGGGTTGGAGACCATGGAGGTAGCGCAGGTCTGAGCGAGGACTGCTCTTGCGGTCCGGAGTGTACCAAGCATGGGCTGATTGACCGACAGGAGCATGGTGATCTGCGACGAGATCGTGAACATCTATACTGAGATAATTCGCCATAGTAGGGTCTATGATAGTGCAAATAGTATCTGTCAGAGGCTGCAGGTGACGAGCGTCTAGAGGACCTAGCGCTGCTGTGCCTGACATAGTAGGTGCGCCATGGTGAGTGTATTGGTGAGCGCGAGTGCCTGGAAGGGGATTGAGATCTAGAGCACCTGTAATGCGAACAGCTACGTTCCCTGTGGTAATGGTGATGAGACGATGTACTTTGCCTATAATACTTCCTCCGTCCCATTGTGTGGTCAGCAGAAGTACACGGGGGAGGGGATGGCTCTGGAGAAAAGGCAGGAGAGGGCGAGAGAGAGATAGCTTGGGCATCTGATCTAAGTGCCGCTTTACCAGGCAGTGGTGCCAGCTGCCCATGGCATGCAGGCTGCGAGATTGTAGGTTCAGCTGGCTGTAATGAAGCAGGCATCTGCTCAGCACTAGGCATTGCGGGTGCCAGCGGTGCTGAGGACAGCTCCTTGTGAGGAGGCGTGACTGCAGAGGCTGGTGGGGCCAGCACCGGGAGCATAGGTGCAGATGGAGCTGGCCCTTTAAGAGGCTCTTCAGCTGTCTGCGGTGCCACAGGTGGCCGGGACTGGGACTTGCCAGCTGGCTTTTTTGTAGATGGTGCGCGGGCTGCCCTGGAGCCAGAGGTGCCCGGTTTATCTCCTGCACTCCCCCGTGACTGCGGGGCGATTGGCAGGGATTTAGCAAGAGAGGCTCTCTTCCTTTTGGGGGAAGGCACAGTTGGTGAAAGAGCCCTCCGCTTTTCTAGAGTGGGGTCGGATGCAGAGGAGCCTGTTGAATTAGAAGGCATCAGAGCCTTATCAAATAGGTTCTCCTTAAGTCGTTGTTCCCGCTCCTTGCAGGCTCTGGTCGTAAGCTTTGCGCAGTGATTACATTTTTGGGGGATATGTGTCTCCCCAAGGCAGCGGACACAAGCAAAGTGGCCATCAGAGATTGGCATAGATTCTCTGCACATGGAGCACTTCTTGAAGCCGGGAGAACCCGGCATTTTGGCAGATTGAGAGGGGTTTATTTCGCGCCTCTCTATGCTCCCTTGTTCTCCTTTTTGTTTTTGAGGGGATGAGCCCCGCGGGGCTTAGGGCTATAGCGGCAACAGTATCCAAGAGCCGCGCTTCTAACTGTAACATTTAAGAACGGGTATACACGTATAGAAATATATAGGAGTTATGTTTTTTTCTTTTTTGGAGGAACAAAGTAGTAAACCACAGAGGGTAAGAAGTTAATTTCTAAATCTTTCTTTAGACTTTCCCTCAGGTAAGTGAGAAGATGAGAAGAGCTCCGTCCGCGACCAGGGGCGGATGAGAAGGAACTGGCGAGGGCCGGATCACGCAC
The DNA here is from genome assembly GCA_030068395.1 of Apalone spinifera. NCBI lineage: Eukaryota > Metazoa > Chordata > Testudines > Trionychidae > Apalone > Apalone spinifera. Next base: position 134,774,068 of record CM057846.1, read on the forward strand.
GGCTGATCAAAGGCGCGAAAGCTGTTCACGCACGCGCGATCCAGCCGATAACAGCTCTGGCAAGCTCCAATTCGCGGCGCCAGGACCAGCCTGACACCAGATGTGGAGCGCCCACATGGACTACCTGAAGAAGTACTGTTCCAGGGCTGGACTCAGGCCAGGCTCCCTCGGCGACGCATTTCTCTTCAACTGGAGCGGACCCCTCCTCTGTGCAGTCCCACCTACAGTTCTCATCCCCAGAGTTCTGCAGAAGATAAGAACGGATGGCACCACAGTCATATTAATAGCACCAGCATGGGCTCGTCAGCACAGGTTCCCATTTCTTCAACGCATGTCACCATGCAGACCATACCAGTTGCCAACCCTTCTGAACCTTCTCACTCAGAATCAAGGGACACTATACCATCCACCAATACATACCTTATGACTTAAGGCATGGCTCCTAGTTGATTGAATCCTGCCGAATCCCTCTGCTCTACTCAGGTTCAAAACATACTCATTCACAGTAGACAGCAGAAAACAAGCAGGAGTGGTCCGAGGCCGGCTGCGGCAGCTGGCGCCCCAGGCAGAACGCGTGATCGGTGCCCCCACCTGCAGGGCTGTCGATGGACTGACATCATTGGTGGGCGCCCTGGGCACCCCCGTGACGTCATCATTGGGCGCCCCGGGCGGCGGCATCCTAGGCGGCGGCCAAGTACGCCTATAGCCATAGGCCACCCCTGACAACAAGAAATACTTACCTCTCAAAATGGCGCAGACTTGCTTTCTGGTGTACCTCGCAGCAACTGCTCCTGTATTTCTCTCCACTTCATCATGTCCTCGATTACTTGCTACATCTAAAAAACATATTAGCTTCTCTCAGAGTTCATCTGGCAGCGTTCTCAGCCTTTAGACAGTCTATCGAGGAAACCTCCCTTTTCGCCAAGAGATTCATGAAATGTCTATCGAATAGAAGTCCTCCTCGTAAACCTGTTCCCCCAGTATGGAACTTGGATATTGTTTTGAGTGCCCTAATCATCTCGCCATTTGAACCATTAGCTACCATACCTTTGCGCACCTTAACCATGAAACTAGCTTTCCTCCTCGCAATTACATCAGCACACAGAGTCAGTGAGCTATCAGCACTAATGGCAACACCACCCTACGCTATCTTTAACAAAGACAGGGGAGTACTAAGGCCTCATCCAGCATTTATACCAAAAGTTTGTTCGACCTTCCATGTAAATGAACCTATTATCCTGCCATCTTTTTACCCTAAGCCTCACTCCTCACCACGTGAAATGTCTCTCCATACACTGGACATTCATAGAACCCTCGCCTTTTATATAGACTGCACGAGGTATTTTAGGAAAACCGACTGACTAATAGTTTTTCTAGACGACAAATCTAAGGGACAACCGTTATCATCCCAGCATATTTCTAAACTTATAACCATGTGTATAACACAGTCTTGTGCCTCTAAGGAGTTACCACTCCCAATTCAACCCCAAGCAAATTCCACAAGAGCAAAGGCGTTTCTCTGAAAGACGTTTGCAGAGCAGCCACGTGGTCTTCTCATGACACCTTTGTTAAGCACTACGCTATCTGACAAAAGTGGCTCTCAGATGCTGCGGTGGCATCAGCGGTGCTCTCATCAGCAGACAGACAGGGACTCTGTATCCCACCTTCTGGCTCATGAGGGTACTGCTGCTCAGTCACCTACAGTGGAGCATCCATGGGGACTCCACTTGAAGAAGAAAGCGAAATTACTCACCTTGGTGCAATAACTGTCATTCTTCGAGATGGTCCCCATAGGTGCTCCACTACCCACCCTTCTCCCCGCTTTGGAGTCTGTCTCCTTTTTCACCTGTTCACAGATTTTGAGGTGGTTTCGAGGAACTGGAGGGGGCTGGAACATGCAAGCACAGAAAAGAGCGCAAACGCCGCAGGACGCAGCCGCGCATGCACGGTCTGGCCGAGTACTGCTACTCAGAAGTCTCCGTTCTGCAGTGCCAGGGCAAGCCCAGCACCTACAGTGGCACACCTATGGGGACCATCTCGAAGAACGACAGTTACTGCACCAAGGTGAGTAACTTCGCTTTCTTCCTGGGTCCACAACTCCTGGCCTTGCATGCCCCGAGGTGGGCTCCCCAGCCCAGATCAGATGCCTCCGACTACCATTATTGTGGTTTGGGCATTGCAAAGGGTATTCCTCTGAACATAGTTACCAGGTTAAACCGCCTTTCGAGAGTAGTGACCACTTATGGCAGAATTGTGAAAGCCTTGTCTGGGTGGTGCCTGGCTGGGGTGGAAACCAACATCAACCACATCCAGTGGGGTCTGTGAAATAGTTGTATATGTTGAACTATGGAAGTGTATGCTGCCATATGTCCCAGCAGCCTGAGGCATATGGTGGCCATGTTGATTAGGTGCCTGGTAAGTTGGGCAATGAGATCCAATAGTTAGTATAGGCTAGTCAGAAGTGTATCCCCAGGGATCACTGCTTAGATGCCAACCTCCACGGTGCTGAGGAGCAATGCCACACAGATGGGGATCATTGCATGGGTCCCAGTGCTGGCGTCCCTTTGGAGACAATGACATCTTGACAGGACAGCAGTGGAACTGGTAACACATGTCTTTAGCAGCCTAGAAGGCCTCCAGTGTAGATGGAATCTCCAGGTGCTGGGCTTCCCTGCTACTATACAGGGCAGCTGGTGGGGCCTTAGGGAAGGCTGGATAGCCTAACCAACCATACAGCTCTGGAGATGTGTTGCCCTGGATGGGCCTATGCTCCTCTTCAGATTGCCCCTTCTCATATGGGGTGTTGGGAGCACCCTCTTCCAGTGTGCTTCCGCTGCTTCTTGGGCACTGATGCTGTGGTGGTTGGGTGAGAAATCAGATCTTAGCATCTCAGAGGTTGGTGCAAGGGCTGCTCCTTTTTAATTCTGGGCTTGAAGCTTGTGCAGATGCAATACTAGTTGCTAATGTGGGTCTCCCCCAAATGCTTTAAGCAGCTCTAATGTGGATCACTGACCAGCATAGGCTTTTTGCAGTGATCACAATGCTTGAAGCCCAGGGACTGGGGCATGCCCCATCTCTCAACTAAGTCCCTTAGGGGATTATCAGATGAACTACAGTACTATTAAGCTAACTATTAAGATAATAATAAGAACTACTTATCTATGATGGGAAATCGGGGAAAACACTGAGTAGAGAACACTTGCAGAAGTAAGGAAAGGTTTAAGCACATACACTTGCCATGGAATGGACATGAGCATGCACTTGAAGAAGATGTTGTACTATCTACATATGCATCTTTCAACCACAGAAGGTTCTGTAGTTTTCCTGTGCAGGTGAGGTTGTTAACACTGCACACTGAAGTCCATATGCATATCTTGTTAGCATTCTCTCCTCCCCAAAATGGAGAAATTGTGTTCCACTTTATGCAGTCTCCTCCTTTCTGTCTCAAGACCAATTAGGGCTTGTCTTCTTTCCAGTGTTAACTTGGACTTTTAACTGGGGCGTTGCCCCTATCTGGTTCCTATTCACACAGAACAAACCCTCACTCACCTTACATCTGGGCAAGCTGGCCCAGACCGAGTACTGCTTATATATGAGCTGGTACCTGATTACTTTGCAGTGTGGATCCAAAATAAACATTTGAGTGCTTACAGTCTTTCAGTGACTTTGCACAATTCCCTGGGTGCCCGGAAGGACAGACAAGTTCTCCCTTTAATTTGCTGGGGAAGAATCAGAGTGGCCCAGCTTACTGCAATGCTAAGAACCAGGGAATATGCTTCCAGAAATCTTAGCACTTCAAAATATGAGCACAGCACCAATAATGGCTGCTCTTAAGTATGACTTTGCAGCATGACCGCCCCATACTAGGGATGTTAGATATCAGGTAACTGAATAGTCATGTAACCACATGAAATTTTAGCGGCTACACAACTTTTCAATATCCCCAGGAGCAGGGTCGGCAGCCAGTGCACTCCTGGCCCCACTTCCAGGGAGCATTCTGCCACTCCGCACTGCTGCCTCTGTGTCGGAGGCAGCAGCGCAGGGTGGCAGGGGGAGCCAGTTCAAAAACAGCTTCCAACACAGACCAGCTGCCTGCCACGCTGCGCTGCTGCTTCTGATATAAGGTGGCAGCAGGGTGGCAGCAGCCTCTGTTTCTGAGCTCCACACAGACAGAGGCTGCCCCATGGGATGCAGAGCAGCCTCTGTCCACTGACAGCTTGGACCCCCTGCAGACAGGCTGGTGCTGCGAAGCAGACTGCCTGCAGTGGGCCCAGGTTTGCTGTGGACAGAAGCTGCTCTGCATCCTTTGGGGCAGCCTCTGTCCACGGGGGTGCCTGGGTCCACCTCAGAGAGAGGCTGCTTCATGGCAGCCTCTCATGTCTGCCTCCTCCTCCTCCCCCTTTTCCTCCCCCCCCCCCACTTCTGCTTCTGATAGAGGCAACAGTGCGGTGGGAAGGCAGGTGGCACCACAGAGCCAGTACTGTGGGGAAACAGCTTTTAAGCCTGTTTTAAGCTCCTGCTCCCACCCCCTGCTGCCTCTGATATAGAGGAAATGCATGTAGTTGAGAAGATTAACTAATAAGCCTAGGCTTATTGGTTAATTGTATAGTCAACTACATGTTGACATCCCTACCCCACACCCAAACTAGAAGAACACAGGAGGTCACGTGTGGGTGCCAATCACTGAGGCTATGTCTAGACTACCACAGTAAGTCAACCCAAGTTGTACAACTCCAACTATGTGAATAATGTAGCTTTTACTGCAGTGTCTACACTGAACTGGGTCAATGAATGACACTCTCCTGTTGACTTACCTTAGTCATCTCATTCAGGATGGAATCCCGGAATCAACTGGCAAGCAATCTGCAGTCAATTTGGTGGGTCTTCACTAAACCTGCTAAATTGATCCCCAGTACATTGCCCACCAGAGCAATCATCCAGCTGTAGTGTAGACATAGCCTGAATTAACTCAGAAGTGAAGACATACCCTTAGTTTCTTCAATGTGTGCCCCATTACAGGTTTCTTTCTGGTTTGGGGCATATGAAGACAGCCTGCTTCAGAATCTAACTTAAATCCTCTCTCTATTTTTTAAGTGAGTTTGGTGCACCATGAAAGTACCAGGGCTTGTCCACATGAGGATAAAAAGTGTAATTTTAAAAACACATTACACTAGAATTTTAAAATGTGCTAACAAGAGACAGCAATCTGTGTTTTAACATGTTAGCTGATTCTGTTATAAGCGTAGGCTTTTTACAGAGGTCACCAGAGGGGTCAACTAATGTAAGTCACAATACAATTTTCCCGGTCTAGGGTCTTAAAGCATGTTAAAATATGATAGTTAATACAGCTGCAAAAAGAATGTGTATCCTAGGGTGGACAAAGCCCAGAGACTGGCAATCACTGTTCATACAAGCCTTGAATCCTGGTACATGTAAACATACTGATAATTATTAGAGTGTCTTCCATTTGCAAGATGGGAACAGCACTACCATCGTTTTCTTGAGGCAAATAATTAGATTTTTTTCCCCATACAAGCCTTGGAGACTCACCACAACATCCTGGACACATCGTACTGTTGTTTATATTTTTACCAAATCCCGGTTTGCAGTGATCTACCTTCGTACCAGTAAGGGATCCAAAAATATAATGTGTCTGGTGAATGTTATCTGAATCAGTATTTTGGACTTCAAAGAATTGTTTAATCTTTGTGTATGCCTAGAAGTTTAAAAAAAAAAGTTTATTCAGATTCAAATTGAGACATCCAGCATGGCAGCACAGGAACAAAAAAAGAGAACAAAATGCTTCTTACACCTACATTAGATACCAGCATCGTGAATAATGGAGTGGGAGGAGAAGCAGGCTCTGCATAACTGCTCAGTCCTTCCCTCTTTGCATAGATGGATTGGAGGGAGCAGAATGGCACAGGGATTGGGTAGAGCCATGGCTCTATATACCTCACCCACAATACACTCACCGACGTATCTCCAGCTGCTCAATGGGGAACATATGCTGTACCAAGAATAAATCATAGAATACTAGGACTGGAAGGGACCTCAAGAGGTCATCGAATCCAGTCCCCTGCCCTTATGGCAGGACTGGAACAGTTTTATAAAATGGAACAGTTTTATCAGTTCCATAACATGGAACAGTTTTATCCTGCCTTGGAGTAGAAGGTGAACAAGGAGGAAAGCTACTTTGGATCAGCACAACACCGCATTGTCTCTTATTCTGGGCTCACAGCAAAGCAATAACTGAGCCCAACATTATCACATGGCACAAACATAAAGGTTTGTAGAATCTTTTAAAAAGTATGGGAGTGTCTTACTGACACCGCTACACCGCCCTCCCAAAAAAGGCTTTTGGAATGAACAAAAGAAAAGTTTCTTGGGGTATGTTCTGTCTTTTATGCAAGGCATCAATTCCATTCTTTCCAAACCATTTTCCTCGCATTTGTTCTCTAGTATTCCTATTAGTTGTGCATACATGAACTCCAACAGTTATGTGGACCTGCTGTCAGACTCCTGACTATGTGTAAGCACCCACTGAGTCAACTTAAGAGGAAACTGGGAGGGCAGAGGGATCATTATTAGTAGTAGCAGCAGACTGCACAACACATCATACCACACATACAGTTTTGAAAATCTTTTCCAATTAGCTGAGAGAGAAAAAAGAGGAATGCAAAAAAGTGAGACTGATTTCCCTGCATGTGGGCTTTGTATTTCTCAAAAAATGCAACACCTAGCTAAGTGTTTTTTATTTGGTGGGGGGAGATGGTTGGATGTAACCTTAGGATGGATGAGTCCGTGTATAAAAGAGCACCAAACAATACAATGCCATTGTTTCAAACTCTCATGGAAATACCCCAGATTCCTTATTAAATGCACCTGTAATGCAGTAACAGTTCTTTTCTCACTTTCATGACATTTAATATAGCTACAGCATGAGAAAAATGTGATCAAGAAAAATGTGATCAATGCTTCAAAATTTTCATTATTTGCTTAATAAAATGGTTATACCTTTTTGATGTAACTGGTGGAGTTTTCACATTCTGAACTTTTACAGGGCTCTGCAAATACCAGTGCAAAAGGGAAAACTGCAAATTAACAGAGAAATAGTGCTATTTAATATTTTAATTTGAATGTTTTATGTTAATATGGGGGGGTGTCTAAAAAGTTTGGTCTATTTGCAAATTCTGAAAGATTATAGGGTTGGTAGAAAGTGGGAGTGGAGAGAGGTGTAATTTAAAAAAAACTTCTTTTTGTCATTTTTACCTCCACTCTAGTTGCTTGATAATGGTCATCAAGTTTGGAATCCAAGAACAGATGCCATGATTAGTTTTAACACATAAAGCAACTCAGGCCAGGTCTACACTGGTGGAGAAAATTGATGCAAAATACACAACTCCAGCTTCATGAATTGCATGGCTGGAGTCATGTACATTGCATCAATATTCTGCAGTAGCCCCCCAGTGGGAGGCTGACAGGAGAAATGCTTTAATCAGCTTTCCTTACTCCTTGCAACACTCAGGAGTACCAGCACCAAGGGGGGCACCCTTAGCATTTCTTTTAGCAGATCTTTCTGCTAAATCGAACCCCAGAAGATTGATCACCAGGGCATTGATCCTCTGGCAAGTAGAGATGTGGCCTAGGGAGACTGTATGTACAGAAGTTAACATAGGCAGTTACTCTAAGATGGTAGTTTCTGTTGTAAAATGATTTAGGATGAAAAAAATAGTTTGGCAGGGAAACTTCTGATTTTGATCTAAAATTAACTGATTGCAGGCCTGAAGAAATAATTCCTCCTTACCATCTCCCCCTTACCTGCATGATGAAGTTTTGCATAAATAACTTACTGCAAGCACAAATGTTTTCATTTTTTTCTGCACTATTATTCTCCAACGCAGGATACCAGACTGCCAGGTATGGAAATTCTTGAAGCAATTTAAACCTATCATTTTAGAATCCCTCACTTAACTTACAGAAAGCGAACAGAGTGACAGCAAATCTGAATCCCTTATCTCTACCGCCATTACAACTCTATAGCACCTCAGTGTACATAGACAATCATATAACACTGCTCTACAGCCAAAATGCTTCTGAAATAAATGTAGTCAAACTTTACTAATTCTGGGTCACTGAGAACAAAAATTATGCTTAAAATTGTTGATTGGCTCTAGTTTTCGACATATGCTATTGGGTCAATATATACGACCCTTGACTTGGGACTGGAGGAGGATAAGTGAGTTTTAAAGGAAAGGGATCTCAATTTAAACCAGAAATGACTAAAATACATCTTTGACTAGATCTA
>CM057846.1:134811224-134837210 GCA_030068395.1 Apalone spinifera
AAAAAAAAAAAAAAAAAAAAAAATTAAATGAATCCTAAGCTGAATCTGTTTTTTAAAACAGGACAAGCAAGATGTCAAGGCTATTCCCCACTCTGGATATTGTGATCATCTAGTTCAGGGCTACTCAACACGCGGCCTGCAGGCCAAATGTGGCCCGTAGCCTGTTTGTTTGCAGCCCGCAGTGTGCTTTGAGTTTACAAGGGGCTCAATATGCAGCCTGTGGGTGGGAGCCAAACAAAAAAGTAGTCAATATAATGGTCTTCTGTTGATATGCATTTTAATGGTTAAATTCCTGAACTGTCATTGCTCATTAAAAGTGCAGTCATATGGGTGGAAATTGGGTAAATATTGCATTTTATTAATATCAGCAGAACTGACTTAAATGGCGCCTGTGTAGGCTTGCCTTAATTTTTGTATTTATGTCCATTAGTGTGAAAGAACCTATTTACATATATTTGCGTATATATTTGCATATATATGCAACCACACTTACGTTGCGGCCCTCGGCATGTGCTGCGAGTATCATTGTGGCTCCTGGGCCTTCCAAAGTTGAGTAGTCCTGCTCTAGTCTGACCTCCTGCTCAACACAAGCCATAGAACTATCACAAAATAATTCCTAAAGCATATGTTTTATAAAAACCACCATAACTATTAGTAAATTATTCCAATGATTAATAACTCTCACTATTCAAGAATTATGCCTCGTTTCCAGTCTGAATTTTTCTAGTTTCAATTTCTAGCCATTGAATTGTGTTAAACCTTTTCCTGTTAGATTGAAGAGCTTAATACCAAATGTTTGTTTCCTATGTAGGTACTTACAGACTAGTTGTTATTTCAGATGAAGTCTTTCTCAGGCCAAAGATGTCCTTTCTGACCTGGGTCTAGCAGTTCTCCTTCACCCCTGTTGTTACAAGGTCTCAGAGGGGTAGCCGTATTAGTCTGTAACTTTAAAAACTATGAGTAGTACTGTGGCACCTTAGGGTGCATCTGCACTGTAGATCGAAATCAGATATGCAATTTGAGCTATGCGTATCTTATTTTGATCTTATTTCGAAATAGCTTATTTCATAATTTGGCGCGGTTTACACAGCATTTGTTTCAAAATAAATCACTATTCTAAAATGTCTCTTACAGGAACGTCAGAATAGCGAGCGAGTTATATTTCAAAATATCAGGCGCACTCAAAAGATGCACCATCTCTTCTCCTAGGCACTACACATGCCCCATCCCTTTTCAAAGGTTATGTCACTGCTTACATCATCCCCCCTCTTTCCATCCTTTGCTCTTCCCCATTCTAACTCACTTTCACTGAGCTGGGGGAGGGGGTTGGGATATGGAAGGGGGAATAGGCTCTGGGTTGGGGATGCGGGCTCCAGGTGGGCCCAGAAATGAGGGGTTCAGAGAGCAGAGAGAGCTCCAGGATGGGCAGAGAGTTGAAGTGTGAGGGAGAGATGAGGTTCCAGCTGGGGTGGGGTGATGAATGAGAGGTTTAGGGTGCAGGAGCGGATTCCAAACTGGGGAAGGTTTGGGATGTAGGGTCCCAGTGGCACTTACTGTGACTGCCAGGTCCCTGTAGCCTCAAGGCATATAGGTGGCCAGGGATATTCCCCTGCACTAGTCTCACACCCACAGGTGCCTACCCTGCGCTTGCAGGCACATCCACACCTCTCTCCCCAGCTCTTATTGGTCACAGAACAGAGCCGTCACTTGGGACAGTGGGAGTGCACAGAGCTTCCCTGCTCCTGACCACTCCAGCTTCCGTGATCAGCGTGAAACCAGAGCAGGTAGGAAGCCTGCCTTTGCCCCCAGGCCTCCCTGTGCCATCAACCAGACTTTTAATGGCTCTTTTTGATCAGGTGTTCCAGTCAAAAGCCAGATGCCCACAATTCTACAAGACTCTCTGCCCAAGAGACTGCTGGAACATTGTATAAAAGATTCTTGGGACCTGATTCTTTCATCTCAGATCTGCTTAATACTTTAGGCAGGGAATGCTTGAATTGAAAGACTGAAGGTCTCATCTGGATCACCCTGAATATGAACATTCAGGGGTGGACTAATTCTGGGGAAAAAAATGCAACTACAAAGTTCTTCATTTCTACTATGAAACTAAACTAATCTCAGAACTGTATTCATGTCTATATGTATACTGATGTTTTAACCAACATTCACTCTTTTGAAATAAATTTTAGTTATTAAGAATTGGGTGCAAGCATATATTTGGGTAAGATCCAATATTCATTAACTTTGGAGGTAATGTGTCCAATCATTTGCGATTGGTAGAACTTTCTTACACCTTAAATGAGATTTTCAGTGAGTCTCATCCTATTTGACTTGATTGTCTGGATGAAAGCCCAATGCTGGGTTGCTATAAGAGAACTGTGTTTTGGCTTCTGTTCAACCAATAAGTTATTATAGACACTATTTCGTATTGGCTTGGTAAATCTAAACATTGGAATATCCCCCAGCTTTGGAGACTGTCTGTCCCATTCTTTGCAATTTGTCCTGAGTAACCTCAATGTGTTCCCCATGAAACACTGGTCTCACTCTAAAATAATATTTAGTCCAAGGGTTCTCAACCTTTTTCTTTCTGAGGCCCCCCCTCACCATGCTATAAAAACTCCAAGGTCCTATGGGGGAGGCAGGAGACTTGGGGCCCGGCCAAGGTGGGCCCTCAGGCATAGGCATATATTGACTTCTATTTGGGAGTGGGGGAGGGCAGCAGGGTTTGGTTCAGCTCCACATAGCAGGGTCAAGAGAGACACCTCCTGACTCACTTCAGCTGGCCACCCAACCTGTCTGGGTTCTGTGTTGTGGGAATTCAGCTCAAAAAGTTTGAAAACCACTCAGGATACAGAGAGGAGGTATCTAGGGATGTGGAGGGGGGAATGGGTGAGTAATTCAGGACATAGGTGCTGGCTTCTCCAGGTCTGGGGGCTGCTCAAACCCCAGCTCTCTTCCAGACCCCCTAACCTCTTTTCCCAAGCCTCCCTCTCTTATCTTGCAAGGTTCCCTTTTACACTTTATGGCAACACAGCCCTGAAGCTGTTTAATGAGCTCTGGCCAGGTTTTCAAATAAACCTGGAGCAGCAGCCCTGAGAAGGGTTCATTAAGCAGCTGTTTCAGCACAGCTTAGCAGAAACCCTGCCATCCTGCTTTTCCTCCCTTGAATGTGAGCCATCCCTGCGTTCCCCTCTTCCTCCTAGAGCCTTGTGCAGGTCACAAAACAGCTGATTGTGGTGGGCAGGAGGTGCTGGGAGCGGGAGGAGTTGAACAGTAGGGTCACTAGTTGGTGGGAGGGAGTTGGACTCCATGGAGCACCCAGAGAGTCAATTCTTATGGCTCAGGGTGTAGGAGGAGGGTAAATCCGGGGCTGTGTGTAGGCAGGAGGTAGCTCAGGGTGTAGGGAGGGAGTAGCTAGAGGCTGTATGCCAGAAGGGCTCCCTGTGTGGTCTCAGCTGGCCAGTTGCTGACCGTCTGAGCTAAGGAGCAGCCCTGATCCTGAGCACCAGCAGCAAGAGATGTGTCTGCCTGCTTCACTGCACCAGCTAGAGCAGTAGCTAGCTGCACTGCTTGACTTCAGCTTCCTGCCTCTGCCCTGGCCAGGAGGCAGGGCCTTGAAGGGAAAGGAGGAAGTGGGGTGGTGTAAAGCTGCCTGGGGTCTGCACTGCGCTGGCACTGCAGGGAGAGGGGCAACCAGTGCTTTGGAAGTTTGAGCTCTAGCCCAGGCAGGAGTGCTGGGACTCCTGGCTTCAGCTCCCAGCTTCAGCGGTGGGCATCAGGGCTTCAGCCCCCACGGTGGGGGGTGCTGAGGCTCAGGATTTCAGTTCAGTAGCAGGTGGGCACTGAGGCTCTGGCTCTGGGTTCCAGCTGCAAGGTCCTATGACACCACCATCTCCTCCTCCCCTCGGAAAGGGCTCGAGTCCTGACGGGGCCATGGATTCGCAGTTGAGAATCACTCTTGTAGGCAGGGGATAGCTCAAGGTGCAGGGTGGAGGTAGCTAGGGGGCTATTTTGTTGTAACAACTTAATGTATCAGAAATGGTCTGCATTACGCAACTAAACTGGCATGCGATTCCACATGATTGTTTTTTGAACTGCTTCGAAGAGAAATAACCCCTAACTCTACCAGTAATCTTGCTTTGAAAAAAAAAAGCTTCCTTTTTCCTTATAAGGCATGGGTTGGCTCTTGAGTGGGTGTAGTACTTTCATTCTACTGTGAGCTCACTCTAGCACTGCTCTGCAGGCTGGGTCTGCAGACTTGGAGCTGCAGGAAAATTACCGTCAGATCAAACACATTAATTGTTTTCAAAGAAACTTTATCAATAGAAGCCGCTTCAGGGAACAATCAAGAACGTGATCATGGGAAAGTCAGGTTGGTGAAAATTTATTGAGCTTGTGAACATTTAATCTGTAGTTTATGTAAACAAAGCTTGTATGATAAGATCCTTCTTTGTGCTTTAAGAATTGCAAAAAAGTTAATAGTATGAGCTGACTGCTTTTATGCATACAATAACCCAGAAGCAGTTTCTTTGGTTTGTGACAAATGAATGTTTTCATTAGATTTAAAAATACCATGCAGAATTTACAAGATAAAACCACTTACCATAATATATAGATATATAGTGATGCTAATAACGAAGGCAACTTTGTTGGACTAACTATACAGTACTTGAAGCAGGATCTTTCTAATTACAAGCACTCTATTTTTGAAACTGCAGTTTGGTTTGTGTCTCTATAAGCATAACTGAAGTAAATTATGTACTGTCATAAATATGCTTATTGAATTAAGTTAAGTATTTTTTGCCTAGATGATTATATTCAAGAAATCGTAAGGAACAGACTTTGGCTACAATTCAGCAAAATATAGTCTCTGGCTCTGCAGGATTCATAGGTTTCACAGCTGTATATCCTCCTCCCTATTGTGAGGATGAAATTTTTCCTCCTCTGCTGGCCATGAATTGTTGCATTGGTGGGCTCAGCGTGGCCATCAACACTTTCTGGTGGCTGTGCTGACAATTTTCCTGAAATACTTAATTAACGTTAGGAAAAACAAATATGCATGTATCAACATAATTGTAATCTACTTATGTGGGTGTGGTTTTTTTATCAGTAATTAAAATAATTTACAGTTCTCCCTGTTGTTTACTAGACCTAACCAGAATAGAAATACAGATAAGGTGCTTTGCATATTTTGGTTGTGGGTTTTTTGTTTTGGTTTGGGTTTTTGAGACTTGCTGGCTAGTAAGTCTGTTATTGTAAAAAGTGATATTTACTAATATCACTCTTCATGGCATATTTACTCATCTCCTGAAAGATGAGGGACAAATCAACCCTGGATGAAGAGGGAGCATGGGCTGGGGGGGGAGCCTGGGGCCAGAGCCTGAAGCCCTGCAACTGGGGAATAGAGCCTGCTATTGCATGGACAGAGGCTTCTGCTCCAGAGCTGAAGCCCACGGCCCACCACTTCCAGGAAGGTGGGGAAACTCCATTGGTCTCCTGTTCCCACAGTGTTTGTGGCTCCAGAATAGCACAGGGACCAATCCCTGCTGGCCAGTGGGGGAGGGGTTGCTTCTCGCCCCACCCCTCACTCACTATGCAGGAGGCTGTAACATCAAGAAAAGCTCCTGGTGGCCAGAGGCGGCCATGATGGTTGCATTTTAGAAATGCTGATGGCCCCCTCTGCATGGCCGAAGTCTGTGGATCTATGCTGGTGTAGATCTGAACAAATACCACTGAAGTCACTGGAAATATACTTCTTACATCAAGATGCATGCACACGATATATATTAGTTATCAGATTTATGGAGTTGATGGAGATTTGCTTATTATGATCAACTGAGTCTGTTAGTGTGGGGATATGTGTCTTACATGATTGATTTAATATATGTTAGAAGAATCTGAAAAGGCTGATGCCCCCAAAGATACTAAACTATCTAACTTAAACTGCATTTCAGAGAAGGGGAAGAACAACATCATACAATTTAAGGATTAATGTTCCATTTATAAACACTCGTCACAGGAGCTGGGACCCAAACATGGCAGAAGGGGAATTCTGACTAGTAAAATAGCTTTGAGATTATGGAACAGATTTCCCTCTAATATAAGTAGGTATATTGAACAAAAATGCTCTGAACATACCAATCAATCATTGTGTCCCCCTGGAGGACACACGGGCAGTTCTCTCTAGCCCATGTGGGGGATATTGACTGTTCTGAGAAAAAGTCCTAGTAGTGCTTGGAAAATCTCACTGCTGTATAGCTGAATAATTTCTTTTCGCTTCTATGACAGGTACTAATTCTAGCAGCAAAAAATGGACACCAATAAATGGCATATGTAGGGCACTGAAACCAGAACAGAGGACTTTCAGTTCTGAAAAATGCAGGTCTCTCCCCATTAATCTCAAGAAACATCTTCATTAGTTGTCATCTATGATAGGACTTTTTGGCCTTATCTGTTTATTGGGAGTTGAATTGGGCCTTTAAACCTTTTAAAGCCATACACCAGGTCGAAACCACTCAGCACCCAAAATTGGGATTAAATTTTCAAACAGCTTATCATATTGAGTGCTGAGGTCTTTTGCAAATCTGGTCATAGAAGATGAGACAACAAAAAACCGAGCAGAGCTTACTCCATCCAGTAGAGGGAAATAAGATACAGAAATGTCAGATGTTACATGGTTAGCATGTAAGTGCTGTTTGTAGACACATGGCCCTGAAGTCTGCAGATGTTTTCAAATGGACTAAGTCCTTAGTAAATATGTTTGTAAAGTAAATACCTATCCTGATTCAGCAATTCTAAGTTTAACTATTTTTATGTTGGAATAACTCTTTTATGATGGAATAAAAAGGACAATCATCAGATAATTTAACAACCCAGTGAGACACCAGTCAAGATTGTTTAATTTGGCAAAAGTGATGGAAATCAAAAAATGTGTTTATCTTGGCATGAACATGGACTATGTTTGAATACTGGCAACTCTAGGTGATGAGAATAATCGTCATAATAAATATGTTTGTTATGTTTCCCTGACGCTTATTATTGAGCATCAGTTGTGGCTTTTATTCTGAAATTAAAAATTAGTAAGAGACTGGAAATGTAAATTTGCCAACCTTGTCAGTTGTCTTGTGTGTAGTTTTTAAATAATCATTATGTAAATACTTCCCAGAAATAGATTTTCTTTGATTACTAAATAGGTGGTGGTACTCCTTGTGAATCAACACTGAATGACCCAGCATGTTGACAATGGGCACTGTGTTTTCCTAGGGAAGCTTTCAGATATGAGATATAACTGAGGTCCTCCTAGATGGTGCCATACACCCCGCCTGAAGTGGTTTCCATTATATACAGGGTTTACATTTTGGTTCACTGGTTCTCACCACCCCCGCTGTACAAATTATTCTAGTATCTTTGGAGATCCTGATAGACACCATTTATCACTGAAAATCTTCCAGGCATAAGAGTAAACGTGTTATCCCCCTGTCCTAGCCCTTTTTCCTCTTAGGGTATGTCTATACTGCATTCCTCTTTCGAGAGAGGAATGCAAATGAAGTGCGGATTTGAATTTCCCGCTCTTCATTTGCATAATCAAGTCTGGCTGCTATTTCAAAATACCCTATTTCGAGATAAAAAACGCTGTGTAGTCATGCTTATTTTGAGAAAAAAAACCCTTCTTTTGAAATAACCCTTACTCCTTATAAAATACCAGAGGTATCCTGAAATAGCTACCCCACATCTACACAAGATGCCCATTATTTTGAAATATTTTTCGAAATAACAGGCCTGCTATTTTGCTATCCTGGTAAACCTTGTTGCATGAGGGATAAGGGATGGCTCGAAATAGCATGTTATTTCAAAATTTGGTGCTGTGTAGAAGCACCAAATTTTAAAATAAGCTATTTCAAAATAGATTTGAAATAAGGTACGCACTTTGCATAGAGCAAATTGCGTATCTTACTTCGAGTTTAGGATGCCTTATAGACTCACCCTCAGTGAATGTTGCCTCCTCACCAGATGCTAACTAAATCTGTTTATAGGCTCCCTCTAACACAGAAGTGGGGAACCTTTTTTGGGTCGGGGGCCACTGCCCCACAGAAAAATCAGTGAAGGGCCTCACGCAAGTGATAAACAAACAAAAACAAAACCCTCACTTATGTGGCCCTAACAGAGAGGCACTCCCCACATTCCTCTCACCCACCAAAGCCTAGAGGGGCCTAGTCTAGTAGATTTTGTGTGCTCCAGCCCCACAGTGGAGCAGGGGCTTGGAGTGCCATATGGGCTCCTCAGTGCTGGGGGGGATCCAGGCAAGGGACCTTAGGTTCCCCACCCTGCTCTAATAAGTCAAAAGCTAAATAGAATCATAGAACCATAGAGCTGGAAGAGACCTCAGAAGATCATCAAGTCCAGCCCCCTGCTCTAGGCAGGACCAATCCCAACTAAATCAACCCAGCCAGGGCTTTGTCAAGCCGAGACTTAAACACCTCTAGGGATGGAGACTCCACTACTTCCCTAGGTAACCCATTCCAGTGCTTCACCACTCTCCTAGTGAAATAGTTTTTCCTAATATCCAACCTAGACCTCTCCCACCGCAACTTAAGACCATTGCTCCTTGCTGTACCATCTGTCACTACTGAGAACAGCCTTTCTCCATCCTCTTTGGAACCTCCCTTCAGGAAGTTGAAGGCTGCTATCAAATTCCCCCTCACTCTTCGCTTCTGCAGACTAAACAGACCCAACTCCCTTAGCCTCTCCTCGTAGGTCATATACTCCTGCCCCATAATCATTTAACCCCTATCTCCTCAACAAATCAATTTGTGCTGGCCTCACGCAACCTTCCGGTAAGAGTCAGGATCCTGGAAGGAGGTTTCTACTCATTCCCCTTCTCAGCTGTTGATAGTGCAGTATTGGCAGGCAGTTTCCACTCAAGCAGAACTTTCAACACTAAGTAGAGCTGTACAACAATTTTTCATTTAAGAGTAAATTCACCACAACATGCCTTTTTGGAAGCACCCAAATTGTTTATGAATTGAGGTCAAATTTGGCAAACAGATTGACGAGGGGAGGGAGGATTCAGAAAACAAACTTTTTTTAAATCTTGAAATGTTTTGAATGGACATTTCAGGAAGGAAATGAAGATTTGACTTCACAGTTTGATTTGCACACATAGGGACAGGCTGCTGCCCAGCCATGCTGAGCCCTGGTGGCTGGCTTGAGGATCCCCTGGCAGGGCAGCCGGGGCTGAGCAGGGACTGCCACTACCCAGGTGGCTCGGATGGAATGAGGGGACAAGGCAGGAGAAGCCCTCCGAGATGGAGTCAGTGCCCTGCTGCTTTCAGCCCCGCCTGTCCCTGGGTCGGTCCCCTCTTTCGCTTGTGTTCCTTGCCCCCTTCTTCCCTTTCCCTTCCTTTCTTCTCCATCTTCCCCTGGTTCCCCTGTTGTGTGCATACAGATGCAATGTAAAACAACACGTGACTGGCACTTAACTGCCATAATAAACATGCAAATACGTAATTACCATAATGAATATGCAAATGTATCTATACTGGACTACCAAAAGTTTTTTAATGAGTTTGTTGGTCTGCGCTATAAAAAAAGGTTGGGAACCACTGGCCTAAGATACTCCTAGCCTTCCATCACTTCTCCCAGTTACAGTTCTTTTGTTTTGAATTCTGACTCATAACTTACAGAATGATATGTAAGTTGAAATAGATCTACTGAGTCGCACTTTATTGAACCTCTCCTAACAAGATGTTATTGTGTACCACATTAACAAAATTATTTCAAAGAGTAGCTGGTGACATATCCCCGGGGCCATCAGGAATGGAACACACTCAAAGAAACAAAAAACAAACAAATAAAAAAGCTGCTCTCAGAGCAAGAAAGTGGGTAGAAAAGGAAGAGAAAGGAAATGTCAGTTTTGCAACATTCTTTCATCCCTTCACCAGCGACATCTTTTTTAGAAGCTTTTTTTATGAGTTCTCAGCAAGGATCAGGTTCCTCAGAGCCTAGGGGTGGGGTTGGCAACCAGTTGCTATCTGAAACATCATTACCAGCTGGCCCTACAGATATCCAACTGAGTCTCTTTTGGGAGTTAATGCTGCAGAGCCCATACACGGCTACAAGCGCACAGCTGCAGCAGATTCAGCTACCGAAATCTTGCTGACCTGGGGTCAGCAGCAAAAGAGACTTGCCTACCCCTTGTGTGGTAATGTCTTGTGAAGAAGTATCAAGGGAGTCTCTTCTTTTCAGATCCCCAGGATTCCTGGAGTTCAAAGTTGTCCCACCTGCTCTCCCAAAAGATTGATTCCCTGGAAATGTAGATAAAATCTGGGGAGTTTCCCCAGCCGATGTACTTCCAATGAGTTATTTTTATGGGAGGGGATATTCTAGTTCTGACAGGAGAGTTTTGATATGTTTAATGTTTTAAAATGATCAATCAGGAAGGCAGTCTGACTACTACGCTAGGAATTTAGAAATATAGCTAGTAGGGCTTCAAAAATCCACTCACCCACAGACAATAGCAATATTTGCATCAATTTCTGCAGAACTGAAGCTTACAGTTTTTAAAAATGCCCTTAACGTTTCTAACAAAACATTCTAACTATGACTCCATACAGTGATAATCTGCCAACAGGTTCAGAAAGACAGATATAGCAGCCACACCACTGTTTGGAAATGGTGCTCTATAGAAGAGGCATAGTTATAGTTGCTGCTGAAAGGAATAAAGTTCTTTGGCCAGGCTCTGAACTGAGTGGCTCATTGATTTGGTGGTGGTGGTGGTTTGGGGTTTTTTTTTTTGTATCATAGGCAAATGCGGGGGAGGGAGAAGAAACAGAAACTGAACTCTTTTGGTTTTCCCTTGAAATAAAAAAAAGGAATTGGAGTTAAAACAGAACACTCTGATTGTCAATTTGAATTGATGTTTCCAATTTAAACTGGAATGGAATGAGGTTTCAGTGGTAATTTGAGGTAAGGGGTTTATTTCGGAATCGCCCTTCTCTGCCATGTGTAGACACGGGCAGTTCTTCCGGGCTAATCAGTTTCCAAAATGGCTCCCGCCCGGGAACATGCTAATGAAGCACGGGATATTTAAATCCCGCGCTTCATTTGCAATTTTGGTTGCCCTCATTAGCCTCCCTAGTTTGAACTAGGGGGCTAGTGTAGACATACCCAAGGAGATTATCACAAGTTCACTAGAGACCCGACCTGTTTATTTTCTGAGAAACCTGATGCACACAGGTTACCTAACTCATTTTCTATGTTTGTATGTTTTATAGGACCAGAGGTGATAGAAGATGATTTAGTTTTTGTTATTAACAACTAAATGTTCATGTTCAGGAAAATTAGGGCAATTGAAAATCTTAGACATGTTAATTCCTCTTATTGCCTAAGGATCTTTCTAGACAAGAAAAATGTGCTTTTTAAAAATCAAACTACTTAACTCAATTAAAAGCACACTCACTTGCTTCTAGTCTGTTCTTTGTGTGGAAAGGCCCTTCATCAAACAAAGGATTATAGATGCTATATTTAAAAAAATCAGTAAGACAGCATTCCTAATAAGCAAACAGATCTTGGCCTACAGCATTTTCTTACACTCCGCAAATCTCCTTTAACTTCAACAGGGTTAAAGTGCAAGAGAGTATAGAACTTGGCTCTAATTTTGCACAGCACTTGCCCTTTAAACGTGAGACTCACCTGTGTTGCAGTAAATTGTGGCATGTCTCCAATTCTTCCTGTTTGTTGAAGGTTGACTGCAGCCCACCTGTGCTCAAAATTGATAAATGCTCAGAGGAGTCACAGGCAAGCCATTTAAAAGAGCAAGACACTTGTTTGCAGTTCTATTTCATGGTTTTTCATCAAGTAGAACTGCAAGACATCCTTTCTTTGATCTGTGCTCCTAATTCAAAGGGAAACTGTTTCAACAAGCTAATAAGGCACCAAGAAAAAATTTCCTTTATTAAAATTAGGTGAACGTTATTCATCCAAGAAATGAGTCTTCAGACAGTGTTGCCAAGTGTACAGAGAAGTTTACTAGGATTTAGACCTAGCTTTTGTTTCCAACTCCGCCACTGGCTTGCTAGGTGACCTTGTGCTGGTTACTTCAATGCTGGGCTTTGGGTTCTCCATCCATGAAATGGAGATAATGATATTTATCTCCTTTGTAATTTTTTTTTCAATCTATGAATGAAAAATGCTATATGAAAGGAAGCTATTATTTATTAATACAATGGTATTTTTTTTTCTCATGTGAGTTTGATTTAGACATAATCACTGCTTCATATGCACTTGAGAATCAGGAGTTTGGGTTGGGGAAGAGTATGCTATTTTGAACGTGTGCCATGCAGATATGTCATCAGGGTAGCAGACATAGCATTTGTTGCAAAAAATGCTAATAGGCCCGTATTCATACAGATACTATCCGACTGCAGCGATCTGGTCTTCAGGGCTTTGTTGTCACTTGTTCTTGAGTATTCTGTGTTTTCTGACTCTGGAGTGAGGTAGGTCACATAAATGCTAGTTAGCTGGGGGAGTACTTCATAGATCCAGTTTCATAGTGCTGCAAAACTCCAGGGATGTGGGTGGGCAAGATAGACTATCCACTCCTTTTGAAGACTCATCCCTGGATTTAGAGAATAGCAGACAGGTTCCTCCACCCTTGAGTTCCCTTTCCCTACTGTCTACCTCAAGGGAAGTATCAGATGTCAGGTAGCTGCTCCCCTAAAGAAACATGGAGGTGAGAGAATGGGCCAAAGGCTGCTATTCTCCCACAAAGCTTCAGAAAATCAAAACAGGAAGAAACAGTCATTTGGAGGAAGAGGTTTGGGGCCTGTCTGTGGCCAACACAAATCTTCTCTGAGGTTCACTGACCATGAACCGGAATTAATTTTAGATTTCCATAGAAACCATGTGAGTATCATGTGGTTTGAGTGTGATTGGTTCATTCAGCCATTTGTACTGTGCAAAAAAATTAAGTTATGATAAGGTAGCTTGGCAGATAACCTATATCATCACCTTAGAGTCTTCCGCAGTTGTTAGATATTGCATTGAAATGATTCACTAGCTATTTTATAGTAAGAAATAGCTCTTCTGAGTAGGGACTTCTTCTAAATATGTTTAGTACAGTGCTTAGCCCAAATGGGCCCCTTATTTTGGCTGGAACCTCTAGGTTCTTCTGTCATAAAAATACTGTAATGAAATAAACTGTGCCACATCTTCACAGAGTTTCAAATAGACATTTTCTGTCCCTGTGGCAACTGCAATTGTCTGTGTGCTAAAGAAAAGTTAAGAAACTGTTTTGTGCATTTACTACATTAAAACGGCATCCTCCACACAGTATGATCTTGCATGTAATATAGGTTAGCATAATGCTGTATAGAAGACACCATTTTATATAGAGCATTTATTTCTATATGTTGCCCTCGGGTGTCCTGTATAATTGCACCTTACCCACGGCAGAGAAAAGTTTGGATGCCAAAATAACAAAGGTGTTTTATTTTACGTAATATTTTATATGAAGTATAAATATAAATACAGGTTGGACCTCCCTGGTCCAGCACCCTGGGGGACCTGATTGGTACCGAATGAGGGAATTTGCTGAACCAGGGTAGATTCCCTGCCACTGGCTTCCCTACCCACTGCCCCTTCCCACATCTGGCTCCGGGGCTGGCTCCTTGCTTCCAGCTCGCTGTGCTGCCCACCCTCGCTGGGCTTACTGGACACTGGCTCTCCTCTGCTGCGGGGATCCCAGCTGTGCTGCAAGACTCCTGGCCAAGCCAATGGTCCCTCTGCAGCAGGGCTCCCGGCAAGGCCACCAGACCCCCCTGATCCTGTTTGCTAGACCAAAGTCTCAAGGTACAACCTGTATTTAAATATATAAATACTGTATTTTATATAATAACATGGTATTCACCTTGATAATGAGACGCACATCTTATCTATTCCTTTTAAAAAATTATTTCCATGCTTTCTTAAGTTATGAAAGGTAGGATTTGACCGGCCTATAACAGAAGCCAGGAGAGGAACCTTTAATAGACCTATTGGAATGGTCATCCTCCAAAATACAAACTGATCACTCCCTACAAACAACTCTTAAGTGTAATATGCCCAAAAGCATACAGGGTGCTTTACAGAATATATGAAAAGTTCAAAGTACAACATTGATGTATATCATTCCGGTAGCCAGCAATAAAAATATTGTTTTAATAAATTGTAAAGGTAAGATTGTAACCTAACAAGTAAGACACAGGATTGAGGGTAAGGAGACCTGAATTTTCCACAAGCTTGCCATGTGATATTGACCAAGCGGTTACATTTTTCAGTCAGTAGAATTAGGGTTGCCAGGTGTCCAGTTTTGAACTGGACAGTCCAGTATTTGAGCTTTCTGTTCGGGAAACAAATTGAGAAAATATAAATGTCTGGTATTTTCTAAATGAGATGTAAGGTAGATTGTGATGTAATGTCAAGTGTGTTCAGTATTTTCGTTGAAACCATCTGGAAATCCTAAATAGAATGAATAATTATATGGCTTACAAGAGTGCTGGAAATCTACTTAATGTCTATAAGTGGCTCTGAAATTATGAATCGAATGTGTAATATCAAAAATACTTTTACTAAAATTTATTAGCAGAGCACGCAGTAATTAGGGTTCTCGGGCTCTTTCCATTATGAGATCCTGTTTAAGTTGCTTATAACGTTAACCTTTTGGGCTGAAATATTCTGAGTTGAATGTTTTCCACAAGCTGAATTTACTAGCAAAGTTTCTACAAAACTGTTCAGCCATTTCTCAGAATGAGATGAGAGAGAAGTAGGCTCTTTTGCTAGGGTTAAATTCTGATGACAGTTTCACTGGGAAGCTGTAGTGCCTTCATGCTTTGGAGGAGCATGGATTCTGTGATAACCCCGGGTTCAAGGAGATGAATTTTGCTTTCCCTGTAAATTCGCCCAAGTTATATGTCTATGAAAAGAGTGTTACATAAGATTAATAATGTCTCGGTAGAGTTTGGCTGCAAAATTCTCTATTGATTCTCTCTGTACTGGGAATACTCATTGGCTGCAGGGACTAAGCAGACTTTCTCTGCAGTTGCTCCCCGGGCTGTCGGGGGCCACTGTGTCTTTGGAACAGATTATTAAATAAATTCGTTAATTACTTTCTGCTCATGCTGATTTTTTCCTCACTGGTTTAACTTCAGGGCCTTCAGTGGAGTTAATAGAGGATCATGCTTACCTGTCACAAGTCATGTTGTTTATGGAATAATTTTATAAACTGCTTTCTTATATTTCAACTTAATATATGCAACCAGTACAATTTATTGAAATTTGTACTCAAATAAGGTTTTAGGTATCAAGATTATGTAGTGGTCTAGAAAACAATGTAAACACAGAATGCAGTGAATGTCTTATGCAGTTTATTACTTTTGAATAATACAAATGTTATACATTTATAATTTATAGCTATTTCTTAGGCATGAATATAAAATATTTAATATTTACCATCTTAGGGTGCATAGCGATTTAAGAAAAATCTATATGAAAACTAAAATTGGCTAATGAAGCTATATGCCATTTGTTCATTAAAATTGTATTTTTTAAATTCACATTAAGGTGTAACTTCATCCACAAATAATATTATATATTTATGAAAAAGTTTCCTATTAGTGCTACTAAAAATAGGGAAGTCTCCCATTCTCTTGCACTAGAAAACAGAATTGGATCAGTGACTCTATAAGAAGGTGAAATCAGAAAAAATATATAATTCTGCCTATATAGGGGATTCACTAGCTCACTTAGCTCTAACAATGGGATGTAACCATTGCTATGAATTTTCAAGCAAATTTTTGCTGTATGGTTTAGCCTCTTGGAGAGTTTTTGGCATGATAACTCGCAAGGAATTCTTGGGATTCATGATCAGGAAGCAGTTTTCTCTGATCATGTTTTCCTTCATCATCATAGGCTAAGAAGTTCAGAGGGGCATGTAGCATTATACTCACCTCAGCTTTCTAAAAGCAGAATGTCCCTGCATGTGGCCTGTTTGTAGTAATTAATCATCCTACACAGCAATCAGTGTAGGGCTTTTGGCAGCATGTCAATGGCATGGCAAGCCCTGGCTTCTACTAGGGTTGCCAGGTGTCCAGTTTTGAATCGGACAGTCCGGTATTTGAGCTTTCTGTTCGGGAAACAAATTGAGAAAATACCGGACATATAAATGTCCAGTATTTTCTAATTAAGTTTTATTATTATCATGAGTATCAGGACATGGTTGCGTACAGCCTGACTGATAGACACGCTCACGCTGCGTGAGCGTGTTTACTAGCCAGGCAGTACGCAACTACGCAATAGAGAGGAGTGGGCAGGGCGGACTCGCCCGTGCATTCCTCTGGGACCATGTGCGGTACAGGCAGCACCCTGGGATCTGTGTGTGCCCAGGCCAGCCCCGCTCCCTGACGGTCAGTTCCCGCCCGCCAGCCCTGACCCCCTCCTAGCCAGCCCTGCTTTCCCTGACTCCATCCCGGCCAGCCCTGTTTTCCCCTCCCCGCCCTCCCGATCTCCCCTGGACAGCCTCACTCCCCCTGACCTCCTCCCGGCCACCCCCACTCTCCTCCCTGCTGGCCGGTCACCCCTCTCCCCCCATCTGAGATCAAGTATGTCTGGTATTTTTTTTTAATCTTCTGGTAACCCTAGCTTCTACAAATACAGCAGGTAGTCAGGCCCAACTAAGTATGGCAACTCAGCTATGAAGAAGGCTGGTTAGTGGTTCAGTAGTTTTTATATTGATACACAATGCAAACCATGCCTGCCTCACCTCTGCCATGAAAGTGGGACACTCGGTGTAACAACTGTTCAAGATTTGGGGAATTGGTGCTGATTAGCCTGGCTTCTGCTTTGTCTAGGATAACAAGTGTAATTTGTTCAACTGTTGTATGCCAGGTATGCACAGTTGTTTAGTTAGTAAAAGGCCTTAACTGAGAAATATATAAATGCTGCTATTAATCAAGGAAGGAAGGAACTTGCAATCTAAGTATGGCTACTGTGCACATCACCTGAGGGTTAGCTGTTTTATGACAGCTGAAGTGGCACAAAGCAACCAAAGCTGGGGCAAACAAAAGCCTGTACTACTATATTCAGTCTTGATCATCATGTCTTAAGAAGAATAAAGCAGAAATAGAGGTGTTGCAGAGATGATAATGAAGAAACTTTCAAATGAGGAGACACTGAATAGATTAGCACTGTTTAGCGAGAAGGCTAACAGAAGGGACAAAATACAAGTATTAAAAATAGTAAATTGTATAGAGAAGGTAAATTACTCCTATTTACCTTTCTTCATAATATGAGAATGAGGAGACAGTCCATGAAATTGAAAGGCAGCGGGAATTAATTTTGACAAGAGGAAATACTGTTTTCAACCACACGTCATTAACTTATGGAACTCATTGCTGTAAGATATTAGTTGGGACAAGCCCCCAGGATTCAAAAAAGGATTAGATACTTACAGTAACATTTTTTTTAATTAGAGAGTTTAAAACTTCATGACATAAAACAGAATCTTAGTTTTCTGGGATTAGGGAATAACATTCTCTGTGGACCTAACCAACCCACTTGCACAAAAAGGCAAAGGCACAAAAGCTGTTCCCAGCTGCAAACAAGTCTGGAAATTCCTACTAACTCTCACTTTCAGTGTCTGGCTTCTCAGTTCATGGCATGTCACTGAAATGGAAAAATTAGATTTCTTTCCAAAACAAACTAAAAGATTTTTGGCAGCATAGAATCCCTAGATGCACATCAGATCACACAGATACTGAAAAAAAGAGCAAAAATAGCACATGGCCTTGAGATCATGGTGGATAATTACTCATTTATACAATTATTCTATACATGATATTTTTGTGGGGATGGAAAAAGGGCAGGGAAGAAGAGAGACAAAGAAACTCTAAGCAAAAATTGAGTCATGTTTGCTAAGCCTCAAGGAAATGGTCGGTATTATCAATTGTGTCTGTTACTTGTTTTCATTTGTAAGCCAAAATGTGAACACACACATAATTTCCACTGCTATGTTTCTGCTTTAAGAGAAGATGGGGTGTAACCTACACCAATTTGGCATTTACAGATATGGAAAGTGAGTAAAGAATACAAGTGGAGGGGCAGGGGAAGTATGCAAGGAAAAGCATCTTACAGCAAAATGTAGGGGAGGATGCTAGTTTGGTTTATTTTAATTGTTACATCACCCAGAAAACTCCCATTGCCAAATTCAAACCTGGCATAAGTGAATACAAGTCACATTAACTTCAGTGGAAGTTGTTCATCTTTACTGAAGGGATTAAGTTTAATGTTTATTTAATGTCAAACCCATGCAAATCATATTGATCTACTACTCAGCGTTCATTCATAACTGCCATACCTATCTTCTGATGAACTTACAGCTATCATTTTACTTAACATATCCAAAGAATTGAGGCTCAAATCCACAAAGGGACTTAATCATGCCTGTCACTCCAGGCTTATCCACAGGAGAACAGTTCCAGTTTCAACTGGAGGGACTGAGGGAGCCACATCAGAATGTTCCATAGCTTAGTAATTAGAATGCTTTCCTGAGAGGTGGCAGATCCCTGTTTAAATCCTTCCTCTCCCTGTTACAGAGAAAGGGGTATTTAACCTGGGTTTCCCACATCCCAGGCGAGTGCTGTAACCAACGGGCACCATCACTACCACCGCCTCATTTTCCTTGTCTGGGGTTGGATTTTGGATGGGACCTAGCAGGCGGCCTCTGAATACACCTACCACCTAGAACTCCTCACATGAGTAAAGTGGACAAAGGCCTGTTTTCTCCTGGTTTGTGAACTGCTCTGGGGCTTAGGCTGGAGACAGGAGTTCAGATATTTTGGAGAGGCCGCAATGCACATGTTCAAAGGCAAAAACAGGCACTTGTGGAGTTTTTACCCAGGAAATGTAGGTAACCAGTGAGTTTAGATGCCTATAGAGTTTTGTGGATTGCAGTGAAGCCAAAACTGGGACTTATGCACCTAAATTTGAGACTGTCGGGGTTTAGATGTGTAAGTACCTTTGTGGATTTGGGCCTTAGTTTTTAGGCAAAATATTGGAGAACAAAGTGCATCTGTGTCTACCACACAATATTGATAAAAAATAGAACACCGCCACCCCCAAACAATTTAGAGCTTGAGGCTTTCCCTCATTAAGCAGTGAGATATGAGGAAATTACTCAGCTTGTCCAACCACAATAGTGGAACGCCCATAGGAACATCACTCAACAAAGAATAATACTTTTCTACTTGCACCTGGAATGTTGAATTTATTTCTCTCGTGTACCACATTATCAGAAAATATTGATAGAACATCTGGAACTCTGAAAACAGTGTAAAATACTCATAGGATGGATTGCATTATGAGGAAGGATTAGAAGAACTAAATATGAAAATTGACAAGTGCTTTGGGGACTATGGGGAAAAGCACTGATACAAATGTCTGACGTGTAAACACTAACAAAGAAGAGAAATTATTTAGGATAGTGTAATTGTTAATAAGACAGTCTATGAAGAGCAAATTTAGATAAACGAAAAGTTAATATCAGGAAAAATTTCCTAACCAGGAGGTGAATAGGCTGGAAATGATCTTACGGGGGAAGTTTTAAGAAGTCCTGTTTAGTATATTATAAATAGATTCTATAAACCATAAATGGACAATAGTGAACAATCCCACATAACTGTGGAGATGAGCAATAGCATAGTTATGAAGCTAGTTTCCCATGTAAGGTTTTTATCTTTTTTTTTCTTTTACAAACTCCCATACTGTCCCAAAAGAAACGGCATCTTCACATGCCATATCTTATTCCAAAGTATAATTTCTCTGTGAAATCTGGAAAAATTCAGCACAGACATGTTAAAGCTATGATGACTTAAATCTCCCCTGCTCATTTTTTTGAAACCTCTCCAAATGGCTTTTTGGTTCACTATATCTTGGAAACGCCAATCTCTGCAAACTTCAGACTTCTATCAGCAAAGTGATACACAATGTATCACTACCTATTCACCCCTTATGTGATGTTTTTAGGTGTAAAATCATAGCATCATAGAATACTAGAACTGGAAGGGTCCTTGAGAAGTCATCAAGTTAGTCCCCTGCCCTCACGGCAGGATCAAGCACCTCTAGATAATCCCTGATAGATATCTGTCTAACCTGCTTTTAAATATATCCAGTGTTGGAGATTTCACAGCCTCCCTAGGCAATTTATTCTACGGTTTAACTACCTTGACAGGAAGATTTTCCTAATATCCAACCTAAACCTCCTTTGCTGCAGTGTAAGTCTTTTGCATCTTCTCCTTGATCGCTAATAATAGGACAACAATTTTTCTCTGTCCTCCTTGTAACACTCTCTTAGGAACTTGAAATTTGCTATTATGTCCCCTCGCAACCTTCTCTTCTCAAAATAAACCCAATTCTTTCATTCTTCCTTCATAGGTCATGTTTTCTAGACCTTTAATAATTTCTGTTGATCGTCTCTGGACCTTCTCCAATTTTTCCACATCTTTATTTAAATGTGGTGCCCAAAACTGGACACAATACTCCAACTGAGGCCTAATCAGTGCAGAGTAGAGCAGAAGAATTACTTCTCATGTCCTGCTCACAACACTCCTGTTAATACATCCCAGAATCATGTCTGCTTTTTTTGCAAGTGTCACACTGTTGACTTGTATTTAGCTTGTGGTCTGCTCTGACCCCTAAATTCCTTTCTGCAATACTCCCTTCTAGACAGTCACTTCCCATTCTGTATGTGTGAAACTGATTGTTCCTTCCTAAGTGGAGTACTTTGAATTTGTCCTTATTAAACTTAATCCTATTTATCTCATACCCTTTCTCCAGTTTGTCCGGATCATTTTGAATGATGACTCTGTCCTCCAAAGCACTTGCAACCCCTCCCAGATTGGTATCATCTGCAAACTTAATAAGTGTACTCTCTATGCCAATATCTAAATCTTTTATGAAGATATTGAACAGAACTAGTCCCCAAACTTACCCCTCCGGAATGCCACTTGTTATGCCCTTGTAGCGTGACTGTGAACTTTTAATAACTACTCTCTGAGGGTATGTCTACACTGCCACCCTAGTTCGAACTAGGGTGGCTAATGTAGGCATTCGAACTTGCAAATGAAGCCCGGGATATTTAAATATCCTCCTTGCAGGAGGAATAACGGTAGTTCGAATTAGGAGCTTTAATTCCAACTACCTAGTCCGTGCCGCGTGTAGCCGCGGGCAGGTAGTTAGAACTATGGGCATTTAAAAATGGCGCCCGCCCAGGAACATGCAAATGAAGCCCGGGATATTTAAATCCCGGGCTTCATTTGCAAGTTCGAATGTCTACATTAGCCACCCTAGTTCGAACTAGGGTGGCAGTGTAGACATACCCTGAGAATGGTTATCCAATCAGTTATGCTCCCACCTTATAGTAGCCCCATCTAGGTTCTATTTTCCTAGTTTATTGGCAAAAAGTTAATGCGAGTCCATATCAAATGCTTTGCTAAAGTCTAGGTATACCACATCCACCACTTCCCCCTTATCTACAAGATTTGTTATCCTGTCCAAGAAAGCTATCAGATTGGTTTGACGTAATTTGTTCTTTACAAATCCATGCTGGCTGTTTCCTATCATCCTATTCTCTTCTAGATGTTTGCAAATAAATTCTGTAACTATTTGCTCCATTATCCTTTCCTGGCACAGAAGTTAAGCTGACTGGTCTATAGTTTCCTGGGTTATTCTTCTTTCCCTTTTTATAGATGGGCACTATATTTGCCTTTTTCCAATCTTCTGGAATCTCTCCCGACTACCATGACTTTCCAAAGATGATAGCTAAAGGCTCAGATACCTTCTCTATCAACTCTGACTATTCTAGGATGCATTTCCTCAGGACCTGGTGACTTGCAGACATCTAACTTCTCTAAGCAATTTTTAACTTGTTGTTTTCCTATTTTAACTTTTAAACCTACCCCATTTCGCCACCATCAATCTTCTTGGTGAAAACCAAAACAAAGAATCTGTTAAACACCTCTGCCGTTTCCGTGTTTTCAGTTACTGTTTTTCCCTCTTCAATGGGCCTATCCTCACACTTCTAAGATATTTGTAGAATGTCTTCTTGTTACCCTTTAGGTCTCTGATTAGATTGAGCTCATTTTGTGCCTTCACCTTTCTAATCTTGCCCCTACAGATTTGGGGTTTTTGCTTATATTCAGCCTTTGTAATTTGACCTAGTGTCCACTTTTTATATGACTCCTTTTTTATTTTTAGATCATGTTAGTTCTCCTGGTTAAGCCAATGTGGTCTCTTGCCATATACTACTTTCTATCTTTCCTATGCAGTGGGAAAGCTCACCGGGGTATTAAAATAAACTTCAAGTTTTTGAGAAATCAATTTTTTTTACAAGAAACAGTACAATTCATTCCTATCTCACTCATCAATATTTGTGGTGATTGTTGCAGTCTTTAACATTGACCACTTAATTGCATTTTCAGTTCTTCATACTTTTTCCCCTCTAATACTGGTAATGGCAAGTTGGGAGGGCAGTGACCTTGT
The DNA here is from genome assembly GCA_030068395.1 of Apalone spinifera. NCBI lineage: Eukaryota > Metazoa > Chordata > Testudines > Trionychidae > Apalone > Apalone spinifera. The sequence goes on from CM057846.1 coordinate 134,833,794, forward strand.
GCATTATATGCTTCAAAATTTTGCATATTTCTTCTCTGTGCAATACATTCATGTAGCCTTTAGACTCTCTCTACAGGGGTTTTTTACATATGTGGAAAGGTCTTGTATAAAAAGTACCTTTATTTGTATTCATTATCATATTTTAATGCTACTTATATAGCGTCTTTCCAACAAAGTATCTCAAAGGGCCTGATCCTCATTTTTACTCAGGTCCCTAACAATGTTAAGGGACCTTATATTACACTTACTTTAGTGTCATCTGAAGAAGTGGGCCATGTCCATGAAAGCTCGTGATACTATCTACGTTTTGTTAGTCTTTAAAATGCTACCAGATTATTTGGTTTTTTTTTAAAGTTTATCCTGTACAGACTAACTCTGCTACCTCTCGAAACTTACTTTAAGACCCATTTACACTGGTGGTATGGTATAAAAGGGCTTTATTGTAGATGAGAATATGGTCTAAGTGTTCTGCAGATGTTAATCAGTTAACCCACATAACACCAGCTTGAGGTCATATGTAGGTAGTTAAATAAATATAACATACCCTTCAAAATTCTTAGATATAAAGCACTTGCAATACTTCTGGCTTCATTTCATCCTGCTTATAGGTAATTAGGTTTGTACAGCCCTGTGGTTACTTCACTGAAGAGCCCATATAGTGTTCTTTAGATTCATTCAAAGTGCTGTACCCCCTTTCCAAAATACTTGAAGTTTATTTTTTCTGCTGTTAATGAAGGCTGTATTTGATTATAACTTTCCAATATTTTGTATTCTTTCAGCTTCCAAACAGTTTGCTGAAGAGGTCTTAAAAGCCCACAATGACTACAGGAAGAAGCATGGAGTTCCCCCACTAAAGATTTGCAAGAAGTTAAACACTGGAGCACAACAGTGAGTTCAGCCCTTCCTTTCTTATAATGCGACTTTTGTCACATATATGGATTAAGCATTCTGTTCTGCTACCTAGTACCTGGATCTGCCTCTGCTTACCCCAGAAATTAGGTGCTAGGTAGCACTTCACTTTGGCATGAAGTGTCCTTTGTTGAGGTGTTGCCTCCAGTGCCTGATGAATCCATAAATGATGCTTCAGTATCAGAGAATTTTGTGGTGGTGGTATTCATATTTGTAGCTTCTAAGGCCATAAGTCTGATTTCCCATATAACACTGGCCATAGAAATCCCCCCCGCCAAATAATTCCTGGGGCGTATCTTTTAGAAAAGCATCCAGTCTTGCTTTAAAGATTGCTAATAATGGAGAATACACCATGGCTCTCCATTGTTCCAATGGTTAATTACACTTGTAATGTATGCCTTATTTCTAGTCTGAATAAGTCTAGCTTCTAGCTTTAGGATTATGTTACACCTTTCTCTGCTAGATTGAAGAGTTCATTATTAAATACTGAAAAGGTACTGCTAGACAGTACCAAAAGGTACTGCTAGACAGCAATCAGGTTACCCCTTAATCTTCTCTTACGATAAATAAATTTTGCTCTTTTAGTCTGTCACTATTATAAGGCATGTTTTCTAACCCTTTTATCATTCTTGTGGGCTCTTTTGGAGAGGGTTCAGAGTTTATCAACATCCTTTTTAAATTGTGAGCACCAAAATCAAACACAGTATGCAAGCAGTGGTTGCATCAGAGCCAAATACAGTAGTAAAATAACCTCTCCACTCTTACTTAAGATTCCCAGGATCCTATTCTTGTCCTCTGCAAAAGTACTCTCTTCTGGAGATGGAATAGTGGAGAGATGCACAGTTAACAGCAGAGCTTTGACTAATATAATTTTTGTGAGCCTATTCTTTAATCATCTGAAGGAAGGAAGATGGAAGAAATAATCTTTTAGGAACATAGGAACTACCATACTGCATCAGCACACTAGTCTTTCAGGGGTCTTTGATAGTAGGTAACGCTAGATGCTACACAGAAAGGTGCATAAAAACTGAGAATGGACAATATATGAAATAACCATCCAATGAACTAAATAGATAGAGGCTGGTTTGTGACCTGAAGCATGTGAGTTTATAGCCTTTTATCATTCTAATGTAACTATATAGTAAACACTTTTTTATCTTTATCAATAAATAATTTTTGAGTCTTACTAGATTTTGACTACAATAAATCCTGTGGTAATGACCCAGTATGGCCATTCTTATGTTCTTAGGTCAAAGTAGATCAGTGGTTCCCAAACTTGATTGATTTGCATACTGTCTTTCTAAAAAGTTGATTTTTGAGGTACCCCATATAAAATTGTCCTTGTACATACTTATTTTAGGCCTCAATAGGCTTATCCTTACATATATCCTGATGCTGTAGAAAAATAAATGCATAAAGAAGCCTAACATATCCTTCGTTAACATCTTAGTTTTTTACACAGCACGACAATAAGTAGCACATTGAATAAGACATTTTTATTTGTCTTTTGTAGTCCTCAGATGACAAGGAATAATTGAATATCTCATCCATGATGCATTCATCTGTGTTGGTATGCAGCTGTACTACATTCAGTGGCTAGACTTTTTAAATCCTCTCATTTAAATTCAAAGTTCCTACTAATTCTAATCTGGATTGTCACTGAACACAAGCCAAAGGTCACGTTGCTTTCCTTTTACAAGATGTAAATCAAGAAAAACACAAAGTATTTTGAGGCGCTCAGAAAAAAAGAGGAGTGCCATTAATAAGAAGTGTGTGTATGAGGAAACGCTCAGGGAATGGGGCAGTGGTGAAAGTAACTTAAAACTTCTTCCAAGTACTGTCCTATTGCAACTCATGTCCCTGCCAGCTCTTTTAATAGCTTCAGCCACCTCTGGCTGGAGCTACACACCAGGGCACACCTGCTTACTTTCACCTCTGGAATGGGGTAGAGAAGTGGGGGCAGTGCTTAAAGTGGTCTAAAAGAAGAGATGGTGGTTCTGTCATAACTTAAAAGCAGCAGCTTTGGTAAAACAGTGCTCACAGTGCACTCCTCTGCAATCCAGCTTGAGTTTAAAATTCCTTTTACTAGGTCTGTGTCTTTTGCATGTTCCTTTTTGCCCACTCCATGTTAAGTGCTGGTGGGAGAGTCTTGGCAGGAAGTTGGGGCCTTTATCTGGGCATCATGCAGGTTCAGCTTCAGGAAGCCTTTTGCTCCTCAGCCTTTTGCTCCTCAGCCTTTTGCTCCTAGCCCCTTCTCTCAAACAGCCCAGGCAAGTGTGCAGTACTGGGCAAATTGTGCAGCAGCTTCCCCTCCTAGGATAAGGCTCAAATTGCAGCCAATGGAAAGAGCAGTGTGTCTCTGCTTAGTCTTGTAGCCAGGCTGTCATATACTGGACCTGACCAACTGCCATCCCACCCTGCTGAGAATTCTCCATACATCTCCTGCCTTCCAGCCAGTCTCTGTGGAGAAGGGAGTACAGAAGAAACTCCTGCTCTTCTCTCTCTCTC
>CM057846.1:134837321-134856369 GCA_030068395.1 Apalone spinifera
TGAGCAGTGCAGCCCAGTTGAGAACTAGGCCTTCTGTTCAGTCTGTATGCAGGGCCTGGCACAATTGGGGTCTCATCCATAACTGGGGCTCGAAGGCACTGCAGTCACACAGATGATGATAATATAGTGGAAAGCCAGACAGCCTGATGCGAGTAAAGCACCCCTCTGGACAGCCACAGAACTCATCACACCACTGAATAAAAAAACTACAGTACTGTGCTGTGCGCAGGGAGCAAATGTTACCCACCTTTGTGGCTGAAAGTGCCATGTTGCTTCTTGGGCATTTTTTTGGCCTCCATAGCGCAGGCAACAACTATTCCTTCAAAACCTAGCGAGTTTTTTTTTTTTTTTTTAGAGTTTTGGGTGTACCTCTTCCAAGAAGCTCCTATACCATGTTCATATACAGCAATTTGGGAGCCCCTGGGCTAGATGATATAATGGTCTTTCTGGACATAAACTCTTCAAAATCACTTCTGTCCACACTGAAAACTATTTCCTGCTCACTGTTTTTTGGTTTCTTAAACAGTCTCTAATCCATGACTATTTACCTCTCAGACCATGAATAATTAGCTCCCTTAATAGCTTCTTGCCTGGGACTTGGAAACCCCTCCCGCCTCCCCCAGTATATTCCCGTGTAGGAGACTACAAACTACAGGAATTACCACTTGCAGAAACTGCTGCAAGTGTCTCCTTTTCTCCACACACAAGTGGCAGAAACTGCAGCTCCTGGATTCTCCTAGATCTACACAGATCTTGGTGATATGTGGCTTTGTACCTTATTGCCTCCAAGCTAGGCATGGTATAATAGACATGGGGAGGCCCTGGAGGCAATAAGAAGAGGCAAGACCTCTTGACTCTCCTCATGCTGCTAAGATCTGTGTTGATCTCAGAACATCCACTGCTTTAGGCCCTTGGAAAATCAGTAACAGGATTGCAAACCCCCAGGTCAGTGTGACTGCTCTCCGCATGGACATTAGCTGTCACTGGTGTATGATTCCTTTGCTAGGTATGCAGAAAAACTGGCTAGCACAAGGGTCCTCCAACACAGCCCTGAGTCAGCAAATGGAAAATGTGGAGAAAATCTAGCGTGGGCTTCGTATGATCAGCCAGGTAAGTTTGATTTTTACTCCTATGTCATAGAATATATTATAAGTAAACGAACCTCCTTAGTCACTTTGAATACAAAGGGACAGATCTTGTCCTGAGTGAGCGAGTAGCTCAAACCAAGGACTTTGGTAGATATTTCCTTTTGCTTCAGGAATCTTAACAGCATGGTCCTCATTCCATGGAATTGGCCTAGAGGTTGTGCAGTGGTAGACACTTCAGTTGCTGTGCTGAAAAGGAGATGCACATGCTACAGCTAGCATGGCCTGCTAAGGGCAGATAAGGTGCCAGCTGGTGGGCTGGATCTGCATGCTCTGAGTGGCAGACTATGCCCCTTTGGGTTGGTCTTAGTTTTCTAGAGTGCTAGAAGGAGGAGAGAGAGAGAGAGAGAGAAAGAGAGAGAGAGAAATAAGCCTCCTACACTTTCTCTATTCTCTGTTCCAGTTTTGCACTAGCACAACAAAGGAGAGTCATTGCCCCAACAATGCCAAGAAGACTTAATGGCTTGTCTACACTTGAAACACTACAGTGGCACAGCTGCAGCAGCGCTTCAGTGTAGATGCACGCTGCTATAGCAACGGGGGGGATTCCCCACACCCTGAGAAATGTAGTCAGGCTGATGTAGGTTTTCAGCGTAGACCAGTCCTAAGTCAATGCTAATTGCTCCTGCACTGTCCTTTTCATATATGGGAACTGATTTATGAATAAATCACTTCTAGTGACCTTTGAATCAACACCTTTCTGGTCCCCCTTGATCCACCAGTGAAAATACTTTCTGACTTAAAAGAGAGATGACTTTTATGTCATCTAGTTTAGACACATGTGAGGAACTGAGCTCTTAGTAAAACCATCTCATGGAGGCAGCATGCGATGAGTGCTCAGTAAGAATCATTTTCACTGAGCTCCTGTTCCTCCCTTTTCCAGTCACTTATTTTAGTCACTTTAAGGCTTGTTTTCCCTCTACAGAGATCAGGCAATGCATCAGGTTAGTACACTCTCCCTTCCAGAGAACATGTGACTAAGAACAAAAGTGAATGTTAGTTTCTTAATGTCACCTTAGACCAGAATTTTCAAAAGAGCCCTGGGAAGATAGGGACCCAAATCCCATTATTGTTAGGCCTCTCGCTCCTCTGTGGACCTTTGAAAATCCCATCCCCTAGAGGATATTCATTCACTGTGAAAAATTATTACACACTTCGGCTCACTTCAGAACGATTTGCATGATGTCCTTTGAACTAACATGAAACAAGCCTTTGGAGGAGCATAGGTGTGTGGAGATGTTAGCACAGTGCTTGTCCCCTGTTAGCACTAATTCCTCCTTTTTGTTAGCACTGATGTTCCACAAACATGTTTTAAAAGCTTTATATGATGACTTTGTTTGACAATATGGCAAGGGGGGAAAAAAAGGCTGTCTGCATTAGGCCTTCATGGAGCAACTTTTTCTTGTACATGCTGTTTCCACAACTGTTTTGTCTAATCTGCTCTGGGAGATTTTTATATGGCTATATCTATTTTTTTTTATTTACATCATTGCACATCCTGATGAAAAGTTTGAGCAACATCCTCTCCTTGTTCTCCAAACTGATAAAACTTTATTCTATAAATCTTTTGAGGCAACTACACTTTCTATAGAGCAAATACTTTTTAAGTGCCTGTGAGTGAAAGCTAGTTGTGCGCTGAAAATTGTTCTCAGATGTTGGCTTAGGTTAGGCCCCTGTGGAGTTGATTCTCTTTCCATTTTTTTCCTTGTCCAGTTCCATCTAGATAATTAATTTGTGTCAGGCTGGAAACTGCTTGTATTGTGGATTCTATTCAAGTAGTTAACAAAGGGGAGTCAGTGTCTTCCAATTTCCTTTCCAGATGAAGGAAACATCAGTAAGCCTCCAATTTGGCATATAGTCTCTCTAAAAAGAACTGTTGCATTGCTGGATTTTTAGTGTTCGACAAAAAAGCTGGCATAGTTGGGTTTCATGTGATCAGAAAAAAAAAAGGGGGGTTGAAAATGTAATGCCCTCATCATCAGTTCTTTGGAATTTCTTTACATTTCATTATAAGATTTCCAGAGTAAAGCAGTCTGTGGCTGATGTCTGAAATTTATTCAGCCCTGTATTCAAACAAATATGAGTCAGTTATTTGCTCCTTTTGATCTTGAGGAGGTTGCATTGCACTCTTTCTGTGCTCTGATGAGTGATGTCATAATGACATCTGATGAGTGATGTCATACCTAGTGTAGTCTGCCTTTCCCTTCCTTGGGCTGCTCAGGTGCATCACACACTCGGTTGGGTACCTGATGATATCAGTGTGCCAGATGTTTCATAAGCTTTAAGGCAGGTGCTAGAGCAGGGGTCAGCAACCTTTCTGAAATGGCATGCCAAGATTTAACCTTCCTGCGCTGGGCCAAACTGCTCTCCCAGGAGGGACTCTCTCCACCACGTGGCCCCGCTTGGTCTCTGGCCTTGGGCTTCACTCCGGCTTTTCCTGTGGGGAGGTGCTTCCCCACACCTGGGTGCATGATCTGGGTGGGGTGCAGAGTAGGGCGTCTTACTGGCAGGGGCGGCCTGTCAGTGTAGGTGAACTAGGCGGTCGCCTTGGGCACCAAGATAAAGGGCCATTGAGGGCTTTGCAGGCGGGGACACCGATTGCAGTTTCGCCTAGGGCGCCAGTTCCCGGCAGCTCGGCTAGGGCCGCTCCTGCTTACCGGGGGAGAGGGCAGGAGCAAGGTATGGGTGGATGTCTGGCCAAGGGAGACAGGGCAGGGTATGGGTGGATGTCTGGCTGGTGGGAGGGGCCAGGAACAGAGTGGGGTAGATGTCTGGCCAGAGGGGAGGGGACAGGAGCAAGCTGGGGGCAGGGGGGCAGGGTCTGGGTAGCGGAGTAACGGTTATTTTGAGAGAAGGGTTTTCTCTCGAAATAACCGCGTCTTAACAACGTCTGTTATTTCGAAATAGCGCCATAACACGAACATGCAAATGAAGCACAGGATATTTAAATCCCGGCTTCATTTGCAATTTCGAATGTCTTTATTTGCATCCCTCTCTCGAAAGAGGGTGCAAGTGTAGACATACCCTCAGAGAGTTAAGAGGCAAGGGCTAGCCAGTGGAGATGGATCAGCATGCAGAAGGGAGCCAGTTTCATCCCAATATAGGAGTATTGTGGCAGGCCTTGAGATTTCCCAATATACCTCATGGCATGTGTGGCTCCTGACCACTCAGAGCAAGGTTGTACCTTAAGGGGTTGATTAGTATAAAGGATCTGTGTAGGCTTGTAGCACCTGGTGTCTTGTAGCAAAACTGCCTGAATCTCTACTAGAAAGACCTATACAAGGGTTTGCAGAAAGGATAGATTCACTATTATAAATAAGTATTGGCTACAATAAGCAAGTACATGGATTATTTCCTAATGTTATGTGTTTTGGGGAAACTGGTCAGTTCTTTTTAAAGCCTTTTTTAAAGTGAAATTAGAAAATTGTTTAATTTTTTTTTTTTTTAAAACAAGACTAATTCTGCTGTTTTTCTTTAGAATAATATCTAACTAGTCTATTTTTGAAAATCACTGGGATTACTCACTGAGTAGTGTGCTGCTAAGTAAGAGGAAACGTGCCATGTGACATTAAGAAAGTGTCCAAAAAAGATAGTGAGAGATTTAGAGAGAGAGGTTTTAGAAGAAGTTCAATGCAAAACTCTCCTCCATCTTCACTACAAAATCACAATAGAGCAGTATCGCCTACAAAACTTAAAGCTTCTGTTTATCAGTTTGTCCTGTTCTTATCATCCATATTCTGTCATCTGCACGATACATGGAATTTATCCGCTTTTCCTCACGGTCGGGACATGTTGTGAAAACCATCCAGCACTGTTCAGAGATGCATGCCAGAACTTGTGTCTAGTAGGGGCCATCAGTCAGACATTGTCAGGAAAAGAGCAGGAGCAGCTGCGTTTCTTTAGAAAAGTTTTGCAAGTTCAGCTGTGGTTGACAGCAGTAAAACCAAGAAAAATATTTTTAAAAAATGTTAACCCATTGCTCTGCAAATGAGCACAGCAGAAAGGAAGCTCTGGAAGTGATTGCATTTGTTTACATACTTCTTGCACCCATAGTAACGGTTATCTAGTGAGGGAAGGATATTTGGTTTCCTTTAAACTAAAATGTACTTCTTACAAGTGCCAGGTTAGACAAACTTTCTTATTTGGGTTTTTTGTTGTTGATTTGATTTGTTGATTTTTTTTTTAAACAAAATATTAATTCAAATGTAAGGTAAAACGGTGGCATTTCATATAAAATTATATTGCTCAGTATAAAATCAATTCATATAGATTAACTAGAAATACAGTGGCCAGTTCTCTATATCAACAAACTTGAGGAAATAGATTCTTTGACTACTACTAGCTAAATGAGCTTTTGACTCCTCTTGGTCTCTCTGAACTCATTCCTCTCAGATCTCTAGACATCACTGGGATGCAAGTAGAATTGTATAATTCTTAGACTCACAGGCTGGAGTCTGGCTGCAGTCTTCTGTGAATTATCTCACCAGGTCTGAATTTATGTCCTGCGCCCACAAGCCTGTTCCCTCTAGGAGCTATGACAGTGGTACCCATTGACTGGCCAGGCTTTTTAAAGGAAAGTGTAATATATTAACTCGCAAGCATGTAAGAGAAAGGCAGCTGTTAAAAGAACAATATCGCTAACCTCATGAGATCAAATATGATAATTCGCATCCTATCATGAGATCTAAGTTCATGAAGCATGCCCTCAAATCACTAGAATGGCCCCAAATAGATTTTTTTTAAATCAAATCATGGTTTTTATTCTTTCTTTTGACTTTAAGCTCCCTTTATTCCCCTGCCAACGTGTGGGATAATTTCGGGTAGGAAAGTAAGTCTTTAGCACACACAAAAATTCATTTTCTCCAGCCTGCTCAGCTGGAAACTCCGCTTGCTTTCTCCTCACCCTTAAGACAGAGCAACTGCCATCCATCTCCAGTTTGGAAAAAAGGAAAACACTCCAAAATTGCTAGGGAGGATAAAATTAGGAATAATAAAGCAGATTGTAATTACAGAGAGTCACCAGGTATCTCACTATTATTTATATGGGGATCCCCATAGATCTAAGCTTCCTATAAACCCCTCAAGATCTCTGGGCTCTGGTTGGCATGGTTAGTTCCCTTAACTTGATCATTTCTCTCTCCCAGCCTGAGAAGGGAGAGTTCTTTTAAAAGCTATTTAGTTCTTTTGATCCACCTCCCTTTTCTCCCAGACCATCACGTTTTAACCATTTATAGGCCTGAGAACTGTTAGTTCTCAGCCTGGACACAACAAGGCTTGTGACTTGTTGGAAATAGGCTATAAGGTCCTTCAAGCTGATAGCTTTTCTCACTATCTTTCAAGTGTGAGCTGAGATGTTCTTATCTGGGACAACAGTCTTCTTGGTGACAGTTTTCCTTTAATTCAATTATTACAGGCATATAACAAACTCTGCTGCCCTAGTATGAATTAGATTAAGGCAATCATACAGGAAATTCTGATAATCTAGGACAGTGGCCTCCAACCTTTTTAAGCATGAGATCACTTTTTGAATTTAAGTGCAATTCAAGATCTACCTCAAATATAAATACCCTTGCCCTACTTCCTGTGCCCCTTCTCTGAGGCCCTGCCCCTGCTCACTCCATCCTCCCTTCCTCTCCCGGCCTTCCTCCCTTTCATCAGGCAGGGGCTGTGAGATGGGGTACAGGCTCTGGTCTTGGATTAAGGGATCTGGAGTGTGAGAGGGACTCTGAGCTGAGCTTGGGACAGGCAGTTGGGGGTATAAGAGGGGGTTCTAGGTGCAGGCTCTGGGAGGGTGTTTGGATCCAGGGGTGCTTGGGTCTAGGGCAGAGACTTGAGGTGCAGGAGGGGGTTCGTGACTGGGGTGGGGTTTCAGGATGTGGGCTCTGACTGGGCACTGCTTACCTCAGGTGGCTCCTGGGTGGTGGTGCAGTGGAGCTAAGGCAGGCTCACCCCTGTCCTGGCCCTGCACCACTCCCAAAAGCAGCCAGAAAACTCCATCCCAAGTCCTGTTGTGTGCTCCTCCTTCCTCCCCCTCCTGTGCTCTGTAGAGCTAGGATACAGGGTGGGAAAGGGGGCACCTTGACATCAGTGGCCTTCCCTCTCCTGCCCTGCACAGCAAGCAGGAGGCTCCTGGGGATAGGGAGAGACAGCTCCAAGGAAAAGGGCAGGAGATGAGCAGCAGTAGGGGAAGGCCAGCTGAAATGCCAGCACTTGATAGTCTCTTGGTCAAACCAGTCAAGATCACCTGTCAAAGGCTCCAAGATCTACCAGTAGATCCCGATCTACTGGTTGGTGACCACTGATTTAGGATACAATAACTTTACCTCACTGATTAGGTTACATAGAGTGTTCATAAAATTTTTACCTAGCAGACTTCTTAAAATATTACGTAGCAACACCATGTCGGTCATTGGTTCCTCATATCTTGCATGCTGTGTGTTCTGTTCCTGGTAGGCTCTTTCTTCATATGAAGCCTGAATGTCTCTGTTAAATCTAGAATAAAGATTGTGGGCTTGGTTCATCTGTTACAATTTTATGCTGTGTAATGCTATGGCTGTAGTAATATGTAGGTCATTCAGATTCTGCAGCTGAAGAAAAGATTACAGTTGGGCCACTTAACCAGGAAGTATTATATTTTTACATGTACTTGATTTAACAGAGATGTCAATACAAAAACATCACATTCAAAATAAACTCATAACATCAAGAAGATCTTGATTTGGGCATCACTGACTGATTGATCAATTTATTTTAGACATGTTACTCTTGAATGAAGCACAAAAGTGTCTATGTTCCTTTTTCACTGCACATGTGTAACTTTTGTTAGCATTAATGGGAGTCATCTCACCCCACACAGCCTAGCCTAGGCAGCTGCAAAACAGGTCTTGTTACAGAAACTTTTCTTGGGACAAAACTCAAGAGAAGGCAGCAGGGAAAGGAGGGAAGAGCCTGTAACTATGCCTGAAACACTTGCTTCAGAAAGTGCCTGAGTGAGAGGCAGTTTACTTGTACTACCAGTTTGTGTGCCAAATGAAAACAAATACCTGCTGGAGAGCACCAAGATGACAAGCAGTCAGGTGTAGGCAACAGCACCGCATATTCAGTTCACAGATTAAGTTACAGACAGCAATTCACTTGCCCCTTCAGAGCAGAGCATTTCCTACCTTCTTGCCAGCTAAGGCCAGGTCATTAATGAAGTCATAATTCTATGGGAGCATGAAAGTGGAGGGGTTCACTGTGCTGAATCCTGAGAACTGAAGCCACACACACGGAGCATATGAACAGTAGAGTTCAGTTTGAGACGGCAGTATCTTATTTTGCCTGTGAAATAGCAAAATATGAGTCATTGCTGTCTGCAATCAGATAATTAACTAGGGCCCAACATTGTGCATGTTGTAGGCCTAGCTGCTTTGCGCAGTATCCACTTATTTATTATTCTACTTCCTAAAATGTTGAGTCTACAGAGCTGATGGGGGTGGGAAACAAATCTAGGCTCTCTGGTGCTTGTTATAAATAATCTCTGCAAAGGGCTGTGGGGGGTTTTTTAATTGACGTGAGAGAAGGTGTGCTTTGCATCTGCAAATTGTGTTTGGAACCCCTGCCATAAGTCTGTTTTGCCTCACTTTTTACAGATGAATTAACAAGAAAACATGCAGGAGAGTTTGGTGCAGAACCAGACTCTAGGAGCCCCGCTCCCTCCCCTTCCCTCTTTTCCCCAGGTTCTTTTGATGTAGTCACCACTGTGCCAGCTCTGTGTGCCAGTGCCCAGGATGGTGCTGTGAGACATGTCTGCAGGGTGGGGGTGGTGGGACCCGTTCGGGGGATAAATAGGCGCCCGGGAGCTGCTGGCTGTAGAAAAACAGGAATGAAAGAGCTGCTTGCTGCCCTGCCAGGGAAACAAATCCCACTTGGGCTGCCAGACGCGTGGGTTCTCAGCAAGAAGGGGAGGGGAGTTAGGGCTTTAGATTAGGGAGGGATACCTGGGTTCTACCCCAGTCTGGCTGGTCCCCCACTGCCTGCCAGCCCTCAGTGTGTAGGGAGCCCCGGGAAGACAGAGCATGTTGTGTGTGAGAGGGAGAGAGATCACCTTGGTCTGCAGAGTGAGTGTGTGTGAATAACAATATCATTTTACCAATCATTGTGTCCATTCAAATTTTTCATTGACCTCTCTTATGCACACTCATTGCGTGACTATTTTGAACTCCTTTATTTAAAAAAATTGTGGCCCACATTTACAAAAAAAGAACACACGGACTCCAGAAATTCCAATGTATGGGTGAGCATTAAGTAAAAATATCTTGCAAGTCAATTGAGTCCACTGTTAAGTACATAATCAGAAAACCACTTTCCCAACTATTTATTCTATTATTAATCAGCATGTCAATTATCAATAATATTACATTTTATTTTCTCAGTCATGCAAATGGGCATTCTTATACTCTGTTGATTGCTTATTCTGAATTTTTATGTAGTTTGGCTCTTTGGTTTGAAAAGGTTGCCGACCCCTGCTTCAGAGTCTCTCTGCTGTCTCCCTTCCTTTGCAAGTGCTTCTCCAAACCAAGCTGTTGGTTACTCTCATGGCCTTTGCCTCAGACCCACCTCCGTCAGCTCTAGGCACAGCTGTGGTCACTGCCCTGGCTCCAGAGAAGCTACCAACCATCTCTAAGGCTCCCTGCTTTATCAAAGCCCCAGCAGACTCTCAGCTGCAGCTCCTAGTATAGACAAAGCTCCACAAAAACAATCTCCCAAAAACGGTGCCCACCGCAGGCATGCTCCCCCTTCCCTGCTTCATAGAGGAGGACTCCCTGAACTCCAGGAGTTGCATCATGGGAGTTGTAATTTCCAAGGTGGAATTCCAGTGCTCAGGATCTTTCTAGTTAAATTCAGAGGCCCCTCTAATAAAGGGTGCCTCCAATTATAAGAATCCTTCTGCAGTCAAGAGCCACTGATAGTCTTTGGTGAGATGAGCTCTAGGCCTTTGTGCTAGTCCTTGCATTAGTGCCCCAGGAACCACTCGTTTTGGATGATGTACTGTATTTTGGGGGTTGTTCAGTTGGTACTTATGAAAACCTTCCAAAATACAGCAAGACTTTCTAGGGCCTGAGTTTGCAAATCCCCCAGAATACTGTCAGTTTACTGATCCTGCAAGTTCTTGATTGGATTCTGAGTGGTGCAAAGCACCCTCAAATCCCATTTTAGCAACTGTCAGGAGCTAATGGTGAACTTCCATTATTGGGCCCTCAGGGACCAGAGGCAAAATGAAATGGTTGTTGGCCTCCACAAAGTTGCAGACATTAAGAAGGCAGGATAAGGGACCTGTTGGAGGTAGGGAGATGGTTAGGGTTCTGGAGTGGCTTAGGGAATACAGCATTCACTGGGGGAGCACAGGTTGGTGGGCTTAAGTCCCACCCACCCAGGGAGGAGCCAGACTGTCAAGAACTTGGCAATAAACAGAAGAGACATAACAGCAAATAAACCTTCCATCCTCAACAGCTTTCACTCTATTTCCCCAAAACAAAGAAAGAAAATAGGGCCAAATCCATTAATTACATAAACTCAAAGTTCAGCCATAGAGGCAGGCAAGTTGGATACCAACTTTTTTCTCAGCTGGTCTGGTTGTGTGTGTTTGCACATGCCAAAAACATTTTCCACCCTGGGTGGCAAAATACCTAGGGGCAGCCTTGCTCCATGCATTACCCTAGCGTTTAATGGAATTATACAGTATATAAGTTAATGATTAATTAGCCCCATTAAACACAATCTGTTTTATATAAAACCTCTGAGCTCCAACGAACTGCAAGCATTGTTCTGCCAAGTATAGGAATAAACAGATCACAGGGCTGTCAACATTAACAAAGCCACTATGCAGTTTTGATAACAAATGGTACAACTCTTAACGCAAGACAGAGCTTGCCTGGGTCATTTTGTTGTTGTGGTTTCTTAATTTCATTACAGGACTGCCACGATTCGCCCTGTCAGGTCTCCCGTCAGGGCCCCTTTCTAAGGGATCTACCCCCTCGTTTCGCCATCCCACACCGAATTGGTTCTCCGGTTGCTGTCCGGGATGGAGGGGGACCTAGGCCCTCCCCTTCTCCAGGTCCCAGTACTCTGAGGCTACGTCTAGACTGGCCCCCTTTTGCGCCAAAGGCATGCAAAGGAGGCCAGTCACAATTGCAAATGAAGCGGGGGTTTATATTTTCCCTGCTCCATTTGCATGAACATGGCTGCCGCTTTTTTCCGTCTTAGAGTTTTGATGGAAAAAAGTGCCAGTCTAGACAGGGCTCTTGCAGAAAATAAAGCCTTTTCCGCAAGATCTCTTATTCCCCCCCAACCGGGGGGGCTACGGCCACAACTCACTGGTCCCCGGGGCTTCCAGACCCCATCCTGGGCTGCTTCCTCTGACCCCATCAGTCCCCGTTGGCCGCGCCGGGTTTGTCGGGGCGGGGCTCACCCTCTCTGGTCGAGTGGGTCCCTTGCTGCCAGTCCTGGTGTCTCCGCAGGTCCCACAGAGCTCCTGGCTGGCTCTTCCTAGCTCAGCTCTGCTCGGCGCCCTCGCGCCCTCTCCTCCCCTTGGGCTCTTGGCCCGCTGGCTTTTGAAGCCGGCGCCCCTTGATGGGGACGCCGGCGCCTTCACCCTGGGCCGCCGGATGCCGCCTGCGGGGAAGGCTATGGCGCTTGCGCCGGCCGCCGAACAGGCTTGGCAGAGCCGTTCGGGCTTCCCGGCGGCTGTGCCGCTCGGCGCCGGAGTGCGGGGTGCACGGTTAGCCTCCGCGATCCCCGCCGCCCCATCACAAGGACAAAAACGGGGATTAAAATAGCAGAATATAGTAAGCACTAAAAACAGCTGTTGAAATGTAATTCTGGTCACATATCTCCTGGGGTGGAGATGAACAGTACAGCTCAGGGGTGGCTGTAAAGATAGCTTAAAGCTCACACTGTTACCTCCCTGATCCTGGTTTTGGTTTTGTGCAGGGCCAGTCTCTGTGAATAGACGGCTATACTAACAAGTGGCCCTGGGAATTTTAACTGCAGTCAAGGATTGATGTATCACGGGGTGTCTTTGCCATATCCATATAACGTAAAAAGCAACAAATAGCTTTGCAACACCTTAGAGACTATATGTTGTTTAAGTTTTTCCAGTTACAGATGAACATGGCTACCCTCTGATAATCTTCCCTGGTTCACCAACATTGCTGTAATGGGAGACTTAGCTTTCCATGTGGCCCCACAGTACCTGCACTGCACTGGAGAATCTGATCTGGAATCTTTAATAACTGATTCAAAAAGTTTAGAAGAACATCTGTAGTAATTAATTGTATCTGAAGGTTAACAAGAAAATTGGGCCATGTAGATATTGTCCAAATGGATAGAAATAAACAGCGGGGAGAGGGTTGACTGCTAAACCGTCAATGTTGGAAAACCCTTCACAACAGACTCTGCAGCACAGGCACCATATTTAGTAAGTTCAATGTTTACAATGTGCATGTGGGTGGAAAGGTGTATTACACTGATCAAAAGATTGCTGCGAGGGGAATTTTGCTTTGAGTTTTGTTGTAAGGGGCTTCTCCCTCCATTCGGAGAGAGTTTGAAAGGGCTCCTTTCCTTTAATTGCCTTTCATTTGGTGGTGGATGGAAGAATCTTCTTGACTCTCTGTGACTTTTTCCTGTCTGACTTCTGGAGTGGACCTGCTGTGATGCTTCCTGGGATAGCAAGGAGTTGTGAAGCACCTTGCTATTATCTGCCCTTCACATGTGGAAATCTTATCTGTACCTGGTCTGGATCAGCTGCATGACTCTACCAGCCTCTGTGAACACAAGCGCTATCCTCCAGGCCTCCTCATTCTCTTTGGATGAATTAGAAATAAGCACACACCTATCCCCATGTCCTCTGTGCATCTCTCTGCAGTGCTCACCCCTTGAAGACTCATAGAACTCTCAGGTTGGCTACTCCCAAAGGAATAGTTCACACAAACTTACTAGTTCACCTCAGGATCAGACCTTCACTTAACAAACAACACTTAGGCACTTTGGTAATGAAAGCAAGTTTGTTAAAAACAAAACAGAGATTCAAATGAGAGTGCACACTGGAAACAACTGGTTCCATGTAAAACAAAACCATAATATGCTTGCTAGAGCCTATGGACACAAGATGAATAGGTCTGTCTCATACACAAGAGCTTCCCCAACTCCTTCTCCCAGAATGACTGAGACCCTATTTCATAAGATCAAGTCTGCTGGCAGCTTGTCTTCACAAATTGAAGGATGCCTGGTGCACTATGGAACCTCCAGTTTTGTCCCTCAATGTCTGTTGTCTTTACTCATAAATAGGATAACCTCTGCTGGTTTTGTTTTTCCTGGTGCACACTCAGGGTACGTCTAGACTGCAGCGCTTTACTGCCATGCCCAAGGAATGCGTCCACTTTTCCGAAAAAAATTCAGTATAGCAGACATGTTCTTTCACCATTCCTGTAAACCTCGTTTTACAGGGAAAAAGGGATGGCTCAAAAAAGCAGGTTTTTCCGAAGTTTGGCACTACTTTGTAGTGTAGATGTCAGTCTCTTCCTTAGCATCTGACTCAATATGCATATAGACTTTCTTTGTAAGATTCACAATGGTCAACCAATTGTGAATCTTACAAAGTGTCTTTCACCTCCTGTCTGGAGAAGTCTGTCTCAGTGCATGCTACTTCTGAGTGAACAACAAGGCTTTATGAATAGCATTGTCAGTATACATTCATAATGCCTCTCACATCTGCACGTATTTCATGGTGATTTCATAACTGCTATAACACAGGCTTTCTGCAAAGATTTGACCTGACCTGTTTTGGTGAATCCAGGGGATCCCTGTATCTCTGTACCCCTGCACCATCTGCTAGTGGACATTAAGAGGTGCGTGGGTCATGTCTTCTATCCAGAAAGGGCCCTATAATTTGACTTGCAAACCTTTCAATATTCTCTAGCCAAATTCATTGAGACTGAGGAAATTGCCTCAAAAATATCAAAGAAATTATGCTTTCCTAGTGATTGCATTATCCTAATTGATTTATGCTGGAATCAAATATTAATATTGCTTTTGATTTACTGCTTTTCTGTTTTTTCCTGTTTTCCAGTTTTTGAGGGGTTATTGATCTGCCAGGCGTGGGTTATTACTGGGGGGTTTGGTAGGATTAAAGAAGACATATCTCTGCTTTGTTTGGTGGATATATTTGCCAGGTGTAATAGTAATCATACTGTCCTCTGCTATTTGCACTGCAAGGAATGAAATAAGGCTAGAAATCACCGACATATTGATGGGAAGGTTGGAGGGCGGAAAAAGTGCCTTTGTGGCATCCTGTCCACAAACCACAGAGCAAAAACCCCTCTGTAAAAGACCAGCAATTCATCCTTAACTAATCCTGTTGTGTGTAACTGATACACACAGTGGATAATTATACTTTACATGCCATCAGCCCTCAGGATGAGTTAATCTTTCTGATACCTCATTTTTGCAGTTTGTGGTTTTTAATTTTAATTCTATCCGGAAGTACATAATTCTGTGTAGGGTGTGGCCTTTTTATGTCTCTTTCCCCTGCTATTTCTCAAAAGGGTCCTTCTGTTCTAGAAAGCATCCATCAGCAGCACTCTGTTTCTCTTTTCTTGCTTTAATTGCTTTTATAATGGAATGCTTTATTTGGGTGTGTGTTGGTAATTGGTGAGATGGCGAAAGGCCACTTGTAACTCAGAACTTCCCTTGATTCAAGTAGTGGCTTAAAGTTGTTACTCATTCCATGTTTATATGACTCCATTTTAATGGTCAACAGTTCTTGCTGATCTTTTAACAGAAGAATCATGTGGGCAGGAAGATGTTAGTTGCAGTTTGCTGAGTTCACCCTATCTGTTGTAATTCCACAGCCTCATTTCTTTTGTCTTGCAGGAAACGAAGTAGCTGAAAGATGGTACAATGAAATAAAAAATTACAACTTTCAAAACCCGGGGTTTTCTTCTGGGACAGGTGAGCTCAGGCTGGGCACTACTCTTTCAAAGATACAGCTGTTACTTAAAAAGGCTGCTAAATCTGCATTTGTCATTATTTTTCAAAAATCAGCTTTTGTGTTTTTTACTTGAGTTAATTTTGCCAAAGACCAATGTTAGAAAAACTGAAAAATGACAGTAACTGGAAGGATGAAAGGGAAATGAAGAGAGTAAGCAAAATGTGTATTAGAAACAGTAAATATAGTTTTTTAAATTTCTCAGTCATTTTCCTGCAACTTTAAGTATTAAAAGGTGTTGATTATGAGGACAATTTTTTTTTATTTTCCCAATTGTGATAATAGAACCAGAGCCAGCCTTAGGAAAAATGGCACTCTGGGTGAATTTGCATTTTGATGCTCCTGGTCCCCGTGGTTGTGCTGCCCCCACATTGTCCCTGGTCCCCTGTGTGCTCCCTAGTCTCTCCACCCACTCTTTCTCACTCCCCTGCACCTCCCTCCCTGCACTGTGCCCCCTTAGCCCCTAATGCCTGCACCTCCCTCTTGTGCCCCAACTCATATACTGTGCCCCCTTCACTCCTACACCCAGAATTCTCCTTGGCCCCATCCTCTGCACCCATCATTCCTACCCCCTATGCCTCTCTCCTGTACCCCTAATATGCGTACTGTGGGGAAATGACCTGAGTCTAGGGAGCCTTGAAGCTGTGTATTGAGGGGAGAGGGAGAGAGACTATGCGTACCTGAGCATATTAGTGCACTGTCTCTTTAAGAGAGTACTTAAGGTCAAGAGTAAGGATGTTAAATATCGAGTAAGTTACTAGTCGAGTACTCAATGGAATTTCCATTACTACTCGACTAGTCGATAGGCACTTGTGCATATTAGGGGCTCTTGTACATTTCAAAGGAGGAATGTGGAACTCCTGGTGCAGCCTGGGCCAGCAGAAAGTCCCACTGACTCCGGGCTGCATGCGGGTGCCAGCTTTGAAATGTACAAGAGTCCCCAGCAGGGGACTCAAGAGTCCCTCACTGACCCCAGGCTCCATGCCGCGCTGCCGCTTTGAAATGCCATGCAGAGCCTGGGTGAGCTGGGGACTCCCCAACTGACCCTCGGCTCCACGCAAACACCGCGGCAGTGTTTCAAAAGAGCAGTGCCGCACAGGTGATCCCGGGCTCAGCTGTGTGGCGCTGCCGCTTTGAAGTACCCCTCTCCGCCCCCCCCCCCTTTGCTGCCTCTATCTGATAGAGCAGCAAGGGTGGGGGGAATAAACTAGTCGACTCAACTATCCTATAAGCCTTTGCTTATCGGATAGTCAACTAGTCCTTAACATCTTTAGTCAGGAGCCTGAGGGCTTGTGCTCAGACACAAGCAATAAAAGGCAGCAGCACACACAGATTCTCTCCCCTCCCCTCGTGCATCTCCCCATCTCAGAGGGACTGGGAAGGGGGGTCACCCCGACATCAGACTCCCCCATCCTTTCACTGCAGTGGACAGGAGGATGGACCCAACTTAGAGTGGGCATGGGAGGCTCTGGCGAGGAAGGAGAGGGGCAAAAACAGCAACAGCTGCACATGTGGAGAGGGAGAAGGCGGGTGCCCCTGCTTCAGAGCAGTCAGCTGGTTGTCTAGTTGCCCCCTCAGTGTCTGTCTCCCAACCCCCACTGCTTCTGCTTGCTTCCCTCAACCCAGCTGCTTTCGGCAGGTCAGGTTGGGATCCAAATACTGCTCACAATGCCCCCATTCAGCTGTTTTTGTTTTTGTGGTGGGGTATGGTTTTTTAAAGATACTGTGCTAATGTCTGCCTTGTTACATATATCTCTCCTCTCACTGATGCCAATGAGATGTTATCTAGTGTGTAAACTGCAGGTCAACTTTGACTCATTAGCTGCCTATTGGCAATTTAGGATAAGATGAACATACAATTGTTTTTGGAATTGGCAGCAAACAGAGAGCAATTTCATAGTGTTTCATGGGAAAGTTTCACTTATCTCCATCTGTAACTGTGCCTAGAGGGAACAGCTGGTAGAGTAGGATTTGAGAGACAGCTACTCTACAACTATCATAAGAGGCTAAAAAAAACCCTAGGAAGTTAGTGCTACACTAATTCTATTAACTATTCTGTTTACAATGGAAACACAACAGGAGGGATCAGAACACTGAAGCAAGTGTGGAATAGTCAGTGGTAAGATGGTTGATTTGTCAGCCAGACTGTTGGGAGAAAGGGGGCTTGGACATGGTACAATGTGGCCTGTGTACTTGATGTTCATGAAGGCATGATTGTGTTCATGGATCTGTTTCCATGTATTTGGGTTTTGGAACAGAACAAGGAGCCCTCATGAGTGCAGTGGAAAACCATATCAACTATCTTTCTAAAGACAAAATATTAGATTATCTGCATATTATTTTTCATGCCCTAGGCTTGTTATCCTGTCAGAGAAAGAGCCTAAGTTAATTTGGTATGACTTGTGTTTGCTCAAACACTAGAAAGAATTTTTCAGATTTATTGTTCAAAGTTAATGTGTTTGTTTGACCTTTTTACTTCATAGGTCACTTTACAGCAATGGTTTGGAAGGACACAAAGAAGATGGGAGTTGGAAAAGCCTCAGCAAATGATGGCTCCACATTTGTAGTGGCCAGATACGATCCACCTGGAAATGTAGTAAATTCAGGTTTCTATGAAAAAAATGTTCTTCCTCCAAAGAAATAATAAAAAGGTTTTTTTCAGTTAATAAAAAAATTACTTGTGGACTGAAGACATCTTCAAAATGAAATAAAATCAAGTGATATTCCATGTTTGATGCTACCAGTCACTACAAGGCAAAACAGTGCTTCTTGAATGAGTCTGTACAGTACATCTATAGAGCTTCTGAGATGTGCATATGCCATCTCCAAAATTTGTATTACACCAAACATAAAATCATAGAAGATTTGGGTTGGAAGAGACCTCAAGAAGTCATCTAGTCCGAACCTGTTCTCTATGCGGGGCCAACTCCAATTAAATCATCCTAACCGGGGTTTTGTCATGCAAAGGGCAAGAATTTATGTGGATTTTTAATACTTTGTGTAAACTGTGTGTGGCTTTTTTTCAAGTTTGTAACTCTTTAACTAAAAATACCACCTTGTAATTATCAATCACTGCATTCTAGTTTTCCAGTATTTTTTAATCTGTACATGTTATTGTTTTAGGATCCAATCCTGCAGTTTTGACACATTCAACACTCCCTTAGACTTCAGTAGGAAATCACATATAGTAAGGGCAGTGGGACCAGACCCATAAATGTGTGTCGAGAAAAATCTTTTTAATGCCATCCAAAATACAGCAGGTAAAAAACCACACAAATCAATCAGCTCTGTAATTAATGTCTGATACAAAAGTTGCCAATGATCTTTATATTCAATTGGCGGATTTTAAATAGTAGCTAAAATAATTTTTCAAACTGAATATATTTCCAATTCAAATTCTCCCTTAGATCTACAGTACTTATGTTGCTTTATCATAATGTACCTCAAATTGGAGATTAGTATTAAGTGCACATGTCCTGGTTGTTTCAGTACAAAAAGAACCCCAACGTGTCCCCCTTTTTTCTCTAGCTTCTTGCACTGTCTCTCTCTGACTCATTAAATGTAGCCAGCAAGTTGCCATTTTAGGCCTAATCTAAGGAACTACTAGTTGACTTATCAAAATGTGCTAAACTCTCTTCAAGCTTCTACATGGGGAGGGTGTGTGTGTGCAAAGGGTGTAAAAGCACACCCCATAGGCCCCCAAGTAAGCATGCTCTGGCTGGCCAGGGGAAGGCAGGAGCAGTGTACTGCCCAAGCCTCTCTCCTCCATGTTCTGGTCACCTGGGGGAAGGCTGGGGCTGATTTCCCCTTTTACTTAGGGCGGATCAAAGGGGGTGCATTCACACCATATGGTCCACATTTACAAAAAAAGCATCCC
>CM057846.1:134863752-134881809 GCA_030068395.1 Apalone spinifera
ACCATCAGGAGTGCCAGAGCATTGGATGCCAGACTAATGGAGTTTTACTGTATTTGAAAATGTAGAAAAACATCCAAAATATTTAATAAATATCCACCAATATACTATCGTTTAACAGTGTGACTAAAATTGTAATTAATCATTAATTTTTTTGAGTTAATCACATGAGTTAACTATGATTAATCAACAGCCTTACTAGGAATGTACTATTTACATCTTGATGATTCAGCTAAGAGCCTGAAGAAACAATGCCTACACCAAGGATTAAACTATTCTGAAGTACAGAAAAACAAAAAAAATCCAGCTTTATACAGAAATTAGACATCAAGTGTTCTCATATATTAGACCAAGTCCAGCCTAAAAAAAAAAAGCTTCATATGAAATTTCAGTTTTGTGGAGGAAAAAGCTGCAGCAGCCATCATTTTCTTTGCAAATTTCCATTTTAAGGATATGAATAATCATTTCATGAATGTACTATGCCTTTGGTCAAGAGACAGAAGAATTGTTCATTCCTTGTACCATCCTTCTCCTGTCAAATGACAAAGTTCAGTATGCTTTAGTATACGTCTTACCATAAATTCGAGAAGCGGTGGCTTGCAAACTTTGTAACAATTCCTTGTTTGAATGAGATGCAGCAGAATGAATGGTCTCAATCAACTGGTTTGAAAGTTCAGGCTTTCTTGAGCCAAGTAGAGCAAGCTGTTGAGGTAGACCAGCCAACCAACGAGACAAAACTTTACTTCGGCTTCTAAAAAAAGGGGAAAAAAGATAGTTGGGGAAACAATTTTCTTCTCAAGGCAGATATTCTGAAACCTAGTTTATGTTTACAATAAATGTAGAATACTTATAATATTGTAATTTATTATTTATAATGTTTCAGCTAAGTCTGATTCTGTTGATATATGGTAAATTGTCATACAAGCACTCTGCTCATGGACCCAACAATTTCTACAACATGCAACCTATACCCCTCCTTTAGAACTCAATTTCACAAATTAACTATATGCTGATGAAAGCACTTTCTTTTGTTTGTTTTTAATTTATTGTCATTATTGCCCTATCATATTATGGGTCAGAGGACAAAGCACAAGTTTCACTATACCCGCGTTTCTCAAACTGTGGGTCCCGACCCCCCAGGGGGTCCCGGTATCACAAAGTTTGAGAACCCCTGCACTATACCTTTAAGACTAAATACATAGAAACCCCGTAACTCTTCACTTTCCAGACTTATTACTAAGTACAAAGTCCATTCATGTTTCCAACAACATATTTAAATAGTTACAGATATGTCTCCTCTACCTCCACACTGAACGAAAAGAAAAAGTTCATTACAGGATACTGAACAATAACCACAGTTCTTACAGTATATTCCTTCTAAAAATTTGTATCCAAAGTCTGAGCATGCCCATGCTACTACTTATTCAGATGCTTCTGGAAAGTGGAATTGTGGTTGATGCCTATGATTGGCTTCAAAAGTTTAGACTTCACGATATAACAGGAAGCTTGGTCCTCAAGGTACTCAGTTCCTTTTCTCTACATCTTAAAAAACATTTCAAGTATTATTCCTAATTTTAAAGAAGGGATTATTTTTTTAAAATGGGAAAAATTAGTTAAGGAAGACCCTACAATCAGAGGAAATCAATATCAGACTCAGAATGGAGGCCATTTACATACACAACAAATGAATAACGGGGAAGGGGGGCGGGGGGGGGAAGAGAAGAGATAATAAAATTGTTTAATGGTAAAACACAGGAGATTATGCAAAAAAGGTATCTTCCAGAAAACAGAAATGCAGCCTGATGAACAAAGTATGGCATGCAAAAAGATGGAAATAAAGACAGGCTAAGAAAAATGTAACAAGCAATAGGCAAAGAAAAAATTCTTACAGTAGATGCAAAACACTAAAGATCTGCACTGACTGTACAATACTGAGTTTGCTGGACTTCCAGGGGGGGAAGAAAAAATAGAAGATTCAGCCTATATCTACACTACCCACAGAAAGTTGACTTAAGGTATGCAACTCCAGCTATGTGAATAACAAATGTACCTTAGGAGAAGTTACCACAGGAGGGTGGGGGGAGGGGACAGAGGATAGATTATTTGATAAATGAATGAAAGGAACTTCAGAGAGACTTAAATTTACTATTTTAGAAGATGTGATTGCTATAATGAAATCTGTTTTGACTGAAACATGAAATAAACAAACAAACAAACAAACAAACAAACATTCTCACAATGGGAGGAGTTACAAAGTAGTAAAGACTAAGCTGATATCCCACATCAGAGATGACTCCAACTGGAGGATAACCATTTACTAATCCCTTCATGAATCTCTTAGCTATATCATGCATGAATACTGATTTATCAGTTAATACATGGTGCATCAGAATGACTAAGTGGACTTTAACATTCAATATAAAGTCCCAATAGCTTTAAATTAAGTAGATATTCAAGTATGCTATTCAAGTATTATGTTATTATTGTCCTAGATTAAAAATCTCTTCCATCTGAAGCCACAGAAGAATGGTGATTTGACTGTTGCCTGGAATTTATTGGGACGTGCTGAATTTCAAGAAAGCAAAACATTTTAAAGTTTGTCAGTTTGATGGCCATGCTGCTAAGCATATGTCAGAGGGATACATGAAACCATTTTGTTGCATACGTGGTTTCTGGGAGAAACCAAGAAGTCCCTTGAGATAGATGAAGAAAATCTTGAAGCAGCTATCTTCTTACCTGTTCTGCTGCAAATCAAAGTTACTTGATACTTTATCCAGACTATTTATTTTCTGGACTCTGAACTGAAGGAAATGGAGGAGAGGAAAGGCATAAAGAAGACCTGTTAGCTGAATAGAAATGCATCTGATATCAGTCGCCTGCTCCTACTCCCAAACAAAAGGCCAGGTCTTCTGTGTGTCAGGATATTCCAAAAGAGAGAGAAAGTATCTCATCTACTACTGAAGTCTTCAGTTACCTTATGTGCTATTGTTGCCCGGCTCCCTGAATTGGTCTGCTATGCTCCTATCTTTCCCCACAAGATCAGCTCTAGGATAAATGGACCAGTTCCACAACGACACTGCTTCTTTGCACAGTTGACTGAAACAGGTTCTTCTGTTTGCCCTCACAAAATACTATTGCCATGTTGTCTACTGCAACTTGGATGACTCTCTTGCAGATGAAGGAAAAAGGACTTTAGCCCAACAGATTAAGCTTTAGTTCTAGCACACTGGTAAGCAGATTCCCCTCCTAAAGGGTTCCAGTGTTCAAGCTCTGTTGAGCTGTTGAAGTAATCGTCCCATCCCAAGTCTAAAGTGTTACAGATGATTATAGCTGATGTGCTAAATGCTAGTTATTCTAAAACAATGACATTAACTCCATCAGTTGAGGGATAGGAGTACCTCTCAGAGTTGTCAGCTTGGAAAACATGCTGTCCAAGATTGACAATTTTTGTTTTTTGACTAGCTAATGGTGGAAGCATTCTCATCTTGAGGCAAGCATAAGGAATTATGGCATTTGCCTGAAGCCACGATGCCTCTGACTTTGAGGAGAAAAAATGCCTGATGGGGCTTTTCATGGAGTCTTCTACAGACAGAATTTGCACACCTCTTTCTTCTGGAAAAAAGGCTCTGCCTCCCTGAGAATCCAGAACTGCCCAAATAAACTCCACTGATAGGAGCTCCGTGTTATTTTTTCCTGTTTAGAGTCATAGTTGCATGTTGTTTTTCATTTGTTTGTTTTAAATCAGGACCACACCAGGATGACTGCTGTGGAAAATCCTCTTGAGAAGATACTTTGGTGAGCTGATCATCTAAATAGAAATAAACATGGATGCTCTGCAACGTTAATTGCATTGATATTTTTTACCCTGGTATTACTGCGTCCTATTGATTATCCTCATTCCACCAAGTTTCTTTGATGTCTATTATATTAATATCCACATTCAATACAAGACACTCTAGTTCACTCATTTTATTATTTAGATTTCTAGTGTTAATATAAAGTGCTTATATACAAACTCTAGCAGTCTAAATAATACGATGGGTGAACTAGAGTGACTTGTATTGAATGAGGATATTGATATAATAGGCAACACAGAAACTTTGTGAAATGAGGATAATCAATGGGACACATTATATCAGGGTACAAAATATATCAGAAGGACAGAGCGGGTCATACTGGTGGAGGAGTGGCACTAGACATGAAAGAAAATGTAGAATCAAATGAAGTAAAAATCTTAAATGAACCAAACTGTTCCACAGAATTTTTACAGATAGTAATTTCATGCTCTAATAATATGAATAGAACTGTAGGGATGTATTACTGACCACCAGAACAAGATAGAGAAAGTGACTAGGGATATTAGATAGCGGATATCAGAACAGTCAACTAACCACATGAATTCTTAGCAGTTAGTCAGTTATTCTGTCCGGGGGCAGGGCTAGCAGCCAGTGCGCTCCGGTCCCATTCCCGGGGAACCCCCTGCAACCCTGCACTGTGCAAGTTGGGAGCCGGTCCATGATGGGGGTCAGTTTAAAAACAAGCTCCCCTTGTGAACCAGCTACCTGCCACCCCTCACTGCTGCCTCTGATATAGCGGCAGCAGCGCTGGGTGGCATAGGGCTCCCAGGGAGTGGAACCAGAGTGGGCAGGTGCCGCAGAGACACCACAGAGCCGCTGCTGGGGGAACCAGCTTTTAAGCCGTCTCCCCCCCAGCACTGGCTCTTGCTTCCCCCTCCCTTGCTGCCTCTGATAAAGAAGCAGCAAGGGGAGAAGGGAATGTGAGTAGTCAACTAGATTAATGGCTACTCAACTACTTGACGACATCCCTAATAGTTACTTTAAAATGCTAAGAAAGATTAGAAAAAGGGGGAGTACACAAACATGAGAAGGTTAGTTGAACAGAATTTAAAAGGTACAGTGCCAAAAGTAAAATCCCTGAAAGTTCCATGGAAACTTTTCAAAGACATTACAATAGAATTTAAACAAATGTATTCCCTATATTTAAAAAAAACAAACAAACAAAAAAAACCAAAACCACACCACACACACCACATGGTAAGAACCAAAAAAGCACCACCTTGGCTTAACAACCAATGAAAGAAGCAGCGAGAGATAAAATGGTATCTAAAAAGTAAAAGTTAAATCCTAATGAGGAAAATAGAAAAGAGCATAAACTCTGTCAAATGAAGTGTAAAAATATAATTAGGAAGACCAAAAAGGAATTTGAAGAACAGTTAGCCAAAAACTCAAAAAGTAACAGTAAAACTTTTTTTAAAGTATGTCAGAAGTAGGAAGCCTGCTAAACAACAAATTAATAAGCTAAATAGTAACAAGTCACCAGGACCGATGGCATTCACCCAAGAGTTCTGCAAGAACTCAAATGTAAAATTGTGGAACTACTAACTGTGGTATGTAACCTGTCCTTTAAATCATCTTCTGTACCAAATGACTAGAAGAGAGCTAATGTGATGCCAATCTTTAAAAAAGGGCTCTAGTAAGGCATGAGCCTGGCAATTACAGACTGGTAAGTCTAACATCAGTATCAGGCAAATCAGTTGAAACTACAGTAATGAATAAAATTGTCAGACACACAGATGGACAATTTTTTGGAGAAAAGTGAACATGGTTTCTGTAAAGGGAAATCATGCCTCACTAATCTACCGGAATTTTTTGAGAGCATCAACAATCATGTGGACGAGGGGGATCAAGTGTACTTAGATTTCTAGAAAGCCTTTGACATGGTCCCTCACCAAAGACTCTTAAAGTAAGTTGTTATGGGATAAGAGGGAAGGTTCTCTCATGTCTGATAACCGGTTAAAAAGACAGGAAACAAAGAGTAGGAAAAAATGGTCAGTTTTCAGAATGGAGGGAGGTAACTAGTAGTGTTCTGCAGAGGACTTTACTGGGATCAATTTTATTTAACATCTTCACAAATGATCTGGAGAAAGGGGTAAACAGTGAGGTGACAAAATTTGCAGATGATACTAAACTGATCAAGATAGTTAATACCCAAACAGATTATGAAGAGTTCAAAAGGATCTCACAAAACTGGTAACTAGGCAACAAAATGGCAAATTAATTTTAATGTTGATAAATGCAAAGTAATGCATATTGGAAAACATAATCTCAACTATATGTACAAAATTATGGGGACTAAATTAGCTATTACCACTCAAGAGAGATCTTGGGAATCATTGTGGTTAATTCTCTGAAAACATCTTCTCAATGTGTAACGGCAGTCAAAAAAACAGTATTAGGAAAAAAGGTATAGAAAATAAGACAATGTTTTATTGCCTCTGTATAAATCCTTGGTACTGTGTACAGATGTGATGGTACTGCATACAGATGTGGTCACCACATCTCAAAAAAGGTATCTTGGAATTGGAAAAGGTTCAGAAAAGGGCAACAAAAATTATTAGGATTTGGAATGGCTGCCATATGAAGAAAGATTTAAAAGACTGGGACTTTTCAGTTTAGAAAAGAGGAGACTAAGGCTATGTCTACACCACAAGATGAGGTAGAATCTATTAAAGTCAATTTCTGATCACCCGATTTTGCAAAATCGAAGGTCCATGTCCTCACTGCAGGGGAGAATTCAACGTAGTTCGAAGTAGAATATTCCCAATAGGGAGACAGCTGTCATCTTTGAGAGTGATGCACTATCGGTAGCTGTCCCACAGAGTCTGCACTACTTTGCAATCTGGGTTATGCTCCTGGTGCATGTTGGGACCAAAACTGTGCAGCGGGTGGTTATGCGTTAATGTCAGTATCACATAATGCACTCATCTACTCCCTCCCTCTGGTTTGAGATCAACGAAAAACAGGCTTTGTACACCTTTTTTGACCCTGGTTACCCATGCAGATGCCATAGAAGCGTGAGCACGGATTATATTTTAATATCAAACCATTGTGATGTTGATGTCTAACCTAATGTGCATAATGGTTCAGTATGTTGAGAGCATAAGCATGTCACTCCACCAAGAAGAGGACAAGGACAAATCTCAGGATCCCATGGACTCACTGTACAAGTAAGCTTTTACACTGATGGAAGTGAATCCACCAGTCAATCCTCTGGACACAGTGGAATGCTGGTTCTGGTGCCAGACAGGCACAGACTGGTGGGATCACATAGTGCTGCTATTATGGGACCATCAGCAGTGGCTGCAAAACTTCCAAATGTGTAAGGCCACTTTCTTGGAACTCTCCAAATGGCTTTCCCCTACTCTTTTCTGCGGTGGGGAGGCACGGGAACTCCAGCCCAGTTGCAGCGGGCAAAGGGGGCACTCCAGCCTAGCCCAGCTAGAATGGCTCTCCCACCCACCACAGCTTACAATCAGTGAACAAGTTAAACATGTTAAACTTGTTAACCAATTAAACAGGATTTTACATCCCTAATTAAAAATAATTCTTTTTGAGAATAAAATATCTGAAGTATACTAATCAAAACTGCTACCAGCTAGTGAAATGTAGGTGTGTGTTTAAAAAAGGTCCTGTGCCATAGATGCATGAAACAAACTGTTTCGTATATTCTCAGCGCCAAACATTCAGAGATAAAAGAGGTCTCTTTGAAAGTACTAAAACAAAAGTAATATGGGTGTACTCATTTCCAAACACTGGATATAAAGAGGTAATTTTTTGACAACTTACATTTTATCCCTAGTAAAAAGGAGAAAGTAAAAAAACTGCAAATCGTTGTGTCAACACCAGCAACAACTTACATACACTAAAACCTAGAGTTATGAACATCAGAGTTACGAAATGACCAGTCAACCACATACCTCTTTTGGAATCGGAAGCACACAATCAGGCAACAGCAGAACTCCCTTCCTTTCCCCACAAAAAAAGACTAAGATAGTATTGTTAAACAAACTACTAAAAAAATGGAAATTTTAAAAACTTTCTAAAAGCAGCATTTTCTTCTATAAAGTTTTAAAGTTGTATTAATGTTCAGCTGTAAAATTTTACAAGATCATAACATTTTGTTCAGAGTTATAAATAACCTCCATTCCCAACGCATTTATAACTCGGAGCATTTACTGTACTAACTTAATTCTCTGTCTAGCTAAGTGCAAATTATCTAATTTTCTAGTGTATCCATTCCTGCCAATGCCCATCTTTGACTCATTAAAATGCTTTAAAGTAGTCAAGTGGAATTTCAAAGATTACAAAAAAAAATTACAAACCTCTGTTTAACGAATGAACTGAGATAATTAACTATTTAAAACTGTACACATGCATCAATATCTGGAAATAGAAATTAGGTAATAAATTACAGTGAAAGCTTTATTATCCAGCACTCTTAACTGGAAAACTGTGTTAACTGGCATTGCCCCCAACCACAATACCGCCACATCTTTAGGCGCAAGTGCCTTTATCCCACTTGTCCAGCTGGTAGTTGCGGGGCTTCTGACAGCTGGCACTGCAAGCTGACATCAGCAGACACTTCCTTCCCCCCTCAACCTACCTGGAGCTGACTGAAGCTGGATCTGCCAGTAGGGGACAGGAGCAGAGCAATAACCGTTGTTATCTGGCACATTTGATTAATCAGCAACCCCCATTATCCCTGAATGCGGGATTAAAAAAAGCTTTTACTGTATATTTTAGGCCAAAGTGGCAATATTCTCCAAAACAATTCTGATCAGTGGGGAAGAAATTGTGACAAATGAGCACACTGAACACATCTTCTGAGCTTTTCCCAAATGAGCTTTTGTTCTGTATTCACAAGGTGTGTGCTACTGTGGAAGTTCATAGCCTAGACTTTGAGACTACATCTGCTAGGCTGAATTTTTAAAAATAAAGAATAACCTTTACCTGATTTTTTGAGTGCTCAACTCTTCTTTTTGATAAACCCTGCTAAAAAATTTCAAAAGCAGCATACGAACAGGAAAGAGGAGATTCCTTTGCTGGTACAGTGCATATACAGCTTTTATTAAAGTTTCTGTTGCCACTAGAAAGAAAAAAAATGTGAAATTTAGAAGTGCTTTTTATCTTCTCTTTACATTACGAATATCTACCGAGAAACTGGTAAAACATTTTAAAATACCTATTCTATGTAAACTTCAAATCTTGGGGGTAAACCATTTTGATATAATTTTCTGCAGGATGTACAATGACAAATTTAAAATGCTTGCAATGTGAAATTCATTAGACAATTAAAATTACAAAACTAGAAAAAGAACTACCTGAAACCCACATAACATATACACTTTTATGGTATTTAAGAATTTCAAAATGAAAAACAATACAAGAATAAAAATGAACACTGAAAAATAAACAGATAATCTATTTGAATGCTACGAAGATGACACTGTTAGGAATGAAAAATCATTTGAAAAGCAGGTAGGAATTCTCAGTGCACTCTCAAATGGGTAGTGTCAATACAGAAGTGCTATCATGGTGCAGCTGTGCTGCTGTAACATTTTAAGGCCTCATCTACGCTAGCAAGCTTACAGTGGCATAGCTGTACCAATGCAGCTGCGCCGCTGTAAAATCGCTCATGTAGCCACTCTATACCAACAAAAAACAGCTCTTCCATTGACATGACAGAATCTCCACACATCGCAGTAGCTATATGTGGGAGACACCTTCCACTGACATAGCGATGTTCACACAAGCACTTTTGTTGGTGCAAATTACTTTGTTTGGGTGTGTGTTTTTTTCATGCCCCTGAGCAACGTAAGCTTGACTGACAGAAGTGGTAGAGTAGACAAGAACATAAGTGTTGACACAGGCTGCGTAAGTCTTCCACCAGAAACATACTTCACTTAAGAAGTTACTCACTCCGTGCAGTAATGATGGTTTTTCGAGGTGTCCCCCCCGTGGGTGCTCCACTCAGGTCTTGGTGCGTCCTCACGCTGGCGATTTTTGCCTAGCAGTGCCTTCCTGCATCGCACATGCACAACAGCCATCTCGCTCTGTTTTCATCCATTAGTGTGGGTCCCCCTCTGCTCCTTTTCTACCAGAAATCCTCTAATGGACTCCAAGTAGCAGAGAGGAAGAGAGGGTAGTGGAGCATCCCACAGGGACACACATCTCAAAGAATCATCATTACTGCAAATAGTGAGTAACTTCTCCTTCAAGTGTTGTCCCTGTTGTCCCCTGTAGTTACTAGTACCTGGTGGTAGGTCCTGGAGTCGAATGTGACAAGAGGTAAGGACTGCATTGGCTAAAGTGATGATAGGTATGGGTCCCTGCTGCAGAGCATTATGTTGTGCAAAAGTATGGTGTGAAGACCATGTTGCTGCTCTACAGATTTCTACAAGAGGTACGTTACACAGAAAAGCAATTGATGTGAAGACAGTATGAAGTATATGTGCAATTGGCTATCCACTTGGAGATATGCTAAGTGGAAACGACTGTTTCCCTGAGGGGGCTGGACATAGAAATTAAAAAAAAAAAAATCATCTGATTTTCTGAATTCCTTGGTTTTATCTTATGTAGAATGCAAGGGCACATCTAGCATCCAAAATATGTACCATTGCCTCCCCCAGGGAGCCATGGGGTTTTGGAAAGTACATGCATAAATAAATGGGCTCATTAATTTGGATTCTGATAAAACTTTAGGAAGGAACTTTGGGTGAGGTTGTCCTTGATAAAAATGGTATCTGGTGGATGAGCCATTAAGGCCTCAATTTCACTCACTCTTTTGGCAGAGATTATAGCTACTATAAAGGCCATTTTCATAGCTAGATGTTGAGGATAGGCTGTAGCTAAAGGCTCAAAAGGTGGTCTTGTAAGTGTGCCAAGCACTAAGCTTAAGTCCCAAGGTGGCACCGGCAGATATAAATATGGACGTGTCTCTCGTAAGCCCACCAAGAAATGCTTTGTAATCAGATGTGTGAAGAGTGAGTTCCTCCACTGTCTTGTGGAAAACAGTGATGGGGACAGATAGACATGAATGGAGCGAATAAAGAGGCCTGTATTGGTAAGAGCCACCAGGTATTTGAGCACAGTAGGTATCAGAACAGTATTTGGTTGCAACTGATGTTGACCGTACCACTCTTGACATCTCCATTTGTTTTGGTAGGTGTACCTGGTGGAGGAATGACAGCTATTCAAAAGGATCTGCTTCACTCTCTTGGAACTGGTAAGTTTCTTATTTTGGAACCGGTAAGTTTCTTATTTTGGAACCATGGCAAACACCAACCTCTATCCCACCCACCAATCGCAGCGCAAACAGAAAGTGCTTTGTCCCAGCTAAGGTCATGGATTTTCTTTTTTTGCACCCCCAACCAAATTCATTGGTTGTGGACCCAGACAATCACAGATCTAGACAACCCCACTATGAGTCCACACCACAGGACAAGGAACACAAGAGGTTAGACATTTTTGGCAGAAAAGTCTATTCCTTGGTCAATATCCAACTCCAAATAGTGAATTACAGCACTCTCCTGGCTAATTAGGACCATGTAAATTATACTACGTTACAAGAGCTCCTCCCAGGGCAGAAGAGGCCTCAGCTTCAATCCATAATGAAGAAGGGGCAATATACAGTATGAACAGTCCTTCAGGCATCTGTGGACATGGCTGACATGGCGGCCAGGGATACTGCAACTGCTATAGTTATGCGCTGAGCTTCCTGGCTACAATCTTCCTGAGTCCCAAGGGAGCTGCAAACCAAGGAAGAAGATCTCCTGTTTGACAGAAACCAGCTTTTTGCGGCCAAGATTGATAAAGTCCTCTATTCAAAGAAGAACTCCTGTCCCACACTGCGAACCTTAGCAATGTACATCCCACCTAATAGGAGATGCAGATATACTCCATATCAGAGGCTGAGATTCATCAACTACCAGAAACAGCAGCAGCGGCCATACAGTCACAGACCCAAACAGTCCAAAAGAAGGAGAGTGCAGCACAATCAGTCCTCCAGTAATCAACCTTCCACGTCCAAGCAGCATATTTGAAGATGGGGTCAAGGGTCTGAGTGATCCAGTGTGTGTCCGTCCCCTATTTTCCATTACCATCTGAAGCCCTTTTATCAATGGGCCTCATCACTTGGGATAAATGGGGTCCCTGAAATCATCAACACGGGCTTCACAAACCCCTTTCTGTCTCTGTCCCCTACCTAACCTTTTCCCATCCCTCTTCAGAAACCCCTTTAACAAGCCCCTTTTACAAGCAGAGATACAAAAACTACTCAGTTTAGGGGCAAGTCCCTCCAGAATTTCAAGGAAGAGGGTTTCATTCCAACTACTTCCTAATTGCCAAGAAAACAGGTGGTTTGAGGCCCATTTTGGATCTCAGAAAGCTCAAGAAGTTTGTATGCAACACTAAATTCAGAATGGTAACTCTGGGAACTATTATACCTGCACTGGACATGGGACACTGGTTCTCAACCTTCAGGACACATATTGCCATATAACAATACATCCCCCACACAAGAGATTTCTCAGATTTTTGGTAGGCAAAGATCACTATCAGTATTGAGTCCTCCCTTTCAGACTTTCTATGGGTATTTTCCAAAATTCTATCCATGGTCACGGCATCCCTCAGGAGACAAAGCATCATCATATTTCCCTACCTTGACAACTGCTTAATCAACGGATCTTCACTCCAACAAACACTAATCATGACAGGTATCACTAAAGACTGCTTCTCTTGCCAGAGTGCCTCCAATGGCTCCATAATGGCTTCACTGACTGGTAACTATTTTGGAAGATGTTGCTGTTTGGAGTATGCTGATTAATGTGTGTTGGTTTTCTTGTACTTCCTGCAGTGCAATATCCTAAGACTGAACTACCTCATTTAAACAAATCCTAAAACTGCTTCAGGTGATCTGAAGGTGGAGGGAACGATGAGGGAAATACAGCTTCATCTGGAGAAGAGGAAGACTGTGGGACTGGGGAAAATCTGTCCAAATCAGAGTGAGGTAAGTTGTCTGTCATCCATTGGCTCAGCCTGGCTTGTTACAGAAGGTGAGTGGGGAGGATGAAACAGTGAGGAGTGTGCAGTGGTAGCTGGAGAGTGCATTACAGTATGTGCTAGTGTCGATACCACTGTCTCACATCATCAGTGTCAATGCGAGGAATGGGAGTTGTATTGGCTCCGTAGCTCCCACGGCAGATAAGGCTGATAAGGCCGTGATTAAACCACGGGTTTTGAGGAGGGAGGGATGGTGGTGGGTGCCGTGAGGAATGCCAGGAAGTAACTGAGCCCACTGGCGAGAAGTAGTGCGAAGAGAACCTACTCTCCTGTTTAGTGCCATGCCCAGTACCCAGTGAAGATGGTGTAGGTGAATAAGATGAATATTCCGCAGATTGTCGGTGCAGACTAGACTGGCAGATTCTGGGAGAATGCAAAGATGAAGAGGCATCAAGCACTGATGAAGATGGTGCGTGCGGCTGCAGTGTTCGGTGCAGGGTGTTAGCTGTTTCATGAGGAACCCTCTTTGGTTCCGGTGCCAGGGCACGCTTAGGTTCTAATTGCCGGGAACCCAAATGTTGGCTTGACGATTCTCTGTGGGGGAGCTGGACATCTTCTTTGGCTCCAACTCTGCTCTCTTCATCAGTGCCGTTTTGCTCTTCTGCACGGTGCTGGAGGTAGATGGCACCGGCAAACAGGTGGCATGGGATGTGGTAAAGACCGTGACTCAAAGTATGTGGGAAGCCCTTGAGGATGATGAATTAGCCCTTTTTCGAGAAGTTAACGATGCCACAGGTTCAGCAGACTGAGACTTCGGTGGTTGGAGGGATTTCTCCCATAGAAGGTTCTTCACTCATTTCCTCTGTCCTTTCTGGCCCTGGCTGTCATATTCTGGCAGTGTGCGCACTTCTGCGCCACATGGCCTTTGCCAAGATACTGTATGCATGAAGCATGTCTGTCAGATGCAGGCATTGAGCCGCTGCCTGAATAACATTTCTTAAAACCAGGAGAGCCTGTCATTTTGAAGGTTGGTTTTTTTGGGGTTTTTGTGTTTTTTTTTAACGAGACCTGAGTGAAGCACCCACAGGGTCACCACTAAAAGGAGAATAAAAAAGTACTTCACAAAACTATTTAATCAGACATTCTCAGAGTTTTATGAAGTAGAATATATGTACAGTGAAATATAACTATCAGTTCAACCTCTCTTGCCCAGGACTCACTGGTCCGGCAACATCTGTGGTATGGAAGAACCATAGATGTTGCTAGAACAGAGAATCCCAACTGAAGAGGTTGAAAGCAGTTGGGAGTGGAGCTGGATTGGTCAGCGGCAGCCTGCAGAGGCAATGACCGGAGGGTAAAGAGCCCTGGGAACAGCGGCTGCCACCACACTGCACAGGGCCAGGGAATCCCCCGGAGCAGCTGCTGCCACTGTGCATGAGGCTGGAGGCTGGGCACAGGGCCCCATGAGAGGGCTGAGGGCAGTAGACCCAGGAAGGTGGGCCAGACTTCAGGTCTCCAGATTCTCCCAGGACAACTGCCAGGAGAGGAGCCCTGGGAGAGCCAGGACACCTGAACTCCCCATGTCTGGCAAATTTCCTTGTTCAGAACCACTCTGGTCTCAAGGGTGCCAGGCAAGGGAGGTACAACCTGTACCTTGAAAACAGCTTACACAACAAAACATTTTAAAGAAGATCTTAGCTTTGTACCCTATTCATCTTAAACCGCAGGAGTTAATCAGAAACACAGAACATTGCCTATGCAAAGGAAACATTTGGTTTTTACAGACAACTATCTGCTAACTACTCTTACCTTTGTTTCCTTGAATTTGCATTAGTCTCCATGTCACTCCAAGCAACCTGTTCAACTGCTTGCAGTTCAATCTGTAACCATCCTGAAGGGTTTCGGTCACAAACTTCCTTATCATATCCAGCCAATCAGAATCTATTTGAAGTGTTGAAGCACTTGCCAGTGAAACCATAATGTCACACAGAGTTAAATTCAATAAAAGATGGTCTACGTTGTTTGAAGATATCATACAGTACTTGGCACTAAGTAAAGACATAAGAATATTTATGAAAAATGAATGCAGTTTTTAATGTATTAATGTTTCACAAAGTTATAATATAGAAAACAATTCTTCTAAGCACTAAAGGTTTAAAGCAAAAGTTTTTAAAATATGAGTCTAAGGCTCCTAAATCTATGGTTAGATAAATAAAAAAGTGACCTGACTTTAAAACGTGATAAGCACCCAGCATCTCCACTAGGGATGTTAAATTGCAATTAATCAGCTAGTCAATGGAATTTCCATCTAGAGTTGCCAGGTGTCCAGTATTGAACCAGACAGACTAGTATTTGTGCCTTCTGTCTAGTAAAAAAAAATTCAGAAAATACCAGACCTGTAAAATGTCTGGTATTTTCCTTTTTTTTTTTTTGGCTCAACTGAATTTTCTCCTTTTGTGGGGTGGGGGAAGTGGTCTCGGTATTTTTTGTTAAACGATCTGGCAACCCTATTTCCATCAACTACTCAATGTGGGGGGGGGGGGGGCATTCATTACCCCTGCTGCAGCTCTGCAGTTTAAATGTAGTAGGAGCCGAGCGGGACCAGCAGGCATTCCACTCCTAGGGAGCACCCTTCTGCCCCACACTGCTTCCCCTCACACAGAGGAAGCAGTATAGGGCGGCAGGTGGAAGCCGGTCCGTGAGGGGAACTCTTTAAAAACCAGCTCCCTGCGCAGAGAGGCCCCCCGCCTACCACCACTGCTGCCTCTATATCAGAGACAGCAGCCTGGGATGGCAGCAACCTCTATCTATGGGAGGGGCTGAGCTCCCTGAGAACAAAGACTGCTCCATAGACATCCTGCGCTGATGCCTCTGATACAGAGAAAGCAGTGTGAGGAGGCAGGCAGGCTCTCTGCACAGACTAGCTCCCACCTGCTGTCTCATAAGAACATAAGAACATAAGAATGGCCGTACCGGGTCAGACCAAAGGTCTATCTAGCTCAGTATCCTGTCTGCCGACAGTGGCCAGCACCAGGTGCCCCGGAGGGGGTGGACCGAAGACAATGATCAAGAATTTGTCTCCTGCCATCCCTCTCCAGCTTCTGACAAACAGAGGCCAAGGACACCATTTCATCCCCTGGCTAATAGCCATTTATAGACCTAACCTCCATGAAATTATCTAGCTTCACTTTAAACTCTATTATAGTCCTAGCCTTCACAGCCTCCTGGGTGGCAGGCAGCTGCCCTGTGTGCTCTTCATTGAGAACTCGAAGGACCACAGACTGATCCAGGATTTAAATGCAGAGCATATGGTGAGAGGAGGGGTTGTTGCAGTTAACCAGGACTGTTAACTGATAAGCAATCACTTGTCCATTAAACAGAAAACTCACCACGAACATCCCTAATGAACACTGAAAATCTCAACTATTTCCTGATGAAGGTATAGATTATGCCTGTAGGTGTATGTCACTACCCCTCACAGAGCCCAGAATTCAGATATAGCCTACAAGGGAATTTCACCTATCAGTTTAGCCACTTCAGTATAAATATCGTGGAGCTTCAGAATCCAAGCCACAACTTCAAATTACTATTTATACAGCTATTTTTAGCCTACTAGCACAAGCATAGCTAGCCCAAGTCTGTTAACCTGGGCTTGGAGGCTTGTCTTAAAATACTGTGTACATATATCCTCAGCAGCTCTGGGGAAAACCTGGTAAGAAAAAATAGCACAGGAGAAGCTCTAAAGCGTGGCCCGAGGGGGCAGAAAAATTATTAGTTGGAAGACATTTAGATTTACAGATTAATTTTTGTTACCTTAGAAATGGATTGTACTTATGTGATTTGGCCACAGAGCACCCAGATAAGGAGAAGACACTGACAGAGATGGTTCATTACAGAGTCAAAGAGGAAACTGCAAGGAGGTATCAGAGATGAAGAGCCTTCACAAAATTATGTCTAAGAATAACAGTGCTCTTTGGGTGAGTGTGATTATACATGGTCTCTCAAAAAGTCACCAATCCTTCAGTATTTGCCATTTGGAAATGGGCAGGGGAAGCTAATTTGCTATTGGCCCTTCCTATCAGTAGATAATTTCCATCAAACTGGCTCAGTTGTATTGCCAAGGGACAAACTGGGCATACACTCACTGATCAACTCTGCCCTGGAAAGAGAAGTGTATTAGGCTTTGTCTACACTAGGGATATAATAGTGTGGTCGATTAAATTACTAATGTTAACCAATAAGCACCTGTTTATCAGTTAACATTATCGACTACACACAACACTCCCCCAACACAAGTATATTTTTTAGCAGGTTGTCCGATAGGCTGACTCAATTCCGGCTCACACCGGGACCCGACAACCCGCACTGCAACTCTGAAATACAGGCACTAAGGGCCAGCGCAGGGGTTAGTGCCGGGTCCAAACATGAGCCAGCACTGAGCCAGCCTGCCTGCACTCCATTCTTAGTGCTCATACTGCAGAGCGCAGCAGGGGTCGATGCTGGGTCCCAGCATGAGCCAGGACTAAGTCAGTCTGCCCGTACGCTAGCTCTCAGTGCTGGGACCCAGCATCAATCCCCACTGTGGCTCTGCAGTACAAGTGTTTGCCAGACCTGGCAGGAGCAGGGATGAGTGATAGCAATACTACCCCTAATCGATTAATCATGTAGTTGACAAAATGTGTTGACTACACGATTAATGAATTACACACTTACTACCCCTAGTCTACACTGACAGTTGAGGGATAAAACTTTTGTTGTTCACAGAAGCTTAACTCCCCACCCCAATGACAAAAGCTTTGCCATAGCAAATACTCATTTAAACAGTGCTTTGTCCACTGAAGGTGAAAGTTTTTTGTTGATGCTGACAAAGTGTTTATACTGCCTGATTTTAGGGAAAGGGCTGTTTCGACAACTGCATCTCTAAAAACTGTGTAATGTAGACATACCCTTACGCTCCTTTATAACCATTATTAATACCAAGAGATAATGCATAAACTGATCCATTATTTCATATTGGACATTCATTTTCTTTAAGAAAGGACCACACCTTAATAGAGATGTTATGGTCCATCTCTCCTTCCTTTCACATTCATTAAACACCCTATTGCAACTACACAAAAAGTAACGTAATTTAACTGTGTTTCAATGCAATTTAAGAGCAAGAAACAGGCTACCCATCACCAGTAGAACACCCACCACC
>CM057846.1:134887142-134900658 GCA_030068395.1 Apalone spinifera
CAAAACCACACCAGGATCTGGGTAGAGGCATCCATGCTCAGGTGCTCTGTCTGGGTATAGGTGCCGATGGAGGAGACAGAAGCAGTGCTGGCACTGGTGTTGCGGGTCTTCCTGACCATCGTAGGCTTCCCTCTGCCAAACTCCCTCTCAAACTCCCCTTTCTGCAGCTCCTGTCCGCTTCACTCCCTGGTCGCTCTGCCTCTGGCTTTTAAGCCTGCTTGCCTAGGCCAGGTCTTCCCCCTTGTGAGTCACACAGGGGAAGGCTGACCAGATGCAATCAAGAGAGCAATTGAGGGAATAAAGGGTCAGGCACTTAGTCCCAACTGCCACAGCAGCTGAAAAACTGCAGTCACCTGAAATCAGATTCAGAATTCAACAAACAAAATTCAAAGAGTCCAGCAAACTCATTCATACCAAAAGCGAGTACTCTCATCAAGTAGCCTGTTCAGCGGCGCGATCTCTTGCGGTCCCTCTTCAACTTCCCTGTCTGAAGCTCCTGTCCGCTTTGCTCCTTGGTCGCTCTGCCTCTGGCTTTTAAGCCTGCTTGCTTAGGCCAGGCAAAATGGCCAAAATGGAGTACTTAGGTCAATAATATAACATACCAATGGTATACCTTCACCTTCCCTCATCACAGCCACTATGATGGTCTAAGTGCTGACAGGAACATAGATGGAAAAGACAACACCCCTGCAGTTGAACAGATCCTTAAATCCTTTCTGTGACGCGAAAATCTGAGTGATGGAATGTTCTGCTTCAACGGGAAAAACCAGTTCTGGCTGGTGAGAGCCAGCCCAGTTCAGAGTCCTCTGCTGCTGACAGGCATTTTCGCCAAAATTGAGTGCTTTGGTCAAAAGTTCACTGCCTCCACTTCAAATGGTTTTCACATTAACTCTTTTTAGTCCCAACACACCCAACTCTATTTTTCTGTAACATCAGATTCAGGTGTGGCAGCAGTCAAATAAGATGAAGCTGAATCCAGATAAGACCAAGGTCCTGTGGATCAAGAAGCCATCTGTCCAGTAATGTGGTGTGTTACAGGGATGTAAGCAACTAGCCAACTACCTGATAAGCAAATACTTATCAAGTAGTCGAGTAGGAACTTGACTAATCGCTTCCCCGCCTTGCTGCCTCTGTTTCCAGGCACAACTCAACATCTTGGTTATGACTGAATGGGTTGGAACCAGGGTATTTGAACAACCATCTCCTCCCATACACACCTGCCCAGGGACTGAGGTCAGCTAGGGAGGCTCTTCTCTACGTTCCTCCACTTACAAAGGTAAGGTTAATATCTACGCAGAGCAGGGCCTTCTCAGCTTTTGCCCCTAAGCTATGGAATTCTCTCCCCTTGCACATTCACCTAGTGCCAACGTTGGCACTCTTTTTGTTTGTTGGTGTTGGAGAATTAGTTGGAGGATGAGGATGGGAAGCAGGTGGAGGATCATCAATATCACAAACATCCAGCACCTAGATGACACGTGATTCAGCAACACCTGATGTAAGTATCAGTAATAAACACGACAACATCTGGAGCCGCGTCAATGGCTGCTGCATGGGGTTTTTTCCTGCTTCTTAATGCCAGAAGATCCTGGTTGAGGCTCATCCATGAATGGTCTGGGTTTTTACTTTTTTAGTAAAGAAAGCATCCGATGTTGTTTGCTTGGTGCGCTTAAATTTGCCATCTAAAATCTCTGTAACATGACAAACCATCTGTTGTGACCGCTGCTGCTCTTGAAGAAGGATCAATGAGATGGGTTACATTCCTAAGAAATATTCATCACCTCCTCTTACAAGTCAAAAACAAGTCAGAGGATAGGGACTGTGAGGCCAGCATCTGCATCTTTATCCTCATCTTCATCAACACTATCTTTTGTGGAGATGTTTATCCAACTCTGCTAGATCCTCATTACTGAGGGGCAAAGAATGAGATTCCAACAACTCTTTCACGTTGTCCTCTTTGACTACCTGAAAGCCAGCCTCTTCTAGTTGGATAATTTCCTTCTGTATGAGGGCTTCCAGAAAGTTTAAGCAGTCATGCACAACATCAGGATACTGGTTCTTTCAGACACTGGTCATTAACCGATTGGAGACTTCTTGCCAGGCAGCACAGATGTTCATAACAGCATCCATGATGCTGACCAAATGCCTGGACTGTGGGTTTTCCTTCTCCATCAGTTTCCCAAATAAGTCTGTGGAATGTCCTCCAATAATAAAGCTTGGAAGTTTTGCGATAACCCCCCAGTCCATTGGCTGCATGAGTGAGGTTATCCTTGGTGGCATAAAAACCACCTTGATATTAGGACAGAGATATTTGAAATCCAGGTTGTGGGTGCTAATCTTGAATGGAAGATTAGTCTCCTTGCAATATATTTTGATTTCTGGAACAAAATAATCTACAAACAATTCATAGAAAAGCATTGAAAACTAGGCACGGATCGTAGCCGCCTTCTTCCGTGATGGTCTCCAATATTACAGGAAACACTTAGCTGCATTCTTGTCTGCACTTGCACATTCTTGAAACCATCTCTTTTCTGGAACCTGTGAAACCATCCATGACTGCCATTAAAAGGTCCAGGTGTGCCAGTCCCTCCTTCTATTTCAATGTTTTTATGCAAGCTCATAGCCTTCTCTTGAATGAATGCTAGGCTGACAGGTGTATTCTGCTTATACAGATCATGCAGTCATATAGACAACACGTGTTCCATTTTCTCCATCCTGCCACTTTTGTCGTGTAAGCTTCACAGAAGCATGCTGTGGCACAAGTTTTGCCATCTCCAAAAGTTTCTCATGATTCTTAATAATCATGCATACCGTCATTGGAGGCAGTCCAAGATGACGAGCAATATCGGCAGAGCATTCATCCTTCCTATTACGGTCTAATAAGTCCAACTTTACATCCTGCCTAACACTACTCCTATGCCTCTTACACTCACCAACTTTATTTTTAACAGCATTTGTATTTCCCTTAGACATTTGGAAGGATTGCACGATGTACAGTAACATAATACTGTACAGTATCAATCAGAAATTAAATGTACTGTAAAGGATGACATGGCGGGTGCATGGTATCTTTGCACAATGTGACTGCACACAATGAAGACAGAGCGTGTTGATGTTTGGCACAAGTATTTGTTTGCATCTGTGCAGCACACAAGTTGGCCGCTTTCTCTGATTTGCATTCAAGCAGCTGACTTTTGTTCGAACGATTTTTATTTTTTTTGAGCGACGTAAAATCAGGGAATGGGAGAACTTAAAACAGTTCTTAAATTCATCAGCTACATTAGTGCGGAACCAACATATAGAAGGGCAACTTATAGTGAGGACGGCCTGCATTAGTAAAGAATGAAATTCAGTTCCATTCAGAGTCCTTCAGACAATTATCTGAATAAAAGCATTCTGATTAATGATATTTGCAATATGCAACAAGAATGCCAGGTGTGATATAAGATAATAGCTTTATCTTCAATTTCTTTAATACTGTGGAAAATCAACCAATGTAACATCATCAAATATTAAGTATTGAGACAGATAGGGGAACTTCCTGCAATACCCTGGACAAACCTTACTGAATTAAGTTTCATGATTTTAGGAGTTCATTATACAAATGAGTACGAATTATTGTGGAATTGTAGGTAACATCTCTAAAAAAGAAACAAGGCTAATGTAAACCCTGAGAAATGTTATGAGTGCCAAAGGTCTCTTTTAAACAATGTGCTAGGTAAAGTTAGGAGGGATTCCTACAAAATACTGGGAGGAGAAGAGGTAAGTTCTCTTCTCCAAACCCAACCTTTCAAAGCTGCAACCTTAAAAATCCCATTGTCTGGTGATTACTCTCCACATGAGGACAAGACCCAAAGGCCCAAACTAGATAATACAATGACTCTCAGATTCATGGGTGTGC
Organism: Apalone spinifera; assembly: GCA_030068395.1. Classification (NCBI taxonomy): domain Eukaryota; kingdom Metazoa; phylum Chordata; order Testudines; family Trionychidae; genus Apalone; species Apalone spinifera. The sequence goes on from CM057846.1 coordinate 134,891,041, forward strand.
TTGTTTGAAGCTAACCACAAGTCTGAACTTGTTACCACAAAAGCACCTTGACAAGATTTAAAGGACTGGTTACCAGACAGTCCTGGCTAGAGTTGAGGTGCTATCTCCATGTATGCAGATTTTTTTTTTTAATTATTTTCAAAAAAAATTTATAATGCTTTTTTTTTTTTAAATTAAGAAAACACCTATTTGACTAGAAAGAGCTGTCTGGTAATTATCACCTAGGGATTTTTACAGTCTCTGAGGAGAAAGCATAGAAAGCATGCTTAGACAGTCTGACTTTATTGGGGAAGTCAGTATAGGCAGGGAATTGTGAAGCCTGGAAATACCCAGGTCAGGAATAGGAGAGTCATATCTCAGTCCAACAGGGTTACAGCTGGGAGCCAGTAACCAGAAAGTAGGTGCCCTTGCTGGACTACAGAGGGGAAATACAGCTGCTGCTGCCCTGAACTATGACAATATATACACACTTAATACAGCATTGTTACACATCTTGTGCATCTCAAACTCCATGCTTTCAACAAGAGCAACTCCCAACTCCATCTGCTTTCAGATGCAAAAGAGCTAATCAAAGACATACATCTCCCTATGCCGCCTTAAACATGTAGCTGCATACGGAGTGCTCATATCAATCTGCACTCACTTAGGGCAGGTCTACACTAGATCTGGAAGGTCGGATTAAGGTATGCAACTCCAGCTACCTTAAGCCAATCTTGGCACCATCTTCACAGAGGGAGGCCAATGGGAGCAAATGCTCCTGTTGGTTTCCCTTATTCCTTAAGACTGCGAGAAGTGCTGAACTGGAGCAGAGAGCAGCCCTCAGTATTTGATTTAGCAGGTCTTAAATAGACCTGCTAAATCGAACATCAGAAGATCGATCTACGGTGTGGCAAGTAGAAATGTAGCCTTACAGAGATGTTAAGAAAAGAATTGCCAAGGTATCTCTTCCCATCCCTCCCAACAACCGAAAGGCAAAGAGGGGATGGGGACAATGACACGCCTATACATGCTGCAGAATCTAGAAATGGATAGCGGAAGTAAACAAGTTCTTTTGATAAAGAGTCACTGAGATGCAAATAATGAAGGCAAGACATTCCAATATTGCTGTGAAATATTTTTGCTGTAGTTATGATGGTCTTTGTACACAGAGACATGACATCAGTATGCAAATACCAGAAAGCAACATAAGGACCTCATACCATTATTCTTTGGCTCTCTCATCAGTTTCTGAAGATTACTACAGCTCAGAAAAATGATGAATTGTCCTACAGAATGGTCTGCAGAATGAAAAGTTGGAGAATCAAAGATGCTCTCACATCCCTTCCCAACAATCCATGGCTTAGATCTCAAAACTTTTTGTCCTGCAAAGTGCCAAGAAGGACTCTGTAAATCAATAGTGGTAAAAGAGCTCAGAATCTGACAGCTATTTTTCTATATTAGAGGATATAAGAAAATTCAAACTCAGATTGTTCAAGAGTTGGGACTAAATTTTTATTTATTTAAAAACTGTTTGCTTCACTTATGTCATGTATAGGCATAGCAAATTTAACTTATATGTTTAAGGTGTAGATCACATAACTTCTGTCTCTTACCATTTTGTGTGTTTCATCATATTGCTTTGTGAGTTTCCACAGCAAGTATATGATAGTAAGCACTTGCTGCATTAGCTGTTGAGATTCAGGTTCCAAAAGGTTTCCAAGAATGGGAGCAGCAAGTTGTGCAGGAGATGCCTCAATCCAGCACTCAATCAATAATGGAATTATTATCTCAATAAATCCCTTTAAATTTTCAGCAGAGGACAGGCCTTGTTCCATGCTGTCTGCCACGCTTACTGGGGACCTAAACCACAGAAGCAAAAAATCAGAGAAAGAGTATTACATTAAAAAGGGAAGTGAACACCTTCATTGCACTGTATTTGCACAATATTATAGCTTTTCATACACTCCAAAAAACTAATTTTTTTTAAATTAACTATTTTGCTTTAAAAAAACTGAAATAGTTCACTGAATTAATTTTGATGTTGCCGGTCTGAATTAGAAGAAAAGTTCCACACCTGCTTTCAAATCCTTCTGCCAATCTTGGAAATCACACTGAATAAAAGATAAATGTTTTTTCTCCCCATTTATGTGAAAAGTCCACATAAAGTGAAATGACTGTAGAGAAAAAAATGCTATGTAAGATGCAGAGTTTGCAAACTGAAAAAGAGAAAAAAAAATCGAATCTTTCAATTTTTATAATCTTACGGATTACTTACAATAAGAGAAGGTTAAAAATTTTCAAACAAAAGTGTGAATAAGCTTTCAAAACTCTATATTTCAGCCAATTCTACATGCTTTCTTCTTGCAGAGAGTAACATGGGGTAGGTGACCACTACAGATTAGGGTTGTATGCAACTAGTCAAGTTGTCGACTACCCGATATAAGCATATGCTTATCGGGTAATCAAGTGACTGCTCAACTAGTCGCTTTCCCCACTTCGCTGCCTCTATCAAGCAAGGGGGAAGAGCAGGAGCTGGTGCTGGGGGGGAGCCTGTTTAAAAACTGTTTTCCCCCCAGCACCATCTCCATGGGAGGGGGCAGGAGAGGCAGAGGGGGACCAGGCACAAGCTTTTTAAAGCAGAGACTCAGTGTGTGGAACTGGGCGCAAGCCAGGACAGCTGATTCCAAGTTTGCACCCAGTCACCCGCTACGCCTCTGCCTTTTAAACAGGTTCTTACTACATTTAAAAAAAGAGAGGCATAGAGGGTTAGCTCCTGAGGCCAGGAGCTAGCTCCACTGTGGCGCTGCAATTTCCTGACTAATCGAGTAGTAGATAGAAATTCCACTGACTACTCGATTAGCTGATTAAATGAAATTTAACATTCCTACTACAGATCAATGTGAAAATAAAGTTGAGACACCAAAGCTATCAACAAAGTGAAATGCTATAATTTTAGCATAACAGATTAAAAAAGGATAACCCATGTCACACACATTTTCTATGTATCTTATCTCTCCCAGATGAGTAAAAAATCCAAGGGGATTTCCCCTTAATGTTCTCTGTCTAGTCTAAAGGATCTATGTGAATACACAAGGAGTCAGATTTTCCCCTCAGGCATTCATGCAACTGCTGTGGAAGTTAGTGAAACTTATGCACCCAAAAATGAAAGCCAATAAATATTTTTAAATTACAAAGCTCTTAAAATGAAGCAGTCTCAGAAGAACCAGAGAGTAAAATATTTTCAAATAATTTATGGGTTAATAAGAACATATTACAGGCAATGCATTTAATTTATAGCAAAAATACTGCCCCCACCCCTTGAAAGAGTACTCTCTGGAAGCAAGAATACCCTCAATCTATGATTTTGGACACCATGACCCATGATCAGTCTGGTTTTCAACACACTTGACAAGCAATTCCCATTATAAATCTGAACTCATGTGCATTAATTAGACTTGATACACAGTGAGCTCACGATATTCCAGCTGCAGTGATAGCCCATATAGTTAAAATTGGAAATAACACTACAATAGGTCGTTACTCCAGAATCTCAATAAACTTTAAAGTGCACCCAATACAGATAAATAGCTGATGACAGTTTGGGGAGAAAAAAAAACTTGTTCTCAATAACTGAGTAGAGAATTTTCTCTTGAATTTGGGAGTTTTAATTTCACACAAGTTCACAGAAACCAAGCATTTCTTCCTGGCCACCTTGTAACTTCAAATTTCTACAATTAGCCAAACTCTGAAAAGAAGGATTACCTATCTTATAATCCATAGCACATACTAACAGGAACAACAAACTGAACCCTTTTAACAATACTGTTCCAAAATCACTGTGTGTATTACCACAGAGTATATTTCCTCAGAAAGCAAGGGGGCAATGAGACATACAAAACCAACACCATGGAAGAAGAGACAGAATTAGAAGTAGTACACACTCTCAGCAGAAAGGGCATGGAGAGGAAAGAGAAAGATCAGTGAAAAGTATCCAAGCAATGAGAGAGGCAGACAAAGAAAGAAGCCAACAATGGGGAAATGTAGCATATGTCTAAATCTTTAGAACCCCTATATAGATATACAACACCCAATGAGGTTTGCAACTATGTTACTGTAGCCAGTTTTGAGGAATGCAGACCAAATCTCAATTTTTTCCTCGGCTACATAAGAGATGCAGTATTTTTCAGGGCAAAATAGCCTTTTTCTGCATTTTTCTTCCTCCCAGAAGATGATTTTTTTTGGTTGGTTGGTTGGTTGGTTGGTTGGTTGGTTGGTTGGTTAAGGTTTTTCCAATTTTGTTTCCTGGAGAACTGAACAATAATTTTCCACAGTGCTTATATCCACAGGAGTAAAATCAACAATCCATGTTAGTTTCCTTTTATCTACAAGGAGGATCTTCATTTGCAACTAGGAAAGTTAGGTGCATTTAAACTAGGAGAGTGAACAACTGTGATAGTGATTACATGGAAAAAGCTGGCTACACTACTTTTATTTTCATAATTTAATCACATCTGCAGAACTGTGCTTACAACACTGCATTTGTTTCCTAAAACATTTGAAACTGCAAAAACATATTTTAAGAACACTTCCAAAATGGTTGTGGGAGCTTAAAGAACATAGTAATAGGGTCTATATAAGAATATAGTTACATTATGTGAATCTTGTGTAAGCATCTCAGAGCTGCTCTACAATGGCACAATTATGTTTCTCAGGGGTGTGAATAATCATCCCCACCAGAGAGATATGGCTATACCAACCTAACCACTAATATATACAGCATTAGGTTAACAGAATCTTCCATTGACTAGGGATGTTAAATTTACATTAACTGGCTAACCGATGCAAGGGGCTGTTACTACACTTCAAAGGTGAAAGCAATGCAGGTAGCACGGGGCCAGCGGGCAACTCAAGCAGTCCCTAGTTGACCCCAAGCTCCATGTGGCACTGCTGCATTGAAGCACCCCCTCTTCTTCCCACCCCCGCACCTCCCCCTGCCTCTTTCTAATAATACACTGCAGCTGTAGTGTTTTAAGTGTAGATATAGCCTCAGTATTCTCTTATCACCACTGATGGCATGAACTTCTCCAAAGGGGAGACAATGAGCTAGCTTCTAACACTGGAATAAATATCCTATGTTTGCTGCTATTGAAAGGTCAGTCTGAGGAGGGCCAAACTGTGGTGAGTGGAATTTAGGGATGTTAAATTTCGATTAACTAATCGAACAGTTAACGGAATTTCCACTGACTATTCAATTAGTCATTAAGAACTTCCAGCGGGGGCTCTCATGCATTTCAAAGCTGAAATGCAGCATGGAGCCCAGGGCCAGTGGGGAGTTCCCCATTGGCCCCAAGCTCCATGCAGGCACTTCCTCTTTGAAATGTATAAGAGCCCCCACTGGGGACTTTTGTGCATTTTAAAGTTGGAACACTGTGTGTAGCCCCGGGCCAGCGGGGAGTTGTATCTCTCAAAGTTGACCACCACCGCACCCTCCCTCCCCCATGGAGCTGGAGGGAACCATCTTAAAAGCCAGTTCTCTCCAGCACCCCGTCTTCTTCCTCCCCCCCTTGCTGCCTCTTTGTGATAGAGGCAGTGGGGTGGGGGAGGAGGGGAAGAGGAGAGCGCCTGTGTGTCAACTATCTGATAAGCTTTTGCTTAACCGATAGTTGACTAGTCGATTAGTTGCTTACCTCCCTAGTGAAATTCATTATTCTATAACCTTTAGATTATAATAAATAAGCAAGGTAAGTAGGACACTACCTGGCACACCAAGAGCAACTCTAACAGCAGGCCACCTCATATTAAGGTCCAGGTTTCTAGTTTCTGGAACTAAGCCTTAACCAAACAGTAAGCTAAAGTTATAAGATGGATATTGTGCAGTGATAAGACACTGGAATGCCAATAATTGGCTGGTATACTTACTCTTCAATGAGAAATAACACTTTACAATCTCTCTGCAAAGGCTAGTCCCCAGTGGTTTGTTGAATTTTACTCATATTATGGAGACAGAATTTGCTTTAATTACATCACCAAGCACTCAATGGTAGATCAATGTGCCCTTGCAGAATCTGCAAGCAAGCTCCTCAAGGTTCCCACGAAACTGTAAAGACAACACTAACTAAAACACATCCACTTATTTCACTAGCCTGAGTTTTCACAACATCTGTGAAAGCAAGAGGGACTAAACTGTAAAAGCACAAAAATATCGTACTCAGCTTCTAAACGCCTCTGGGCAGAAGTGCAGCATAACTGCCATTTAAAATAAAACCAGTACCATTCAGGATATACTCAACCAATATGTGCAACTTCAGTGGCAAAAAAGGATCAAATAGACCTTCACTGTCAACAAAAGCTACAGTGCACAAAAATCAGGGTAGTGTGCAAGCTTGACATTTGACTACTGCAATATACTTTGCTATACAATATGCGAGCCATGAGTGTTTCACATCAGGGAAATCATTAATCATTTTGATTCTGTATAGTGCTTTTAATGTATTTTAATGCCAAAGTGGCCTGGAAAAATTGTTACTGTAACAATTCAGCTTATTGATTTTGTACAAAGTGGTAGCTACATCCCACTGGATGCAAAGGGACTGAGTGGTAAAAGCACTATTTACCAAGCATTTCTCTACCATGTCACTATTAAGCATTCAAATAGTCTACATTTTGTTAGAAATTATTTAATCAGTAAATACAACAAGAAATTAAGATGGAGCTCAAGGGGGAAAAAGAGATTCTACTGATGTACATAAAACTGATGTGTGGCGTAACATCAGTAAGAGGACAATGAAAGCTGAGCAGGGGGAGAGTAAAGAAAGTGTAGTTGGAGAGAAGGCCAAAGGAAGGCCATTCGCAAACTGTAACTGGCAAAAGGGAAGTCACTTGAAGTGTATAAGACTGTTTGAACTCAACAACAAAATAATGTATCTCTCTCTCCTTGGCAATAATAGCCAATGGCAGTACAGAAGCCTTATGATTTGCAAATGAGTTAGGTTTAGCTTTAGCTTTCCATCTCTATCCACCTGATGTACATCTATCGCTCTATTTATTCTCGTCTGGTCCTCCTCAGTTTCTCAGTCTTCGCCTGCAATCTCTTCTCCTTCAACTTCCTTTTCAGCGTCATTCTCTCCTCTTACTGAATCAGCTGCAACTTATTTTTCCTCTTTAGTGCCAACTGCAGTTCAAAGATCCCACCCTTTGACATTGCCTTGTTCAAGATGTCAGGGTTTTATTTTTCTGCTCTTGACCTGCTAAAAAATTAATGTGATGGGACAAAGTGATGTCTTAAAAGTCCAGAAGGCAGAGAAGATATTCCAATCAATTCTGACACCCAGTGCAATTACTACTTCACAAGCATCAGCAAAACCTAGTGAAGAATCAGAAAAAGGCAAATTTGAACATTAAGTTGTGGCTTTGGACTGTCCAAACGTTCTAATTTTGGAATAAAGCTAAACGGTATACACATGGGGCTTTGCACATCTGATATTAATACTCAGTAATCACTAAGAAAAGGTATGCCTTATTTTTTTGGTAAAAAGTTTAATTCTTGCCTGAAGTACTTGGGAAGAAGAGACAGGGAACAAACATGGGTCTATTATGATAGATTTTAAAATAAATTAACACTCCAGTTATAGGGTATGTAATGCACTCAGTTTGGAGGTTTGTGAAAGTTTTAAGTAAAAACAGCAAACTCCACCAGACATAGCAGCAATTAATGTGTCTTCCACCCCCTCCTCCTCTCCCCATACACACTCCATCCTGTCTGCAAGTTACAAGGACAGCTTTGATAAAAAAGCTGGCCAGAAAGCTACAAGTGTAGCCAGCTGAGAGTTTTCACTGTTGCCTGCTATCACAAAAGCAAAAGATTAAAACACCTTGCAAATTTATTTACACTGTCAGTGTACATTCCTCTAGTTGGTAATAAATATATTATATCAATAAGCCACAAACACACTTTACTTTCAGCACACTCAGCATGGAGGGGCAGGGCTATGGGCTGTTTCTGAGGAGATAGGTGTGCAGCAGGTTCTCTTCCCTTTGCAGAGCACAATGTAGCAGCCTACCTGTTTAATGAATTATTCCCATTGTTCTTCGAGAATTCCTCCATGATGAGTATAAACTTGGTTTAAAAATTTTAAGGCTACTTTACATTGTCAGAGTGGTATAAAGGAGACATTTTAAAAGACAGTATGGCCTTATAAATGCTTGTGATTAGATATGGCTTAATTTTTGGATTATTTCCCTATCAAAATGCAGTTCATGAATTGTATATTACTGACTTTTCTGGGGATGGTCAAAAGCAGGCCTGCACACAGGAATTTCGGAGGGGAAAGAGGGGTGCTTTTTTTTGGTAAATGTGGCCTGCAAGAATGTGAATGCAACCCCCATGGTCCCTCAAGTAAGCCGGGAAATCAGCCCCAATCTTACCCCAGATGGCCAGAGCATTGGGAAGGGAGGCTCAGGCAGCACACCCGCTCCTGCCTTCCCCTGGCTGGCCGGAGCATGCTTACTTCAGGGATCAGGGTGGGCGCTTTTGCACTCTTCGCACATACCCTGCATTCAGGCCTGAAAAGTCAGAATAAATTATGAGTTTAAGTCCCCAACCTCCATTTACGTTTCAGCTGCCTACGATGCAACATTGAGCATATAGCTACACATATTTGTTGACTAATAATTAGAAGCAAAAGGTCAATACTGTTAGATGGAGAGAGTTTGAGGATTTTCTCCAATGCTCCCCCACAGGGATGCAAATGACTAATCGACTATCCAATAAGCAAATGCTTATTGGTTAGTCTATCAGAAAGAGGCAACAAGGGGGAAGGGGGATGCTTCAAAGCAGCAGCGCTGCATGGAGCCTGGGGCTAGACCCTGGACTCCACATGGTGCTGCCACTTCAAAATGCCGTGTGCAGCCCAGAGCCAGCCGGGAGTCCCCAGCTAGCCTGGGTTTCACACGGTGTTGTCAAAGTGGCAGCACCGCGTGGTGCCCAGGATCAGCAGGGGACTGACCCCGGGCTCCATGCAGCACTGCCACTTTGAAACGCCACAGGGAGCACAGGGCCAGCAGGGAACTACCTGAATTCCCTGCTGGCCCCGTGCTCACCGCAGCACTTTTGCCTGTTGCTACACTTCCAAGGCAGAAGCATCCTTATCGACTAATTAAATAGTTTATGCAAATTGCATCAACTATTCGATTAATAAAATAATCAAAATTTTACATCCCTACTCCCCGATCTCATTCTCCATCCATTTTATTATAGTTTAAATACATTAAAATAATTGAAATCTGTTTGATTATATTGCATTATTTTAAGAAACAAAATATGCAAAATGTTAAGATATTGTGCAGATAATTTTTATTTTTTTGGCACAGAATTCCTCCAGGAGTAAAAGATGTAGAGTTCTGGAAGTCTTTAATATCATCTGTGTTAAACATTTATATTTTCCATTTGGGGACTGCCATGAAGAGCAGGTGCCACTGGAATCCCAAGCACTTATCTTCCCTCCCATTAGTCACTTCTATCCTGGCAGCAATAGCAGACACAGAGGCTGAGAACTGATTGCAGAGCTAAGATGGAATTGGGGATGAAGAGATTAAGAGTCTCCAGGTTAATGTAATATTTTTGTCAGGCAAAAAAAAAAA
>CM057846.1:134930728-134958537 GCA_030068395.1 Apalone spinifera
AACTCATGCTAATGAGTCCCTCATTAGCATATTTTCTGCCAAAAAGACTCATCGTGTAGATGAAGCCTCTGAGAGTGACTTCTTGCTGCGAGCAAGTATCCACGCAGCTTTATAGTTAGCCAAAGATACCAGTTCAGCTGAAGATAGAAACTTTTTCAAAACCTTTGCTGCTTTTCAAAATCCAATTTCAGCTGACAATTTTATCAGCTTGCTTTTTGCTTCGGATAGGACCAAAATCACTGTCCTACCCTTGGACATGCCGCCTCATGTTGTCGGTCTTATTTGCCAGAATTGTTGGGTGACACAGCAAACACATTAGCTTTTCATTCACCTCAATAATGGCTTATTCCAATGCCCATTTCTCTTGAAATTTACATGTGATGTCCTTCTGGTTTTTCTCTCTCTCTTTGCTGCAGTTTCTGCTGACAATTTGTTTTCAGCATTGTTTGACTCACTACTGGTACTTTCTCCTGATTCAGAATTATGCTTTCTAATAACAAACCGATCCATGGATTCTAGAAAATGAATTAATATTATTCATTTTTAGCACAAAGCAGAAATAAGCAATATTGTTGGGGAGGCAAAAAAAGTACTCAAATTTTTAAAATTCAGTATCTCTGGAAGTGTTAAACTTGTTAACTTTTTTTTAATTTTCAGAAACAGGAATAAAATTCAAACTGTTTTCTTCAAATGTGTGGTTGTATGCTGGATTTTGTTGTTTAGAATGGCCATAACTTTGGAGAATAAATTTTAATATACACTACTATATTTACTGAAAAAAATTTTTGGCCGTTGAAAGGCCTATATTTGAACGTAATTGTGCCCATGAGGAACCTGCATTTAAATTGAAGATTGAAATGAAAGCCAGAAGAACACTGGCCATCTTGAAAACTGAGCTGCTTCATATAAGAATAAATAATTTTACACAGACAACTCAGAAGTACATTCAGAAAGGATTAGATGATAAATAATAGTGGAAAACTAGTACCTGGAAATACCAGCCGCAACTTATGGTGATGGATAATGATTTCCGGGCTAAGTGGCCTATTTAAGCTATTCCTCGAATTGGCAGAAATCTCCGTCCAGCTGATGGGTCAAATTAATGGAAAGTGGCTTTAGAACTCAGAAGGATCTCTGAAGTTGTTTTACTCTCTGAAAATTTTTGGTTTTGATTTAAACAATTTTTTTTTATTGTTCTCGCCAACTAGCCACCCTCAGCTGGCCAAATAGCCACATGTGGCTAGCATGCTGGACACCATGGTTTATAATTAGTACCTTTGAAATAATTTGGTAGCTAACATAGCTCATGGATCATGTATATAATAGACTCTTTTCAGGATATGGCCTATTCTGTACTAACTGCAGTTTCCTAGTGGTTTTGAGCTGTTGTCCTAAAGAGAATATTCCAGTAACCTAAAGTGGAGATTGCAAAGGCCTGGATAAAAGAAGCAAGGTCTGCATCTGAAAGAAAAGGTCATAATCTTTTTGCCAAATACAAGTGAGAGAAGATGCTTTTGACAACTGCTGCTACCTGGAAAATCTGTGACATGAATAGCAAAAGAAGCAGTGATCTTAATAAGATTCAACTTTGATTTTTAATAACAGTTGGTCTGTGGAACAGGTTGCCTAATGATGCAGTCACAACATGCTCAATAGAGAGATTATCACCTAGATTATATAAATTTATGGAAATTATAGGGTACAGTTTATCATAGTTAATTTATGGTTTGGACTAGATGATTGAAGAGGTCCCTCTCATCAGCAGTTCTGTAACTGTTAGATTCCTATCTTTGATAAACTAATGGATTCAAAAAAGGGAAACTAAAACTTGCATTTAAATTTATCTCCTACCCCATCTATTAGAGTACAAAAGGCAGGTTTTAAGAATTAAATGTTTCTAACTTTTGTATTTCAATACGGGTCATAATTTATTTTTTAGAAATCTAAATGCAGTTTTCAGGTACCTGTGAAATTATTAACATATTTAACTACAATTTTTGTGTAAGTTTGCTATTTTTACCTGTTTGTAATGTATCTACATTTATTCATTGAAATTGAGGTTTCTCTGCATACTGAACATTTTGATCCCATTTCCTAATTACCTCCTTGACCCTCAAACAGTAGTAGATTTAACTAAATACTTGGATTAAGGATGTTAAATATCGACTAATTCACTAATTGAATAGTCGATGCATTTTGCATTGACTATTCAATTAGTTGATAGGGAGATTCTGCGAAACTCCAGCTGATCCTGGGTTCCACAGGGTGTTGCCACTTTGAAATGCTGCAAGGAGCCTGATGCTGAGCTCCCCATGGCGTTTCAAAGTGGCAGCGCTGCACAGATCCTTGGGTCAGCGAGGAAGTCCCCAGATGATCCTGAGCTCCACATGGTGCTGCTGCTTTGAAATGCCAGGAGGAGCCTGATGCCAGGCTCCCTGCGGCGTTTCAAAGGGCAGCGCCGTACAGAGCCGAAAGTCGGGGAGGGAGTCTCCAGCTGATCATAGGCTCCATGCGGCGCTGCTGCTTTGAAATGCCGTATGCAGCCTGGGTACACCCCCATCCCCTGCTGACCCCGAGCTGCACGCTATGTTTCAAAGTGGGAGTGCTGCATGGAGCCCGGCACCTGGCCCCAGGTTTCAAGCAGCCATGCGCTTTGAAGTACCTGCTTCTCTCCCCCCCCTCCTTGCTGCCTTTTTTTGATAGAGGCAGCATGGCGGAGGGAAGCAACTAGTCAACTAGCATGTCTACTATCCGATAAACATTTGCTTATCGGATAGTCGACTAGTCCTTCACATCCCTAACTTGGATCCTGTGGAAAGGGAGACCATAATAGTACTTAGGTGGCTTTGTATTTAATATATGGTTTTGCTTCAGATGGCAGATATTAGTATCACAGTATTTGGCTATGCTGATACTTTGGGCTTCTATAGAACCTTTTATCTGAGGCTCTGGAAACACTTCCCATACAATTAATTATACTTCATGCATCTCTGAAAAATAAGTCATGTGTTGTACAGAGGGAGGGAATTAAGGCACAAAGAACTTTCAGTGACTTACTTGAAATCTCACAGTAAATGGAAGAGAAAGGGATGGAATCTAAATCTCCTGGCTCCTAGACCATATTCTATGCATTTGATAATTACATGCAAAAACCTGTTAAAATAACATTATTCATGTTTCAAAGTCGTACACTCAGGAAATGTCAGAGCTAAGGTTGCTTGCACAACGTTAGTGTGGCCATCTTGAGAATATGTATTATAATGCAGTGTTTATTTATATGATCACAATTTTTTCCACATGAGACTTGTATTCTTTTAGATGTAATAATGGGGCTCAGTGAATCAAGAGTGTTAACATAACCCTGTCACCATCCAACATTAAACAGTTTAAGCAAGATTGAGGGTTGGTGTACAGACGTAAGCCTGCTTTGTGCTGTGGCAACCACATCATTAAAAATCTCTAATCTTTTTTTAAGGCTGCAGAAAAAGAAGGAAGAAACAGTTAAAGCATTTGAGATCTAAAATATTAAGTAAGGCTTTATATTAACAACGTCCCTTTCCCCCTTCTTCTGAAGAGAGATTTTTAGAGAGAAGCAGTTGCTTTCTTTGTTTGACAGCAGTCAGATGGTATTAAAGATGTTAATAATGGCCGTGTTTGTGGGGGAAAAAAAACTGGGCTGGAGCTGTTGTTGGTGGCTACTAAAGGTATTACTTTGAGCTGCTTCTTTCTGGTCACAGGCTCAGAACAATGTTGCAAAATATAGAGGCTTGTCTGGCTAAGACATATTCTTACTAGAGAGAAGGAAAAAGGAGAAGGATATGAAAGAAATAGTGATAGGGAAGAAAAAAGACAGTCAGGGTAGGGTTGGGAAGAGAGAATCTCAAATACCATTTAATGGTTGGGATTCAGCCCATCTTCTTACTATTTTGTCCATCAGTGAGGCTTGATTTGATATCCCAAATTTAGTTTACTCATTTCTAGTTGTACTGTATTGTTTAGTAGGCATGATCTTAACACAGTCCTTGTTACATCTCTAGGCCTTTTTGTTTGGTCTAATTTAGTCTTTCTCTCTTGCTTTTTATCTCTTCCCATCAGCATTTTTTGTAACATTTTATAGACTTGTCTTCACTTTTTTTTTTTTTACAGTCGAGCTCATATACTGAGGTAAAGTTGTAAACTCAATTATTAGAAAAGACACCTCCCTTGTTCATTATGATGATGACTGAAGATTGTATTGTGATAGGGAAAAAACATTTTATTTGTAGGACTTCCTCATTTGTTGCAGAAATTGGAATCTGTATAGTGAGTGAGGCAAGGGATTGAAGGGACAGAAAAGTTTGTTTTATAGTGGTAGTAAGATGAAATTGGTGGATATCTAACCTGCTAATTCCTAGCTCAGGCTAAATTCTGCAAAATCTTTCGAACTGTTTCTGATCTCCTATTTTTTTTTACTGCTTTGATTTGATACCCCCTTTATAAGCTCCCTCTGCCAAGCTCTTTAAAACAGTGAACCCAAAACCTGTGGGCTTCAAGTCTTGTCTGTCTTGCGATGGACTAATCCAACTGAGGGATGGTCACAGTAGGTGTCTATTCTGCATGAAGGAGTTGCAAATTCAAAACAGATATTGGTATGCTTGTCCTCCATATCCTTGTTACCTAAGGCTGATGGAGAGAAGTTAGCAATAAAAGATCCAGTATCAACACCCCAGCAGCTCCTGACTTGACCTCCAGACTGATGTTGAAGTCAACATATCACCATTGCTTTAAGCGTCAATCAGGCTTTGAAACACGCTCTCTGATTCAAAGGCAGGTGCTTAGTCCCTGCCTGTAAGGACAGATACAGCAAGGCCTCTGGAGGGAAATCCTTCTAGCCCTTCATAGTATCATGGGCTGGAGAGAAGGAGAAACCTGTAACTCTGGACTCAACCAGCACTGATTCTGGCTCTGTTATCATACCTCTCAGCATCTATCCTGGTGTTGGTGGTTGACAGTGGGAACCAACGTTGGCAGAGCCTCTAGAGGTCTGGTCTTCACCATCATGGAAGCAAGTCCTCCCTGTCATTGAATCAAGAACTGTTCTTCCTGAAATCTACATTGTCTTTTTTAGGAGACATAGGACTTCTGATTTTTGGTTTTAACCAGTGAATATCAATAAAAAAAATGGATGTTTATCCAGTAAACGTTTCGCTCCCTGACACCCTGTCTCCATGCCCACCTAGTCTCAATTTTCTCTGCCTCCCTTGGGTTTCCAGTTCCAGTCTCTGCCTAGCCAGGATTGGCTCTGTGGCTCCCCATATCCCAAACTTCTTGCCCAGGTACAGCTTTTGTCTCCTCTGTATGCAGTACAGGCAACTTTCTTCTCCAATCTACTTGGGCATCAGCAAAGGGTGCATTGAGATGAAAGAAAAGACTTTCTACCTGTTCACAGTTCTGGTGCGGGGATGAGGACCCAAGCATGGGTTAGAACAGTCCAGGCCTCCTTGGTTGCTTTTGTTTCTCAAGTACCTATCCTGGACATTAGCAGGGCAGCCACCTAGTCCTCGGTTTATACCTTTGTTAACCATTATGCTTTAGAGCACCAGGCCAGGGATGATGTGGCGCTTGGTAGGGCAGTACAACGTTCCATTGCAAGTTAAGGCTCCGATTCCAGAGGTTCTGCTTAGGAATCACCTACATGGAATGGACATGAGCAATCACTCGAAGAAAAAACGGTTGGTCACCTCTCATAACTGTTGTTCGAGAGATGTTGCTCTTGTCCATTCCAAATCCCACTTGTCTCCCCTTCTTTGTTTTTTCCAGGAAAAATATAATTCATCCAAGTTATTGTTTCTGTTGGCTGCTATTTTTCCCTTAAAGTGTTGTATCAATAGTTTTGAAAACTTACCAGTTTAATAACATAATCTGCAGGACATCTTTGACAGTCATTTTCTATTACTCTTCTATAAACAACAAACAAAAAACCCAGATAGGCAAGTAAAACTGGATGAAGCTAGTTTGATTTTAACAGTGGGGTATGAGTGTGTTTAAAGTGTGCTGATTTGTTTTTTTTAAAATGGATTGTATTAGTATAAAAATTCTGAAAATGTATTTTAATTACAGTGTTTTACAATAGTTCTCTCACTCGTGTGTGTGTTTGAAATAGATCTTCCTTTGCTGGATGGAAATGCCAAGTCCAGGAGAGTTCAATGAGCGATGTGGACTATTTCAGTTTCTTGTTTTCAACCCTTACAGGTAATCCATTTTAATATAAACTAAAATTAAGAAAATGAAATTGCTTGTGATAATCCAATTAGATCTCATAGAATAATTATTTGTAAAGTAGATTAATGATAAGTATTAAGTATGGGTTAAAATACTTATATGCAATGGAAAAAAGATTAGAAATGCCAGTATCATGATATATTTTGGTTATGGGTGAGAAATCACTTTCATTCTTGTTTCCTATTTTTAATGGCTTGCTTACTTCATCCTCAGTTACCATTTGGATTGAATATTTTTCATATTTTGTTTTAGTACATGGATGTGTACAGCCGCTCCCCGAGTTGCGAACGGTCGAGTTACGACCGTTTGCACGTATGACCAAAGCTCCCATGGAGCAGTCGTAAAGGCGGTTCCCGAGTTACGAACATGACCCACGCTTACGAACAGCGCGGTCGCATGTAACTCATTGGGGTCCGAGTTACGAACAGTTTGAGTTACGGACCAAGTACTCTTGGAGTCTCTTCTAACACTATGAGTCTGTTTTCTTTTTGAAAACTTGAAGAAAATGTATTCAGCAATGTTTGAATTATTCGAGCAAGAAAAAAATAATCTGCTTTAAGTGAATTGCTTACCTGCTTTATTTTGATTAATAGAATTAATGAGCACCAATTTGATTATGATGGTTCCCAAAACAATATTAAAAACATTTAATCTAAATAGAAAGTCAAACACAATAGAGCAGTTGCCAGTGCTTTTTAAAGAGAGTTATTATCAACCACTGAACGCCAATGCAAATAAAAGTCCAGCATCAAGGCTTTCTCAAAGAAGAAAAAAAAATGTTCTCTTCAGAATGTCTGGATGGTTAAAACTAGCAGACCAAAGTGAGGAGTGAAGGTTTTTTTTGTACATACGTATCAGAGAAGCAGTTCGGATTTCAAATTTCATATTTAGCAAGTATGTGGTTTTCAATCAGAGGGAGAAATTATTAGTGTGAAATTAGTGTACTGTGTATCCTTAATGCCACAATTGGTATTTTACACATGTGAAACTGGACACTACAGTTTTCCCTTTGTGAAATTGCTTATGCAGATCCCAGCTTCGTTTGTCCTCCACTTTTAGAGCTGATCATACTACATGGATCCCCAAACTCTGAAACCCTTTCACCTACAATGCGCTTTATGCCTTGTTGTATGCAGTGAAACAACCTATAAAAATAGTCAGCACCGCACCTTCCACTTCAGTGCCTTTTTTTTTTTTTCTTGGTATGTTGTTCTGGATTCTCTAATCGTGATTCTGGAGTTAATGATGAGCTGCATTTTACACTTAAAGCAGACTTCCAGGCTTTGCTTTACATGAAGAATACTACGTAACTTTGATAAAATTACTGCATTTACTCTATTTGAGTTAGAGAATATGTTTTCTGAAAATTCGAGTTAGTTTGTTTGAAAATGGATTCTCAGTGAGCTTGGAATTTTCTCAAGGCTAATTTCTTCAAAATTTTTAAAATCTCGGATAATTGTAATGGCAAAACATGCTTCAAATTTCTTCTCCTGCTATTCTGACATCCTTGCCCCGATCATATTATTGCTCTTCTCTGTGCCTTCCCATGGGTCCCCACAGTGCTGCTTCCTGGTGTTGGGAGCAAAGGGGGGACGCTGAGGGGTTGGGAATAAAGTGTGGTTATGGAGAAGAGCAGAGGAAACAGAAGTGCGTGGGTCTGAGAAGGACCAACAATGGTATTGAGGACAGATGAGTACTATCCGAAGAGCGGGGCCTAAAAATTGAGGAGATAAGGAGGAGACCTGTTTCTGAGAGCTGATGTCTACCTCCAGGGATGTTGCCTGAGTGTGCAATGTAGCTGAGGTAGTAATACTGTTGCTGGCAACCTTTTGAGCACTGATGCCGTGGTACAAAGGAATTGGGCTCCCCGTTACAGTCCCCAAGACCAGTGCACGGTACTGATTTCACCAAAACAAGATTTCGCTGCACACGAACCTCTTCTACATTCCTAACCCAGTGTAAATTCCTGGCATATTATGTATAATTAGAGTGTAAGTAAACAGTTATTCAGTTGTTTAGTTGATGCTTCTCCATTAGTTAGTGGAGTTTCGTTCCGAAGCATTTCCTGAGGCCAGAGACCAGTTGTTGTTTTCAGTACCACCAGCAATGCAAGAATTGGCTGCATTGGAGCTGGCAGGCAGGAGGGAACATGTAATTCCCAGCTGTCATCTAGTTCCAGGCTCTGCGATACCTTGCCCTGGTGCAAGCCCCCTAAGCCCAAGCACCAATTTCTGGCACCGATAAGAACTGCGCCACCATGGTTCCCAGAGAAAAACTTGCCTGATTGGGAGGCTGGGTTGTACTCTACCTGTCTGAGGAGTTGCCCTTGTTATCCCTGCAGCCATCCACAGTCTTCTTTAAGGGATAAGGTACAGCTTTACTCACTCTGACTTTCTCCCAAAGGTGGTTTCACAGTAATCAGGCAATCTTTCTGCCAATTTTCTACCTGAAACCACATGTGAGCAGGGAAGAGCAACATCTCAATGCTCTGGGCATCAGATGTGCTCTAGCATTCTACATTGAGGGGCCAAATCATTCTATAAATGCATCCAACTCTTTGTAGCAATTGCCAAAAGGATTACAGTCCGATCCAACCATCCTATGCTACTGCTGGGATGAACATGTGCAAACACTTGAAGGAAAAAATGTTACTAATCTTTCCATAACTTTAGTTCTTCAAGATGTGTTTGAGATGTCCATTCCACAACCCCCACTTATACACCTTTTTTGGAGTTGGCCAAGACAGCTGGGCCCTTTTAATTATGCTATGGGAAGTGGCACCGGGGGCACCAGAACTGACCTGTCAGGTACCACAGAGGGAGAAATT
Source organism: Apalone spinifera (assembly GCA_030068395.1). Classification (NCBI taxonomy): domain Eukaryota; kingdom Metazoa; phylum Chordata; order Testudines; family Trionychidae; genus Apalone; species Apalone spinifera. The sequence continues at coordinate 134,939,817 of CM057846.1, forward strand.
TCTGGCAACTCTGCTTTGAGCATGCACATATCTACAGTGGAAGGTAAGGTTATGGAAAGGCTAATGACCATTTTTATGTGTGCAGAGAGGATGAGGATGAGTCATTTTCAGATTAATCACCCAATTTACAAATATACTCTAGCTGCTCTGGTGAAGCAAACTAGTTTTAAAGCCCAGCTTAGCAGGCACAGCCTGCATGTATCAGTGAATCTGAACCTAAAAGTAAGTTAAATTTTATAAGGTTGATTTTAGGTTGATGCTACAGATCTTTAAATCATTAGATATATTACCTGTTAGTATTTCCTTTAGGATTATTTATCATGGTTTTTATTTTTGAATAATTTAAAGATAAACTCTATATTAAGATGGAGTTTATTTGGAATCTACCTATCAATAATTTAGGGGTAAAAACTTTATAGCAATGTTTTTATTGTAGTAATATCATGAGAAGGGAATATACAGGGGGATGGAATGAATATTGTCAAAAATCAGTTTCTTTTCTTTTGGGACCACAAAAACTATAATGCTTGAATCATAATTGAATGGGACATAACGTGACATCAGTATCGAATAGTGTGAAGTTTGGTAACCTCAGTGTTATGTTTACATACTTCAGTGAATTTGGAATTTTCTTAAAGTTAATTTTAACCGAATTACTTGGGTATGTGTAATTTGTTTTTGCAATAATTACCACATACATCTAGTGCTGTTATAATCATTGGTATTTACTCACCATTTAAATTCAGTTTTAATTTGTCTTGGGGGAATTCTGCAATTGTTGTATTTGGAGCCATATTTAGAAATCCTCCGGGATTCTTTAATGTACTTGTTTGGGAATTTATGTGGTCTTGTAAATGTATTAGGTACAGGTTGGACCTCCTTAGTCTGGCATCTTTGGGACCTGACTGGTCCTGGATGAGGGATTTTGCCAGACCAGGCCAGGTCATTTCTGCCCCCTCCTGCTGCCGTTCCCACCCCCTGTCCTGCTGCCCCATCAGCTTCCTGGCTTCCTTATGTAGCAGAGCTGTGCACTGGCTCCCGACTCTCCAGCACAGCTGAGCTGCGCATTGGTCACCCCCAGCAGCCCAGCTGAGGTGTGTGCTGGCTCTCTGCCGCATCCCCCCCGCCCAGCTAAGCCACGTGCTGGGCTTCCCGGCTCATGCCCTCCCCTCCACCCAGCAGTGCAGCAGCTTCCTGGCTCCCAGCCCTTCCCCCCATGCAGCTCAGCTGGGCCCCTGCTGTATGCTATACTCTGCCTTTCCTACTCCACTCCCTGAAGCTTGTTGGGCTCCCGGAGCCCCCCCACCCTCTGCAGCATGCCAGGACACTCTGATCTTGGAATATCTCTGGTCCTCATGGATGTTGCTGGATCAGATGGTCCCGATTTATAGAGATGCAATTTATACTTCATAATTGATAAAACACACAACAGAAAGAGTGAATTGGACTTACTCCTCTGATGAGCTTTAATATAAATTCACAAATATATCTACTACTAATGATTCACAGGCATCTGTATATGGAAATTAGGATTGATAGATAACATTGAACAATGGGTTTACAGACTAAAGTGAGGAGCAGACAACACATTAAAGTATTCAAATTTTTACACAGATGCAGAAATTGCCTCTTAAATTTAAAGTGGAGATGTGTGATATTTAGTTTCATAGTGCTAACAGACTGTAGTTGCTAGGAGTGTCCAAATCTGGTACACAGAGAAATATGGTTTCTATGGCTGGAAATTTTGTCCAGGCACAAAATAAATAGTATGGTATATTATTCCTATTTTGTAAAGCTGTACATTGTGAAAAATAGAGGTGCCCCTCAGACTTTTTTAAAAACCAAATTACACTCAAAGATTTGAATGGATGTTTCTTAGCTTTTCCTCTTAATCTACATTTTAAAATTACTTTGGATATTTTACTTTTTGAATTCAGAACTCATATTTTCATATACTTACTTTGAAATATCAAGTGAGACCTATAAGAATTGTGGAATAGCAAACATCTTGTGGGCACAAATGCAATATTTTTTTCAGTGGTGCTAATAAAGTAGAATAGTGCTCAACTTGTTTTATGATCCTAACTATTTTATTATCCTACTATCTCTAGGATTCTCTAAAGAGGAGTTGACTAGCCTTCAGAGCATTAGAGGAAAACCTCACATTAGCCAGACACAGCTTTCACCTGTCCGTCTCTACCTGACTGATCTGGACCAATTTTTACACCACTGGGCTGTGACAGAGGTAATACATCAACACTAATTCTGTGTGACAGCCAACACAGTCAGAACTCTGTCCCTTTTCTTTATCCTTTGATGTCTAAAGTCATTTCATGAGTTTAAAAAAAAATCTCAGAATATTATTGCTATTAAACTGCAAGATCCTTCTGTAGCTCTCAGGAAGTATTTTAAGAAATGCTTAAAAAGGTAAGCATGCAGTAATAAAAATATGATACTTCCATACTGATTTTTGGAAGAGAGTAATAGCTTTGGTGGAAAATTCTTAAACACAAATTATTGTGTGTAACTATTGCTTGTCAAAGAAGAAGAAATTAGTTGTAGAGTGCTAATTTTGAAAGATTTTTGGGAGCACATTTCACTGTTAATTAAATAGTATCCTTATTAAAGATGAGTAATATTAAGCTTACACTGAGTACTTCAGAATATTTTCTTATGCTTACTCAAAGTTTTCTGGAATTAGTAGTCTTTCTGTGGCACTGTGAATTTCAGTGCCTGTCTATAAGAATATACTGATTTGAAATTTGGCTTTATTGCTCAACCTAGAAGGATCTGAGGTCACCAAATTTTATTCTAAACTAGTGAACTGTGATTTGTGATTTGTGTCTTGTGATTTAATTGTCTCTTATTACATAGCTACCACACAACAGATCTTTCTGTGCCTGTTTGGGAATAATTTATACTTCCTACACAGTGCTCCCTTTCAGGGCTCAGCACTTATAGGGTCCTCGGTCTTTGTCATGTAGCTGGAGAAGAAATGCAGTGTACTCTGGTGCCCAAATACTCTTTGTACAAGATGTAAATTGGAGAAGATACTCAACTTCTTGCTAAGGGACCATTATCAAATTGAGAAAAAGAATTTGGAGTTTTCCATGAAGAGGTGTATAGGACCTAGGAATCAGGGGGAATTTCAGACTTCTCTCAAATAATGATAGCTCTGTTTGCTAGGTTCCAGACCTCGAGGAAGGCAGAACTGCCTTAGCAGAGTTATCCCAACTAGCATGAGAGAATCAAAGAACCTCAACCCTTCTGAGGGTTCTTGGTCTGGAAGCAGTTGTGACAGCATTCCTCTGCTGGGCCTTCTGAGATGGTATCCTGGAAGATGAAGCACTTTCTTTGACAGCTCTGCCAGACTTGTGGAGGGAAAGCAAAAAGAAGCAAGTAGGGTGGAATTTTAAAAAAGTACCTAAGAAAGTTAGAAGCACAAGTCATAGGATCATAGAATCTTAGAGCTGAAAGAGACCTCAGGAGGTCATCGAGTCCAGCCCCCTGTCCAAAGCAGGACCAACCCCAACTAAATCATCCTAGCCAGGACTTTGTCAAACCGGGACTTAAAAACCTCTAAGGATGGAGATTCCACCACCTCCCTAGGTAACCCATTCCAGTGCTTCACCGCCCTCTTAGTGAAACAGTTTTTCCTAACATTCAATTTAGACCTCCCCTACTGCATCTTGAGACCATTACTCCTTGTTCTGCCATCTGTCACAACAGCCTCTCTCCATCCTCTTTGAAACCTCCGTTTGGGTAGTTTAAAGGCTGCTATCAATTCTTCCCCTCCCTCCCCCCCGCCCTTCTCTTCTGCAGACCAAATAAGCCCAAATCCTACAGCCTTTCCTCGTAGATCATGTGCTCCAACCCCCAATCATTTTCATTGCCCTCCACTGGACCTTTTCCAGTGTGTTTACATCCTTTCTGTAGTGGGAGGCCCAGAACTGGACATAATGCTCCAGATGTGGCTTCATCAGAGCCGAATAAAGGGGAATAATCACTTCTCTAGATTGCCTGGAAATGCTCCTCTTAATGCACCCTAATATAGCCAAGAAGGCTAATGGCATAAGGGCACACTGTTAACTCATATCCAGGTTCTCATCCACTGTAAACCCCAGCTCCTTTTCTGCCAAACTGCTGCTTAGCCAGTCGGTCATCAGCCTGTAACAGTGCTTGGGATTTTTCCATCCCAAGGGCATGACTCTGCCTTTGTCCTTGTCGAACCTCATGAGATTTCTTTTGGCCCAATCCTCCAATTTGTCCAGGTCACTCTAGACCCTATCCCTACCCTCCATCGTATCTACCTTTCCCACTAGCTTAGTGTCATCTGCATACTTGTTGATGGTTCTATCCATCCCCTCAGCCAGGTCATTAATAAAGGTGTTGGACAAAACTGGCCCTAGAACTGATCTGTGGAGCACCCCCAATTGAAACCAACCAGATATCAAGCCATTGATCACTACCCATTGAGCCCTACAATATAGCCAGCTTTCTGTCCACCTTACAGTCCATTTATCTAATCCATACTTCCTTAACTTGCTGGCAAGAATGTTGTGGGAGACCATATCAAAAGCTTTGCTAAAGTCAAAGTATATCACATTCACAGAATTCACCATGTCCACAGAGCCGGTTACCTCATCATAGAAGGCAATCAGGTTGGTCAAGTATAACTTGCCCTTGGTGAATCCATGTTGATTATTCCTGACCACTTTCCTCTCTTCCAAGTGCTTTAAAATGGTTTCCTTAAGAAGTCCCACTGACTTTCACTGTGGTCTGCCCTATCACTTATGTAGGCACTTTTTAAAGACATCCCTAAAATCCATTCAGGGAAGTATCCAACTCCAGGAACAAGCTTCCTCTGCTTTGTCAGGTTTTTTCCTTAAAATGGTCAGTGAAGGAAAACGGATCAATCATTACTGCCCAGAAAAAGGAAGTTAAAAATGATGGCAAAAGAGCTGAGCTACTGCTCTGTTCAGCTGACTATCAGACAGAGCACACGGAGCAGAGGTTATGTTTGGGGCATGGTCAATGTTCCAAATCCTCTGGGGAGAAGTTTCAGCTAACTTTAGTATATACTGAAGCGAGGTGCAATACAAACATATCTCTGGCCAGAGGAGAGGTCAGGATCCAGGAAGACTATAATCAAAACACTTATGAAATCTCAATTTCAACTAATACTTCTAGTAATTTTTGTGTGTATGAATAATAAGCATATTTAACCAGATGTTTATATAAATGCATGCATACAGATAGATCTAGAATATCAGTGTTCTACCATGGTAAATATTGTCACCAGTAAGACTAAGAATTACACTGTAGGTCTGATTACAGCATACAGAATAGTCTAATATGTCTGCTTTCTTTAAAATAAAACTATTGAAAGACTACATAAACAATTATAAATTCCCAATTATGGCAGCTGTCCAAGAAGCATTTGTTAAGCACTCCAACCTCATTGTTCAGTATGAGTGGATCAGAACTGCAATGTCCATGTCATTAAGTTTTGCTTGATACCTACGATCTTTGTTCACCTTTCATCCCACAACTTCATATAAAGAATCCACGAATGCCATAAAAACTAAGGAAGAGTGGAAAGACATTCCAGTCTCTCATCTTTTTCCATCATCTTCCTCAAAGAAGGGGAACTGTGTATTTCAGGTTATAATTGAGTGGGAGAAAATAGTGTCTCCCTCTTTCCCCCACACAGAGATATGTTTAAGAGTTTAGGGAGAAAGGCAGAGGTCACTGTTGGGGTTCAGCAGATGGAAAGGAGAAGCAGGCTGAAGCCCAGGGGGAAAAAATCTTCCCCTCTAAAACCAGTACTGAATTTTCACTCCTCCATCAAGGAAAAATAAGAATCTTGTTAAGGAACAGTGTTTTGAATTGGCAAGCTGTTAATATTTTATATGGCCTTGGATCCCAAATAGTCCCTCTTTATGCCCCCCAAGCTTAGTACAGTCATTTTTGTGTGGTTTTTACTATGGTACTGAACTTGTTTCCAAAGCCCCTGAAGATAGAAAAATAGAGGTGCCCTCAAATGGGCATTCAAAACTTCAGTCCTCACTGCCTAACAATTAGTGGAGCTATGATGTCTTGATTCAGTTACCTTATAAAGCTGCAGCTGACGGAACCATGATGAGCTGAAGTCAAAGCAAAAGAAGATCTTTCCAGTTAATGAGTGTAGTGGATGGATTCATGCATTCTGTGTGGCAAAAAATTCAGTGGCAGGGTATCAAATGTAGCTTTACATCCCAAGCAGCAGATAATTAATTTAAACAAATTCTCAGATTCATTGGGGGAAATCTTGCTGACAGTAAGATTAATAAGGTGATGGCTGACATTACTAAGAAGATGGGATTCATTCTGTACTATAGCAAAGCATAACATAGACCACAAGAGCAGGCATTTCTCTGGTACATCTGTGGTGTGTACAAATGGAAGAAGAACTTCTCTTGTTCAAGAGATGAAGTCTCAGCCTTCAATGAAGTAGGTCAGTGATCACCGTGAAATAGTCTGCACTGCAGATGGCTGTCAGCTTTTCTATGTACTTGCTCCCCCACTCCACTACTTCCAAAGATGAAAAAGGAGGAAGTGATTTCTTATATCATATGATTGAAATTGCAGAAGAAGTTCTTGGTACGTATGCTTAATGAAATTGTCAAAAGGTCTCGGTTCCATCTCTGCAGCACACAGGATTTCCTATACCTGGATGCACTCCTGGTACAGAATTACATGAGTCTGAGTGTTCAGCCAGACGCCCTAACTAAGATGGTAGAGCACTATGAAGATGTCTCTCTCAACATCTAGATGTGAACCAGCTGTTTGACTTTTCTTCTCTGCTTTGGATCTCACAATTCCTCTATTGGATGGCCTCTGATTTAGTGCCTCACAATAACACCAGCAGCATTATCTAGATCATGAGACACACCACCTGCCACAAAGTGGGTCTTTGCCCACGAAAGCTTATGGTCCAATAAATCTGTTAGTCTACAAGGTTCCACAGGACTTCTCGTTGTTTATGCAGCTTCTTTATTGTGATGCTGGAGATGTACATGGAGTCAATGGCTTTTAATTGAATGGGTGCAATACCATGGGATCTCTTCCTTCTGGTAATATTTTCTGTTGATTCCTCTGCATATCTATTAGGCATGAGACAGACTTTGTCATAAGTCCATTATTTTCTCTGTAGCCTCCTAAGGAAATGTTCAGCTGAGTCTTGGCAGGTTAATAGTTTCTGTTTTTTAGAGAGCTTATATCTCAACTGTGCTATATATGATTGCCATCCTGAAAAGCCTCTGCTGGCTTAGGATACTAGTCGATGCAAGATGTGCATCTGTTTTCTTTTTGCCTTACATGTATGCATTGTTTCATTGTATTTGAATATCAGTCTTGGTATCCTGGAGAACTTGTACTTCCCAGAATCTCTCCTAGACCACCATCACACTGAGATTTGAACACAATCAGGAGATGAGCCAACAGTGACCTATTTGTGGTTGGCTCAATAATAATTCTACCTATATTTTCACTTTGTTCTTTGCATTTGAGCACAGCTTAAGTCAGTTCTTTTTCATTGGAACCCATAGACTGATGGAGATTTGGCTAATTCTTTGGGTTTTGTAGGCTTCATACAAGTTGTGATTAAGGCTGTGTTTTAGTCATGAGTGTTTGTAGTAAAATTTATGGACATGTACTTGGCAGGAAACCAAAAATTCATGACCTGTGACTGGTCGGACTTGTGCTATGTACCCATGACTAAATCTTGGGTGCTTGGGGGGGGGGGGGGGGGGGGGGTAGTGACCGAGGGAGTGCTGGGGTGAGGGTGGTGGCAGTGGCGTGTGGTAGGTGGCTCTGGTAGGCTCCCTACTTGCCTCTGTGTAGTACCCGGAAGTGGTGACATTCCTTGACTCCTACACAGAGTTACGGTCAGGGGACTCTGCACACCAACTCTGCAGCTCCCATTGGCCAGGAACTGTGGGGGCAGAGACAGAGCACACAGCCACCTGGCTGTGCCTCTGACTAGGAGCTGACAGAGGGACATGTCACCACTTTTGGGGAATCCACCAAGGTAACCCAGAACCTTGACCCCCTCCTGTACCCCAGCCCTGATCCCCCTCTCACACTCTAACTCCTGTTGCTGCTTGGAGGGATGGGATGGCAGTGGCCTGAGACTGACCTAGCAGTGGTTGGTAAGGCTGGCCCAAGGGCTGCCTGAGTTGCTCAGGTAGCTCTGAGCTAACTGCACTGGCCATTGCAGAAGTCACGGAGATCACAGAATTTCCATGATCTTCATGACAAACTCTCAGCCTTAGTTGTGAGCCAAAGTAGCTATTTGACTGACCTCTCAGAGTGACTGCTTCATAATTTCTTACCTGTCTCACATGTTGAAACTGTGCTTAATAGGTGCCGCCACATTTCTGCCTTCTGGCAGAAATAGGGATTTTTTTTTTTTCCAAACTGCACGCCATGTATCTAGTAATGGGCAAGTCTCATTCACAGTTGACATTTTGTCCAAACATCTTCAACTTTTTCCCGGTGTACTTCCTCTTCAGCCTCACTAAATGTAGTTTGTGGGTGCACTCTTTATAGCATATAACGTGCCACTGAACATTGTGTTTAGCCAGGTCTTTAGTGAGCATTGTGTTTAGCCAAGACTTTAGTAAGGCATTTGATACTGTCTTGCATGACAACCTTATTAATAAACTAGGCAAATACATCTTAGATGGGAGTACTATGAGGTGGTGTATAGCTGGCTGGATTACTGTTCTCAGAGAGTAGTTATTAATGGTTTACAGTCATGCTGGAAGGGCATAACAAGTGGGGTTCAGCAGGGGCAGCAGTGCAGGATGGCACAGGGCTCCCCGGGAGTGGGGCCAGAGTGGGTGGGGGTGGCGGTGGCGGTGACACCACAGATGTCAAACCAATCTGATAGGATAACGAGTCTTGTGGATAAGGGAGAAGCGGTGGATGTGGTATATCTAGACTTTAGCAAGGCATTTGATATGGTCTCGCATAATATTCTTATCAATAAACTAGGCAAATACAACTTACATGGGGCTACTATAAGGTGGGTGCATAGCTGGCTGGATAACTGTTCTCAGAGAGTAGTTCATAGAATCATAGAATACTAGGACTGGAAGGGACCTCGAGAGGTCATCGAGTCCGGTCCCCTGCCCTCATTGCAGGACCCAGTACTGTCTAGACCATCCCTGATAGACATTTATCTAACCTACTCTTAAATATCTCCAGATATCAATGGTTCACAATCCTGCTGGGAGGGCATAACAAGTGGGGTTCCACAGGGGTCTGTTTTGGGACCGGCTCAAGTATGTACATAGTAGTTTGTCATCTTTAATTTCATTGTGTTTGTGGAAGAAAGTGCTTTCAAATTATGCCCATCTTGACCCATTTCCAACGACATTGTATGATCAACATTTCCTTGAACTGGGGACCTCTTTGAGTTGGGTTGGTGGGGAGCAGAAAGTCCCCCCTGCCATCCCATAAAGGGTGACACCAGTGAAATGCTTCTGTAGATTTTTATACATCAGTTGACACCTCTTACCTTTTATCATTAACTTGCACATGGAATTACAAATGCTCCTAGACTAACACTTTTAATCCTTCTTTCCTGTTTGAACATCTTGCTCATACAGTGTAAAAGGAGGTCTTGCTTTTCTGGTACTACTAGCCTGCATACAGTGTTGGTTATCTATCGATACAATCAGACACACGAACTGTTCATAACAAATAAGCTGAAAAAGAGGAGCTAGTGTTTAAATATATACATACCAGAGATATAGCAGGAGAAACCTAGCACACTGAAATAAAGTTCACTGGTATAAAGAACAAAGATAATTTGGAGGTTGAATAGTTCAGTTGGAAACCTGAACTAGACTGCATTATGTTGTAAGTATTAGCTTTGGTTGTGTATGGTCATGAATAATAAGTGGAAGGCTGTATAGTTGTTATTTCCAAAAGGCAGTTCTTCTGAATGGTTTATAACAAAGTATATTTTGGGACTTGTTTTGGGGTCTCTGATTTTTTAATGTTTCTGCATAGCAGGATTAGTAAATACTCCTGGGATGCTAGAAATACAAAGCCAAATATATTTTTAACAGTTTAGTTATTAATTTAAGGAACAACATATAAAAAGCTAGGTTTTTTTTTAAAAAGATGCCATTTTGTGTAACTGTTTAGATTAATCTTTATATTTGATCATGAGAGATTAAATATAAAAGCAGGAATCTTGCCCCATTGCATCAAGCAGTTTACATTTACAATAATTGCTTCCATTTATTCAAGCTAGTTATTTAAAATTGCCCCCTTGCGAGTAAAGATGAGACTCCTAAATAAAATGTTGCAGCTTAATGCAAGAAGAAAGTCAGTTTTCATTTTTAGCTGATCATATAGTGCATGTCCATAATATTTTCTACTCCCGTTTAAATGAATTGATCTGTCAGTATCAAATGAAATCATAACAGAAATGAACGGTTTAACAAATGAAACAACGTGTATGCGATAATTGTTGTTGATATGAATTTATCTGTTTCCTCTGAATATTTTAGGCAAAAGGCAGTCTATTGTTTTTTAATTCTGCTTAAAGTCTAAATTCCAGAATAATAGTCTTGTTTGTTCTCTACTGAGGATGGCCAAACTTACTGATCCTCTGAGCCACATACAATAATTTTTAGTCAGTGGAGAGACATACAACATGGGGCTGAAGCCCTAGTCTCACACTTCACAAGGTTGAATCCTTGAGTTCTCTCCCTCTCTAGTTAGTAAATGGAGAAGGAGCAGGGCATGGGGGCTCAGGAAGTCATGCTTTAACTGTAAAAGATCCACATGTGGTTTTTAAACTGCAGTTTGGACACACCTGTCTTATACAGAACATTAAAGACCTGGGGGAAGGAATAGGCAAAAAAGGGTGTACATTTAGAAGAAATAAGTTTGGGGGACCCAGCCATTGTCACATGTGCAAAGAGACTGAATCCAGAAATCATGCGGGGGAGAGGAAGGGGAAATGGAGGAAATGGAGACACTTTTGTAAAAGTAGCTGATGCAAAGTAATACAAAAACATGTAGTGATTAGATCACTGTTAAAAGATGGAAACTGCCTAGTCCTTAAATCAGGGGTCTCCAACCTTTTTAAGCACAAGATCACTTCTTGAATTTGTCAGTCCAAGATCTACCTCAAACCCAAGTAATCCTGCCCTGCCCCTTTGCTGAGGCCCCGCCCTCCTCACTCTGTGAAGATGGGGTACAGGGGATGGGAATGTCAGTGCCCCCCTGCCTCTGTCTCCCCCACTCTGCACAACAAGCAGGAGCCTCCCCAGGGGCAGCTCTGAGGCTCTGGGCAGGAGCAGCATGACAGTGAGGGGAGGGGCAACTGAAGTGCAGCACTTCATAGCCTCTCAGCCAAACCAGTCAGGATCCCCTGCCAGAGGCTCCAAGATCTCCTGGTAGATCCTGATCTACTAGTTGGTGACCACTGCCTTAAGTAATCACAAGGTGGAAAATACTGATCAAGAAAAGGGTCCAGGAGTTGAAGTTGATAAACTGTTTAAAAAAAAAAAAAGTAGCTGTTCAGAAACTGGAAATTGACGTGACTTCTGCACCCCCAACTCCTTCCCACTAAACTCTCCCACCTTCTTCCCCCTGCCTTGAGGGCACCCCCATACCTCCCAAACCTCTGCTCTAAGCCACCCACACCCTGCCTCTCCTTACCCCCAAATCCTCACTCCTGCCTTCATTTTCCAAAAATACAACCATTGAAATAGAAAAATGAACATGCTCTTATTTATTTAAAAAAAAATCACATAAAGACCCAAGCAACGCTGGATACATTTGCTAGCAAAATAAATATTTTTACCTTAAAAATATTGCTGTGGCTATGAAAGCCAAAGAAATCTATAGGAGGAAAATTTGTAATAGGTAGTAGTAGGAGCCTTAAAAATGTTAATTAAATATTTTATATTTGCTTTACTTTTCCCTTTTGTAAAACTATAAATGCAGATTTTTTTTGGGGGGGAAGAACTGTGGCAGGGCTTTGAGGCTTATTCATGTGTCCCAGAGCAGCTGTTATGATGCTGGGTCCTTTTAAAATTGGGAGCCTTAGTTGTAGGTTACGTTAGTGCTCCTATCGTATGCCCGATTGGAAATTGTGTATGTCTTCCTGCCCATTGGGAAAGAGGGCAGATGGGAGAAACCCATGGTCAGGAAAAGACCTGGGAGGAAGTGGAACTACATCTGTCATGGGTAAAGTTTGAAACAGACACCTAAAGGGATTAGGAGGTAGTTGTGGGGAACCATGGCTATGTAGGGCTGGGGAGCCCTGGAAAGAAGAGCTTTAGGGACTATTAATCCCATGTGTGAAAGGCTTAACAAAAAATCCTGAGGGACACTGAGACTGTTTTGGGTTATTTTGGCTTTAGTGTTAAATTTTGTTAATAGAGCTCTGAGAAAAGAACTAGAACACTGCTGTCATTTGGAGTGTGATTTCACCTTCCTCCAAATGGCACAATAGCCACTAGAGAGGGAGTCATTTTGGCCATGCTTGCTGGATGCATATAGGTTGGGCTGGGGGAACTTTTCACCATCAAGAAAATAAAGTTGTTCTAACATAGGCCTTATGTGTCCTTACCAGTCAGCCCAAGAAACCTTCTACATTTGTCCCCTAATGTATAGTTGCTTACTTAGTTCTAATTTTTATTATAATGTTATAAATAATAATAGTAATTAATAATGTTGTTATAATCTTACAATGTTTCAGAACCACTCTAAATCCTTAGAAGTGCGCTGCAATGTACCGTGTAAATGTGCATGTATATTTTTTAGTAATTTGTAACTTTAACTCACATTGCTGTTCTCTAATACACTAGAAAGTAATTTCAGCTGCACCATTTTTCCTTCTTACCGCCCTTCTGAGTAATATGCATCTGCAGACTGCATTCATCCTGTACCCTCTTTCTGTCTAGATGTAGTGTAGGTTTTTTGTTTGGAATTTTTTTTAAACTATGCTCTGTGGATGCTTTTTCTGGAGGCATTGAATCAGGACTGTTTTTCATATCAGATTCTACAAGTTTAGCCAAGCCATAATAATAAAGATCTCTTCTTGTAAGCAGCTCCTCCAACAACTCAGACCACTGTTAATATTGCCCTGTCAAATCTGTTTACTTCAGAGAGAGGGAGCAGCACCTGACAAGAGTCTGTCTGGTAAAGTAGGGTGCTCCGGGGGATGCTGGCTTAGCTTTAGAAGGCAAGCTTCATTTCCTGCCCCATCACCTGAAAATTTCTCATTTTCTTCACTCTGCAGAAACGTGATACTGGATAGAGTTCTGCTTGCCAACACAGTTATCTCACATAGTATCTTGGAAACTATAACCTGTTCCCATTTAGTTATCAATATCTGATAAGGATGTTACCATAAAAATGAAAATTAATATTGGTTTAGTATCTGGATTCTTTGTGTTACTTATTCTGTTTTATAATAAAATATTTTCTCTCCTTCCTTTATTATATCTCCTGTTCAATATTAGCTTTCATTTATATAATGAATACAGTGGGCTAAATTCTCATCTTGTGTGACTCCACTTAGTGGACAGTGAATAATTTGGTTCACTGCTTTTTTTCCTTCATATTTGTATAGTATCTATGTGTCAGTGTGGGAGAAAGATGGGCATACCTTTACTTCCCTGAAAAAGAGAAAACTGCAGTATAATTAAGATTGAAATAATATGCTGACTTCCAGAAAGGCGTTTCTGGTCCATAATTTCCTTTGAAGGGTGGAATTGGAGTAAAAGAAAAGGTGAAGGAACAAGTGAAGTGAAGTGAAGGAAAGGAAGAAAATGGGAGGGATTAAAATAATAGGATATGAATAAAATAGTAATTTGTGTGAACCCTTTCCTAATTTTAAGTATTTCACTTATGCTGGTGATTAAAAACTGGGGAGATGCTAAACAAAATACACAGTATATTGAATAAAAATGTAAATAATGTACAACAAAAATGATCTTGTGTTTGCCAATCCCCATATCTCCTCCCATTTGTGTGTATTCTGTCATTTAGAACATTGGTTTGAAAATATGCCACTGAATAGTTTGTGTATTCTGCATTCTGCTGATGGTTAGTTCCAGTATCTAAAATCGTCCTTCTGCATAGCTTTAGCTTAATTTATTCAGGGTGGGCATTTGATCAAATAAAAAGTAAACTTGCAACTAAATGCTTTTCTTGAAGCTTAATTCTGATACCAGTTTAAAATGTACAGACTTTTTTCTTTGTCCATTTAGTTCTATAATATTCTGAAACAAAATTATTCTGGCTTTGGTCCAAGGGCAATCTGTTACGATTGTGCCAAAAATGTGATAAATGCTAATTAAATGTAAAATAATGATTCAGCTGTGACATTTTAGCATGGAAATTTTAAGTGATAATTAAGTTTTCTTTTCTTTTCATTTCTATGTCTAACCAAATTTGAGTTTCACTTTTAAAACAGACATTTATTATTGGACAGACATTTCAAACAAGATTTAATTCATATTAATGAAAATAATTGTTGTTATTGCTTTAGAAATATGAAAATAGAATTGGACAGACAGAATGTTTGTTTTGGTTGAGGGTAAGGAAGATTGAAAGACAACTGGAAAAAATAACTTCTAGGCAACATAACTTGTAATTAAACAGCTTACTAGTCAGCACTATGTCGCTGTTAACTTGAAGCTCTGTTTTTCTATCATTGACTGGGAAGAAGTAAATTTGTGATGGGAAGTATTCTGTCAGTTTCATTAAATACTTTTTTGGTCTGACAACATACTGTCTCTAATCTGGCACCAAAAGAGAAGTTCTGAGATGTCTATTTTCACCAAGTGGTTCAGGACCTATTAGGGTTTAAGAAGTGGGGTTTGTTTGGCAGTGGGCCTTGTTAGCTTGCCAGTTAGGTTTTTAATGACATGTTGATAGGATTGGTGGAATTCAAATTTATTTTTAAAATAATATTGTTTACTTTTAAGCTTTCCCCCCTATTTTTCCAAGTTAAATTTTCACAGTAGGGGAGTGTAAAGGGCAGAAAATAGGGGAGGTCAGAGAGTAGATGATGAAATTCAAAAAGTTAAAACTCTATAACCATTAAAACACAGTGTCAGCATCATGTCAAAACATATAAATATCTTGAAATAAAATGGAGTTCGTAAGCAGTATTTTTTCTTACTTTGCTTATCTATAAATTTCAGTATTTATCAATGGAAATATTTTTTCATTGGTTCCTGTGTGGTGAAATAAACATTTACTGACATTTACCAGTAAAAATCTCATCTTTCCCAGCTTAGCTGTGGACCTTTCATGGAGACAGCAGGAGAGGAAACTGAGTGATCAGCCTGGGAACTTCCAAGTGAGAACTTTTAACAGCGAGAGCTTGGAAATTGGCTTTTTTGTATTTTGGATTCTTAGTTTTTGTTTGACATAAGGCTGTTAAAATTACAAAAAGATGCTGGGTCACAACCTTAGAGACATAGACCCGTGATGGTCACTGTTACTCTATTTTTTCCTATTAATGTACGGAATAAACTTTGTACACTGCGGCATGTGTGGATGTGCACTCCCAGTAGAAACACACAGTTCTGCATGCTCTGCTAATCAGCTGGGTGCACTTGCATCTCTCCTGGGGGAGGTGGAAACCCAAGCACACAGCTTACAGGGAACACTGATTTTGAGTTTTGCTGTTTATTTTTGTTTGGGCAAAATAAACACCATAGGAAGGAAGAGCTTGAGGATCAGATTGAGAACTTTTATGGGCTAACATAAGGAGCAGGTTAAATATCTATTATGCCTCTTAACTTTTCAGTGGGTAGTGATGGCAGTTGTATGTGAGCTGCTCTGAACCCACTATAACTATAGCAAGTTCCATAGAGTAATTTTGGGGTCAAGAAGTAATGAGGTGTCTTTGATTCAGTGAGATCGGTGTTTTTAATTAATAGGTCCATCACATATATATGATGTGGTTAATCTGAGCTCTGATATTGGGGACTTCTTGGTACTTCTGCATGCCATAACTAGGAAACATGAAATGGAGGATCATAGAATCATAGAATACTAGGACTGGAAGGGACCTCAAGAGGTCATCGAATCCAGTCCCCTGCCCACATGGCAGGATCAAATACTGTCTAGACCATCCCTGATAGACATTTATCTAACCTATTCTTAAATATCTCCAGAGATGGAGATTCCACAACCTCCCTGGGCAATTTATTCCAGTGTTTGACTACCCTGACAGTTAGGAACTTTTTCCTAATGTCCAACCTAAACCTCCCTTGCTGCAATTTAAGCCCAATGCTTCTTGTTCTGTCCTCAGCGGCCAAGATGAACAAGTTTTCTCCCTCCTCCTTATGACACCCTTTTAGATACCTGAAAACAGCTATCATATCCCCCCTCAGTCTTCTCTTTTCTAAACTAAACAAACCCAATTCTTTCAGCCTTCCTTCATAGGTCATGTTTTCTAGACCTTTAATCACTCTCGTTGCTCTTCTCTGAACCCTCTCCAATTTCTCCACATCTTTCTTGAAATGCGGTGCCCAGAACTGGACACAATACTCCAACTGAGGCCTAACCAGCGCAGAGTAGAGCGGAAGAATGACTTTTCGTGTCTTGCTCACAACACGCCTGTTAATGCATCCCAGAATCATGTTTGCTTTTTTTGCTACAGCATCACACTGCTGATTCTCATTCAGCTTGTGATCCACTAGAACCCGTAGATCCCTTTCTGCCGTACTCCTTCCTAGACAGTCGCTTCCCATTCTGTATGTGTGAAACTGATTGTTCCTTCCTAAGTGGAGCACTTTGCATGTGTCTTCATCCTGTTTACCTCAGACCATTTCTCCAATTTGTCCAGGTCATTTTGAATTATGACCCTATCCTCCAGAGCAGTCGCAACCCCTCCCAGCTTGGTATCATCTGCAAACTTAATAAGCGTACTTTCTATGCCAATATCTAAATCGTTGATGAAGATATTGAACAGATCTGGTCCCAAAACAGAGCCCTGCGGAACCCCACTTGTCATACCTTTCCAGCAGGATTGTGAACCATTAATAACTACTCTGAGTATGGTTATCCAGCCAGTTATGCATTCATCTTATAGTAGCCCCATCTAAGTTGTATTTGCCTAGTTTGATAAGAATATCATGCGAGACCGTATCAAACGCCTTACTAAAGTCTAGATATACCACATCCACTGCTTCTCCCTTATCCACAAGACTCGTTATCCTATCAAAGAAAGCTATCAGATTGATTTGATATGATTTGTTCTTTACAAATCCATGCTGGCTGTTTGCTATCACCTTGCCACCTTCCAAGTGTTTATAGATGATTTCCTTAATTACTTGCTCCATTATCTTCCCTGGCACAGAAGTTAAACTAACTGGTCTGTAGTTTCCTAGGTGGTTCTTATTTCCCTTTTTATAAATGGGCACTATATTTTCCCTTTTCCAGTCTTCTGGAATCTCTCCTGTCTCCCATGATTTTCCAAAGATGATAGCTGGAGGCTCAGATACCTCCTCTATCAGCTTCTTGAGTATTTTAGGATGCATTTCATCCTAGATATATGGATGTTCTTGTTTGGGAGGTCAGGAAGAACCTCAACAGTGTCATTTAAAAGATAGCAGCATCTTGCTTCATGCAGTTTTTTCTGCCTTAACTCGTGCCCTCTTGACAGTAGATGTTTGTAATGTTTTGATACACCAGTTTGTATTCTAGACAGGGCTTTGTTTCTGTTACAAGAGAATCAGTAGATTCAGTTGGTTGCATGCCTGTCTCTTTCCTGGGCTAGTATATAAAGTTATAATGTATCTTTCATCTTGAAAGATCCCAAAACACTAGAACAATTTTTGATTGATATGCCTACTGAATGCATTAGTCACTTTGCCTAACACTGACATGCAACCATATCTGGGACTAAAGTCAATAATAATAGTTTAATAGTATATAACCACATTATAGGATTGGAAGTTAAGGGTACTATATCTATTTGATGCTATGGGGGCCATTTAGACAGGAATAAGTATTTGGAAAAATCACTTGAGTTAGAATTTGGCTAAAATACCACCATTGTATGGGTTTGAAAATGACATAGAATTATACATACCTAGAAGTGATAGACTTCAGCATTGTGTTCTCCAAAAGATTGTATTTCTAGTAGTATGCAGCCCCATCAGCACTATGGGGCATTGGTTTATTTTTGATACTATGCGGAAAATGTTTCCTATTGTATCAACACTGTTTACTGAAACACATATGTGTTCCTGGGATATCTCTCATTCAGGTACTGACTACCTTCTCTTATATTGTTCAGCTTGCAAGACCTCTTGGATCAAAGTTGCTTAGCAGTAAGTTGAGATTAATTTCTTTAGCCCAGCATCTTCCACAGTTCCTATTTATATGGAGTATTTCTCTGTTGTCTGTAGTTCTTCTTCAGGTAGTCCCCATGGGTGCTCCACATCTGGTGTTGGGCTTTGCCTGGCGCCGTAAATCGGAGGCTTCCCAAACCTGTGTTTGGCCGGACCGCGCGAGCGCTCAAGGCCGTTCGTGCCTTTCCTCTCTGAGCGCGGTCCGGCCTATGCCTCAGTTCCTCTCAGCCGCCTCTGGCCACGGACGGAGCTCTCTCCTCTCCTCTCCTTTCCTGTCCTCAGAGTACCTCAGCATCCTGTTAATAGTTAAATTTACTCTTTGGTCTTAT
>CM057846.1:134958637-134971401 GCA_030068395.1 Apalone spinifera
GCCACAACAGTGCACCCACTGTGCCAACCTAACCTCCAGAGCCCGTAAGGACCGTGAGAGACGCCTGAAAATGATACTCGTTGACAAGGTGCTCACGCCTCAGGAGGCCGGCACCAATAATCCCACTGCTGATGCAGGGAGGAGGCGGGCTCCCTCCCCTAAGGGTACCCCTCCTGTGAGGGAGAAACCTTCACCGGTCAGGTCCCTGCCTGTTGTTCTGCAGAAGCGGATAAGCGCAGGAGACAAGCCGGGCACGTCTGGCTCCTCTACTGGCTCTGCACTGGTCTCTGGCTCTAAGAAGCCGACCGGCCACGGCACCGGAGCACCGTTTTAAAGACTCTGCCCTGCTGGCACTGACAGCTGTACTGCCATCGTCCTCACCATGCTCAGCTGTAGCTCCCCCCCTCCCACCTCAGGAGCTGTCTGCAGCTTCTGCACTGGCAGATCTTCAGCCTGACTCAGCAGCTCCCCCTGCTCTGCAGGTTGCTGTCCCTTCAGCACTGGCCTCTGTGCGTTCAGAGCTGCCTGCTCCGGCACCGAGGAAGGCGATGTCAAAATCCTGCAGGCATGCGTCTTCTCTTCTGCCTTCTCCTACAGTTTCACCTGGACCATCTCTGCAGCACCGTTCTCCTGCACCTCACTCCACCAAAGATCAAGGCACTCGAGCCCGCAGAAGTCTGTAGCCCTATTATCACCATCACAGGGAACCTGTTGCCTACCTAAGGGATTCTCGATCGCGGTCTCCTTCGCAATGCCCGTGCTCTCCTGTGCACTCACCACGCCGTGCATATTACGTTAAGCACGCTAGTGTCATCTCTTCACAACGCTCATCCCCGGGATACTTGGACCGTCACTATATACATTGTGACAGACCCTATTACTGTGTGTCAACTCGTCACAGCCACTCCCGCTCCCATCGGAGGTCACCATGCTCCTGTCGCTCGGTTAGTCCACCTTCTCATCATGATGAGTTGAGGCCGTGATCACCAGCTCATGCCCCACACCCTCCAAGAAGTCCAGATCCGCAGCAGGACCATTCAGACACTGAGGAGGGATAGATTTCAGATGCAGAAACAGACATGCCTGCGAATGTGTGCTGTTCATCTCATGCACCAGATGATGCTGTGACCCAAGGTGACACCTCGCCACCTGATGAACTCAAGGAATTCCAGGACCTTTTTAAGCGGGTGGCACAAAGCCAGGAGGTTCAGCTGTCTGAAGCACAGGTGAAGCAGCATAAGCTACTGAAAAATCTGCATCCCCAGCAACAACGCAAGATCGCACTCCCAATCGATGAGGCAATTTTGGATGTGGCGCACGAGATCTGGCAGACTCCCACAATGATCTCGCCTACTAGCTAAAGAGCAGACAAGATATTTTGTCCCATCTAAAGACATGGATTTTCTCTTCAATCCTCCTCAGCCCAACTCCTTAATAGTGGATGCAGTCCACCATAAGAGCAAGGCTTCTCAGTTCAGAACCTCACTCCCAGATAAGGACACAAAAAAGCTTGACTTGTTTGGACGCAAGATTTATTCATTATCGACCCTAATGCTCAGGATCGCAAATTATGCTGCCCTTCTCTCGAACCACAATTTCGATAATTATGCCAAATTACCTGAGCTGATGCAGAACCTTCCCGATACTAAGAGACCGCTGCTGAAGGCAATTGTCCAAGAGGGATATTCTGCATGTAGGACATCACTCTAAATTGCCCTCGATGTCGCGGATATGGCAGCTCGGGTATGGCAACGGGTATCGCCATGCGCATAGCCTCTTGGTTAATGGCAGCAGGAGCACCTAAGGAGCTCCAAAACAAAGTCGAAGATCTCCCATTTGATCGTAAGAGATTGTTTGCTACTTCAACTGACGACGTCCTACATTCCAGTAAGGACTCACGCACCACTCTGAGGACGCTGGGAATGTATTTACACTCCCCCCCCCCACTTTAAGCGTAGGCGCTACTATCCATTTCAAAGGAGATATGACTATCCGTTCCAGAAACATCAGCGGCACGCTCCCAACCAGTCTTGATTCCGACAGTGTCCGCAGCGCAAGCACCAGCAGTCCAATCGTGTGCCAGCCCGGGCGAACGCCAAACAGCAAATTTGACTCGTGTCGAGGACACAAACACATATTCAGTGCTCACGGTAGAAGATCCCACCACCATGCTTCTCTTCCACCACCGCCTCAAGCCATATTATCACCAGTGACGCGACATCACCTCAGACCGCTGGGTCTTGGAAGTAATAAATTCAGGTCTCATGATACCTTTCGTCTCCATACCTCCCACTACTCCACCTATCCCGTCGTCCTTCAGGGATCCATCACACGAGACTCAACTCCAGCAAGAGGTACGTCATCTTTTTGCTATAGGAGCCATAGAAGTAGTTCCCACAAGATTCACGGACAGAGGGTTTTACTCCCGATACTTCCTCGTTCCCAAAAAATCCTGGGGGTGGAGACCTATTCTTGATCTGAGGTGCTTAAACCGATACATCAAGAAGCAGTGTTTCAAAATGGTCACGCTAAGCAAAATTATACCGTCATTGAGCAAGGAAGATTGGTTCGGAGGCCTCGATTTACAGGGCGCATATTTTCATAGGGCCATACACATAGCACACAGGCGCTTCCTCCATTTTGTAGTCAGGCAGGAGCACTACCAATACAGAGTGCTGCCCTTTGGCCTCGTCTCGGCTCCCAGAGCTTTCTCCAAAACCCTGGCAGTAGTTGCTGCACATCTTTGCAAGATAGGGGTCTACATTTTCCCCTACCTAGATGACTGCTTGCTCAAAGGCCACACTCAGTTGGAAGCTCTCAACAGTAACGAGGAATCTCTTCAGCTCCCTCGGCTTAATTGTAAACATGGAAAAATCACGTCTAGAGCCAACCCAGACTCTCATGTTTATAGGAGCTCACCTCGACTCATGGTCAGCTCGGGTCTACTTACCTGCAAACTGCTTCCAAGTCATATGCGATCTAGTTCACACAGTATCGCTCTCTCCGACATGTCCCGTACGTACTCACCTTCAGTTGTTGGGTCATATGGCAGCCACCACGATGGTGGTCTGCCACGCACGATTACATTTCCGATGTCTCCAGTAGTGGCTGACCTTGGTGTACAAACCCGCCCAACGCAGCATCCAAAAGCGTGTGGTGTTGCCTATCCATGTTCGGAATTCCCTCTGATGGTGGACCGAGCCCAGCAACATGTTGGCAGGCATTCCCTTTCACCAACCTCAGCCTTTGAGGCAGATAACG
Organism: Apalone spinifera; assembly: GCA_030068395.1. NCBI lineage: Eukaryota > Metazoa > Chordata > Testudines > Trionychidae > Apalone > Apalone spinifera. The sequence goes on from CM057846.1 coordinate 134,961,899, forward strand.
ACAGATGCCTCGCTTACTGGCTGGGGTGCGCACATGGGCGTGTATACTATCCAGGGTCGATGGTCCGATACAGAAATGATGCTCCACATCAACTTACTGGAGCTCAGGGCAATTTTTCACACCTGCAGGCATTTCAGACCTCACATACAAGATGCGGTCACCAGGTTCCTTACGGACAACATCACTGCAACGTACTATGTCAACAGGCAGGCGGTGCCAGATCCCGCTCTCTCTGTGCAGAGGCAGTTCGCCTGTGGTCCTGGTACAACCGCAACGATGTTACTATCATAGTATCGTACCTGCCAGGAGTTAGCAATTCCATCGCGGACTCACTGAGCAGATACTTCCCACATGACCATGAATGGGAGATCCGCACGGATTTACTTCTGTCTATCTTCCACCGCTACTTCTGCCAATGCGAAATGCAAGGTTTATTGTTCCAGAGCAGGGATTGGCACCCTGGGGTACGCATTCCTTTTGCACTGGGGCATGGTACTACTGTATGTGTTTCCCCCTGTGGCTCTAATTCCAAGAGTACTGGAGAAAATTGTCCTCGGAAAAGCCCGAATCTTGCTAATAGCACCGGCCTGGCCCCGGCAAGTCTGGTACTCCATGCTCCTACAGCTGTCAATTCGAATGCCTTACCGGCTTCCTCTTCTCCCGGACCTCTGAACACAGCAGAGCGGGTCCCTTTGCCATCCGAAATTACTCACCCTCCACCTGACGGCGTGGATGTTAGATGGTTCAACACGTCGGAGACCCTTTGTTCAGATCAAGTGAGGTGTGTTCTGCTCAATAGTCGAAGAGATTCTGTGAGGAAAACATACCTCGCGAAGTGGTCTCGCTTTACGCAATGGTGTGACACTAACGGGTTACCCCTCCGCCTCACCATTGCATGCTGTCCTGGACTATGTTTTGCACCTGCACATGTCAGGTATCTCCATACCATCACTTAAAGTTCATCTAGCAGCGATTATGGCATTCCACCGCCCAATCGATGGCCAGTCGGTTTTCGCCCACCCCATTATGAAGAGGTTTTTCAAGGGCCTCGTTAATCTCAACTCTCCATGTAGACCTTCACCTCCTGCGTGGAACCTTGACCTCGTGCTAGGTGCGTTGACACGGCCACCATTTGAGCCGCTTGTGACTACATCTCTCCAACTGCTTACGACCAAGGTTGTTTTTCTTATTGCTATAACATCAGCACGCAGGGTGAGTGAGATTGCAGCCCTTACGGCATCTCCCCCATATACGATCTTTAATAAGGACTCGGTGATACTGAGGTCGCACCCGACTTTTCTGCCAAAAGTCTGCTCGGACTTCCATGTTAACGAACCCATCGTCTTGTCTTCTTTCTGTCCTAAACCTCACACTTTTCCTCGAGGCTCTTTTGCATACGCTGGACGATCACCGAGCCCTCGCATTTTATATCGATAGAACTCGTGATATCCGAAAGACAGACCGTCTTTTTATGTCTGTTGCAGATCAATTTAGAGGTCGTCCATTCTCTGTGCAGCGCATTTCAAAGTTGATTGTTGCTTGCATTACCACCTGTTATAATCTGTGTAACAAGTCCCTTCCATCACAACCTAGAGCACACTCCACCCGTGCAGTGGCTACCTCGACGGCCTTCCTGAAAGGAGTACCTATGCGTGACATTTGCTGGGCAGCTACTTGGTTATCAAACGTCACTTTCATGAAACATTACGCAATTCTGCAACACTCCACCTCAGACTCTGTTGTAGCCTTGGCAGTACTCCAACGCTGCCGTAACATGGATTCCGTAGTGCAGCTTTAGCTCGGACCACTGCTTCGGAGTCACCAGACATGGAGCACCCACGGGGGCTACCCGAAGAAGAAGAGGAAGTTACTCACCTTTGTGCAGTAACGATGGTTCTTCGAGGTGTCCCCCTGTGGGTGCTCCACAACCCGTCCTCCTCCCCGCTACGGAATCTCGTCTGTTTCTCTTGTTTCAGATGAGGCGGTGAGAGGCACTGAGGCGGGGGCCGGACTGCGCTCGGAGAGGAAAGGCGCGAATGGCCTCGAGTGCTCACGCACGCACGGTCCGGCCGAACACAGCTTTGGGAAGCCTCCGATTTGCAGCGCCGGAGCGAGCCCGACACCAGACATGGAGCACCCACAGGGACACACCTCGAAGAACCATAGTTACTGCACGAAGGCGAGTAACTTCCTCTTTCTGGAGGCAGTTCAAAGATGTAGTGCTAGCCATGGCCTCTTCTTGGCTTGCTGCCAACTTTTCTGACTCAATGGCAGTGGTTCGGTGGTTATGTGCTTTTCTCACAACTATTTCTTTGCCCGTTTTAATTATTTTTGGGTTGTGGTGAATGATCTCTACTCTCTTTTCCTCCTAGTAGGATTGAATAAAAAGCAATTTGGTGATTTCAGCCATCTGGATCCAGTATTGCAAAAATTCGCTGCCAGATTTGTCCACACTCACATAGGCATAGTTGCCTCATAAACACAGTAGTAACTCAGTGGTATTCTCTATGTGATGCAGCTTTTACCAGTTTCTGTCTTCAGAGAATGAATTGTGTCCAGCCTGTTATTGGGCAGCTGAACCTCACATAGTCAGGGTTTTTGGGTAGAAGTCAGATGGGGTATTTTGGATTCTTCAACAGTTCTGTGAGGAGCCGTGACTCCAATGCAGAAAAACTCAGTCGAAAGACGCATCTGGCTACACCTCAGATGGCAGCTCATTTCAAACAAATCCTTTGCTCTTTCAAAGTCATAGGTTGTCTCCAGTTTGAGGAAAAATGGATGAGATCATAGAACACTGGGGTTGGAGGAGACCTCAGGAAGTCATCTAGTCCAACCCCCACTGCTCAAAGGAGAAGTAGTCTTCGTTCCAGGCAGGGCTTTGTCAACTCTGGCCCTATAAACCCCTAAGGATGGAGATTTCATCACCTGCTTAGATAACACATTCCAGTACTTTACCACCCTCTTAGTGAAATAGTTTATCCTAATATCCAACCTGATCTCCATCATTGCAACTTGAAACCATTGCTCCTTGTTCTGTCACCTGCCACCACTGAGAATTCCCTAGCTCCATTCTTGCTGCTATCAGATCCTTCCCCACTCCTTTCTTCTCTACTTCAGTCTTAAATAAACCCAATTCCTTCAACTTTTCCTCATAAATTGTGCCAGTGTATTTACCCAGATGGACAGAGAGCCAAAGGTTGCCATCCCCTGACCTAAACCAAAAAGGAGTTGGATTGCTGGCTTGTAAAATTAAAAAGGTCATAGAGGATACTTGCAGAGGAGCATGTGGTTTGGACAGAAATGTCCCTTAAGTGAGGATTTATTAATGGAGAGTCTCTGTGTCCTAATAACGAAGAGAAGATGATAAAACATGGGTAAGAGCTGATGAGAAATGGTCAAATGAAAAATAGGGATGTAAGTAGTCAACTACCCGATAAGCCCAGACTTATTGGGTAGTAGAGTCACTACTCAACTACTTGCCCCCCTCCAACCCCCCTTTGCTGCCTCTGTATCAGAGGTAGCAAAGTTGGGGGAGCAGGAGCCGGTGCTGGGGAGCTAGCTTAAAAGCCAGTTCCCCCCAGCACCATCTCCACGGTGTGGTGGGAGGGCAGAGGAGGCAGAGCCACAGCGGTCCCAGAGTTGGCGCAAGCTGGGACTGCTTAGTCCTGGCTTGTGCTGCCTCTGGCAGTTAATCCCACTGTGGCGCTTCAGTTTAAATGTAGTAAGAGTCCTCCAGGCTCTTACTACATTTAAACTGGAGTCGGAGCGAGCTGTGACTGCTCAGTCCTAGCTCACACTGCCTCTGGGAGCTAACCCCACTATGTCTGGGGTTTCCCCTCCATGAGTATATTACTTTGTGACTTTTCCATCTAGTCATGCTTACAACAGGAATATTGTGGTGGTGATAAAAGTTCTTTCTCTTTTCTTTTTATTAACCTGGTATTGATTAATTTTTGTGTCCTGGTTTGTATTTTAGGAGTGAGATTTCCCAAGTAGTCTCTCCCTGGTTTCTTTATCATTATTTGGATGGTGGCATCAGATTTTATCCCCAAAATCTAGGGCTTTAAGATTTTGGGGGGAAGTTTTATACCAAAGCCTGGTAGATAAGGTTTTGGGGTACTTTTGCTGGCCCCACTTCTGCATTTATCGTGCCAGAGTGGGGAAGGAGCCATGACAGCGTCTCTGCAGTTTAAATGTAGTAAGAGCCGAGCTGCCTATGTGCCCGGATCCTACTCCATTTAAACTGAAGAGCCACAGTGGGGGTAGCAAGCCCCTCCCCCCCTTATTGACTAATCAAATAGTTGATGGAAATTCCATTGACTACTACATTAGTTAATTAACTGCTACTTAACATCTCTAATGAAAGAAACCCGTTCAGTTATATTACATAATGGCAGCTAAAAATTGATAATGTTTTTAAGGGCTTATACACAAATTCTAGATGCTTAATGCTTAAAATGGATGAACTAGAATGCCTCATATTAAAAGAGGATACTGATATAATAGGCATTACAGAAACTTGAAACTTGGTGGAATGAACATAATGGGACAAGGTGATACCAAGAAACCTATTCTGTCCTTTTGATATATTTTGTAATGCTGGAGGAGAAATGGCACAATATGTAAAAGAAAGCATAGAGTCGAAGTAAAAATCTTAAATGAACCATAAGTTAAGTGGCTCCAACTAAATCATGAAAATTTGGATATGCAGACGATCTTGCCATGATAATTGAAGTATCAAATCTCCATGACATTAAGAAAGCATTAACTGAGGATCTCTAGAATCTAGAAGTCTATTTCTGGAAATTGGAGGCTCAAACCCTCTGCTCCAGGCTCCACTCTCACCCTGACTCTTTTCACCCCTGCTCTGCCCCCACTCCACCACTTCCCCCAACTTCCACCCTGCCGCCTATCTTCCTGCGCCTGCTCCGCCCTGGATTCTGCTCTGCCCTCTCCTTGCCTCCATTCCACCTCTTCCCCCGGGCAACATGGCCCAGGAGACCAGTGGAGTGCCAGCAACAGATGTTGGGCCTAACTCCTCAGTCACCGATGGCAGTGGGAAGCAGAGCTATCTGATCCTAGTCAGTTCCACTCCAGCAGCTCACAGCCATTTCACGGTTTCCCACCACCACAGGTGAGTGCGGGGGCAGTCCCACCCCTTTTCCTAAGTTCCCTCCCCTAAGTAATGTGGTTGGGAGCTGGCGAGTGAAGCAAGCTGGGGCTGGGCCACTCCATTTCCTGTTGCTGCCAGCGAGTGTAGGAATGGGTCCTCCTCCCCACTGTTTGTGCTAGGTCCCCCGATAATCCTCCTGGCCCTCTAAGGGCCCCCAACGTAGGGATGTAATCATGTAGTTGATTAACTGATAAGCAAAAGCTTATAGGTTAATGCTATCGACTACATCCATTTCCCCTCGCCCCCCAGGTAAATTTTTTAGCAGGCTGGCCAGCTGGCTAAGTCCTGACTTCCAACGAGTCTGGGACCTACCACTGCTGCAGCTCTGCATTTAAAGTGTATTCAGAGCTATGCTGGCAGGCAGCCCAGCTCAGTTCTGGCTCATGCTGAGTCTGGGAGCACAGACCCCCTCCGCTGGATAGGTGCTGCCTCTGTATCAGAGGCAGCAGCTCTGAATACACTTTAAACCCTCCCCTGGATAGGTGCTGCTGCCACCCCATGCTGCTGCCTCTGTATCAGAGGCAGCAGCATGGGGTGATAGGCAGCCAGTCCGTGAGGGGAGCTGGTTTTTAAACTAGCTCCCCTTGTAGACCAACTCCCACCTGGCACCTCACACTGCTGCCTCTGATACAGAGGCAGCAGCAAGGAGTGGCAGAGGGCAACTCGGGAGTGGGGCCAAAGCACACTGGCTGCTGGCTCTGCCTCCTGGTACTATAGAGTAGTTGACTAATCGATATGAATTCATGAGGTTACTCGATTATTTAATTAACCAATATTTTTTACCTCAGAGTGGAGCCTGAGGTGGCTGCCCCAGATTTTCCTGTGGACAGTGATGGCTCCAATCTTGTTTGATATTGATTAATGATGGACCATGATTGGGTTATATTAACATCGTTGGCACATTTATGTAATCTAAATTAGTACAACAGTGGTTCCTCCAAAGAGTTTACAAGCTAAATAGATGGGGGCAGACAAAGTGTGTGATGGGAGACAGGCACAAAGAGGTAAAGTAACTTTCCCAAGGTCACACAACAGATTTTTGGCAGAGGTTGGACTAGAATCCAGGTCTCCTGACTCCCAGTCCAGTCTGCTGGCCATTATATCATATTTCTTGCATCCCCAAAAATCTCTTTTCTCCTGTTTTATTTGTACGTGGTGATTTCTTACCTAGGCATTTTCCCTTAAAACACTAAAGGCTCTTTTTCTGAATAAGAATCCAGTCTGCTTTTATGGGTCTGTGTGTGTAACTTCTCCTAGGAATTCCTTTGTGGATGATGCAGTTATACTACTGTGAAGTCTGAGTCATCAGATTGACTCTGGGTCACCTTTGTGTGTCATTGTTCCTGCTTTCTGGCGTGAGCATAAAGTTTCATACCATTTATAAAGCAAGATGTCTCTTCTTTGTCATTGCTTTTTATATCCAGTGAATATAATCCGACATTCTTTTGTCGGATGGGGAAGGCAGGATGGGATGTGACTTTCTGTAATGTCCTCTCTCCCTCCTTCTCTTCCTTCCTCCGTGCTGAGTGTTTTTATTCAGTTACCAACTTGTATAGATTTTTTGGAGAATTGCTTGGACTATTTCCCTAAAAAGGGGCAAAGGTGGGGCCTGCCTATATTTTTATAGTCAGATGGATTTTTCTTTATAGGAATCCTGAAAAGTTAGTGTAAGGAACTTTTTGATAAAAGGAGAAAATGACAGCAAACACACAATTGCTGCTATTTGACTTTATCTTTTTAACATTCACAACTTAAATAGTTCAATGCTACTTTTACAACTTTTAAAAAGGATCAATCACATGTGCTCTCGTATTCATACGTCTACACAGAGGATGTATGTGCAATAATATATTTGCCTGTCTGATATCCATGTGAGATTTCATAAATATAAATGTTTGTTTTCTTTCATTTAAACAGGTGGTATGCCACAGCTTGTCCACTATACCGTCACGAAGTCAGTGTTTTGACATCCTCCAGAATGGTATCTGTAAATATCTGGTAAATAACATTTTGTTGTATTTTCTAAACATTGTGTTCAAAATACAGAATGCACTTTTAAACAGCTTTGTGATATTCTGATTAACACTCATGCCCAGCTCTCCAGTAGAGCAGAGTTTTTTAAATGAGATTTGAGACCAATATTTTGGAAGTACTAGTAAGTTTTGGGCAGGTGGCTGGACTCGATGACCTCCTGTGGTCTCTTCCAGCCCTGGGATTTTATGATTTCTCAACTTAAAGGGCCTGATTTCCAGAGGATGCACATTCAGCACTTTCTGAAAATCAGGCCCCTTTTCAAATTGGGCAAACAAAAATGAAGTAATCCAAAATCATCAGGGTTACAAATGTCCCTGATAAAAGTTCCTGTGCTGCATACTCACCAAGCTGTTGTGCTGTGTCCCAATATACTAGCCCTTAATCATTTCTAAATCTCAGTAGGCTGCAGCCCTGTCTTTTGGCCTCTGACATTTCCTAAATTCAAGGTGTTTCTCTCTTATCCCTTCATGTATATGGGCCTTGCATCCCCAGAACCATTGTTGACACCTCAGGTTTTCTAGGAGCACTGTTTTTCCCAGAGTTCTACCTTGCGGGTGGTCTGTGTTTACAGTTTAATTTTCCAAGATAATGTATTTGGTGAAGCGTACACACAGGCTTCTCAAAATTCTAAATACAAATCTGTTTTACTTAAGTTAGCACAAAAGAACTTCAGATCTAAGGAAAAGATAACTGCTCCACTTGAGAAATATTTGCTGCATGCAGACCCAGTCCTTTATCTCCTTCAGTCACCTATGCCATGTGACCTTCTGGTTAGCCTCAAACACAAGGTGATCTGTTCAGTTGCCACTTCTGAAGTGTCCAGTTTTGAAGAACTGATTTCCCCTGAATTAGTCAGCCAACTCTTTGTCCAGTTGTCCCTCATGAAAATAGATCATAAAAATTTAATGAACCTCTATTGTTAGCCCCCTGTCACCAGCCAATTTTAGTCCAACAAAATTATGCACCTCTCTCATTCATTGATAAAGTGGGTGGACCACTTTATAAGCTTTACAAAGTTTTACACAGAGTTAAGATGGATTTATTTGGGGTTTCAAAAGCCATTTAAAGACAAAAGCTGATTGCTTCCCATAGCTTAAATAGACTTTCCCTCAGGACAAGAATCCTTTGACATTCCCCAACTCCATGGAAAAATACCAAGTTCAAGATGGATTCCAGTAGCAGGTGGTATGGTCATATACCTTTTTAGGCTGAACCACAGTTTGGGCTTACAAGACAAGACTATTAACAGGTGGTTGAGTTGATCACCGAGCCATTAGGTTTTCGGGGCATCAGTGATGGCCCTTATTAGCACATTTAGAATTATGAACAGATCCACGCTTCACATTTCTAACTTTATGCACAAGAATGATACATGCACAAATTTAGGATATACACATTCAGCAGATTATAACATTAAAATTGAGAAATTACATGAGGTATATTGTCTAAAGCATTTTCAAATTATGCATATTCATATTCACAAGCCAGTTCTCATAAAACACTTGGGGAGTGGGGATGGTAAGACTGTCACAGGGAGGTGTAGGTTGGACGTTAGGAAAAACTTCCAAATGTCAGAGTGGTTAAGCACTGGGATAAATTGCCTAGGGAAGTTGTGGAACCATCACTGGAGACTTTTAAGAACCGGTTAGACAAACACCTTGTCTCAGGGATGGCCTAGATGGTGCTTGGTCTTGCCATGGATGCAGGGGACTGGACTTGACCTCTTAAGGTCCCTTCCAGTCTTATGATTCTATGAATTTGGCCTGGCTGCTTCTCCATCTGGGACATAGGCGTGCGCATGGGGTGTGCCAGGTGTGCACAGTCACACCCTAATGGTTCAAAGGACCGCCCGTGGTGCGGGGGCATGAGCCCCCGCACTAGGAGTGCCACTTTGGCGCTCTGGGGAATGGGCGCCGCGTTGGGTTTGCTGTGCATGCATGGCTGCACTGTCAAAACCGGCGGGTCTTAGGACCCCGCAGAAAGAGGCAGCAGGGATGCAGCAACGTCACCCCGCCGCCCTGTCAAGCGCGGTGAGTTTAAACCCCGGCGGGGGAGGAAGAGTAGGAGAGGTTGGGGGGTGCCCCGGGTAGGGGATCGGGTGCAGCGCGGCTGGCCCGGGGAGGAGGAGGGGTCGGGATGGAAGCAGTGCTGCTGGCCCGCTGGGGTCGGGCCCTGAGGGGCTGCGTGCGCGAGCGGGTTTCCCTACTCCGCGGGAAGGGGGGTCAGCCCCAAGGGATTGCGTGCGCAGCTTCCCTGCTCAGCGGGAGGGGGGGAGGGAGTGTGCAATGGGGTGGGG
>CM057846.1:134973360-135005689 GCA_030068395.1 Apalone spinifera
ACCGGACATTTTCTATGTCCGGTATTTTCTCAATTTGTTTCCAGACAGAACCCTGAAGTACCAGACTGTCCGGTACAAAACTGAATACCTGGCAACCGTACCCCTCCTTGCACTCTTCCTCCTAACCAGCTTTCCTACCCTCAATCTGCTCCTGCTCCCGCCTCCCGGAGTGCCTGTGCGGTGCCGGGTCCCCCAAACCCTGGCGTGGGTTGGGTGGAGGATGCAGTGAGTGAAACAGTGAAAATTTATTCATTTTTCATTCTTTTTTTTAATGTGCTTTTATATTTTTGGGCTGCAAAAAACAGTACTGAAAAAAACAGGTTCCAACTAAAGTAAAAGTTTGGGAAACCCTGTGTAGCCAGCTTTCTATCCATTTTACAGTCCATTTATCCAGTCCATATTCCCTTAACTTGCTGATAAGAATATTGTGGGTGGCCATATGAAAAGCTTTGCCAAAGCTGGCACTGGGGGCTTTGGGAAGACCAGAAACAACTTATTTGCATAGCCATCATTTGCTTAATGAATATGCAAATATGCAAATGAATGTTACCAGTCCTCCGAAAGCTCGTGAATGGATTTACTGGTCCCCATGTCAGAAAGTTTGGGAACCCCTGCACTAGATTCCCTTACTTTTGCAAAAAGGCCAACTAAAAAGGTCACCCCTCTTCCTGTGACCCTTCATTACAGTTTTGAGGAGTGAGGGGTCTGCTCTCTGTCCCATGATATAAGGAGGAGAGCTCACAGACTGGTCTGTCTAGACTGCTCTTCCTGCATGTGTGGTGCCCTTTGGAGCAAGGCTCAAAGCTTAGTTTCTTTTTTAGATACGTTTGAGATGAGTACTGGGTGTGATCTTTCCCTTCCCTGTTGTTTGGGCTACATGCTTACTATCCCTTCATGTTGACAGTGGTCATGGGATATTAGAAGATTTTATAAACACTATTGTAATTACTGATTAAGAATATTAAGATTCTATATGGCTGTATAGATATGTGTAGTGAAGGAAATATGTATCTGCTCTTTACTGGTGCCCTCAAATGAAATATCTCAAAGCATTATGGATCAGACTGTTACCCCAGATTAGTGCTCTTAAATTTGGATCCTGTTCTTTCACTTTGTAGGCTGGGAACACTGCAAAAATATTTTTGTTTGCGTGTGGTGTAGGTTCTGTGCTCAAAAGTGACCTTTCTGCATTAGGCAGCAGTGCTAAGGGGTCCAAGTGAGTCCTGTCTAGACCTTGACGGAAGTAGTGGCTGTGATACAGAGCTTTTGGATTTGGAAATTTCAAGTGGAAGAAAAATGGGGCTGCTTGTGAAACATGGAGAACTCTTCTATCCCCAGCCAAGAAAAGCAATGCCAGTTGACCATTGCTTTTGTTTTTCCAAACATCTTTGTTTTTAAATCCTTACCTTGAGCTTGAATAATTGTTTAGGTATAATAAAAGTGGCATTGCTATTTGGCATATTTTGCTCTATTATTACTGGAAATTTAGATTTATATTAATTCTCGACCTCAAGTTTAACATAGGAGTTGTTTCCCAAGGGAAACTGAGAGCAAAAGTTATTGAATGTATTAATTTGAATAGAAGGGTAAGTGATTTTTTTTGCACTATTATAGAAGAAAAATGTTCTACTCTAGCCATGTTTGTATGCCAGTAAAAGACTGCTTGTGTGAGAGATAATGAACTTGTTTTGTCTCGTAGGTCGGACTGGCTGTAATACCTGATAGCACAGCTGGATCTATTTTGTGTGCCATGAGTAAGCTCCTGGATCAAGCTTGCATCCTTAGTGAAAATCTGTACAAGTTTCTATCCTCTTGCTGTTATAGTCTTCTTTACTTCCTGTTAACTTTAGACAAAGAGGATGCAGAACATGTGCAGAAGAGGTAATGCTTGTCCTACCATTTAAAAAATCTGTCATTTATATCTGTTTGAATATTTGACATTTTTCACTTTGTATTTTGGCCCCTTTTCATGCTTATTCTGAAATAATTGTTGGATTTAGGAAAAACCCACCTGCTATGGGGTTAGCTGGAATTATAAAAAGTTTTTTCAAAGCTTTTGTTTATTACAATTGTAGGGTTATGTTGGAAAACTATATTTTATCTTGGCTCTGGAGAGGTAAACATTCATTCCTTAATCTTTGGATTTCACCTTTGGCTTCATTAGGGACAGTGAAAGTGACACTTAAAATTCTTGGATTTAGAAAGTCATTGTTCTAAGACCCTAGTGCTTTTAATTAGTGTATACTCTTAACTATCTAGAGTATTGAGCTTTAGCAAAGCTTCTTAGACATGATTTTATAGAATCTGGAAATCAGTTTGACTAAAAAAGGCTAGATATATTTAAACCATGCAAGTATGTTTACTGCTAAAGATGGAATGTATTTTTTTTTTGAGAGAGACACAGACAAGGTAGGTGAGGTAATATTTTATTGGACCAACTTTTGTTGGTGAAAGACAAGATTTTGAGCTTATACAGAGGTATTCTTCAGATCTGGGAAAGGTACTCTCAGTGTCGCAGTTAAATACTGTGTGGAACAGATTGTTTATTGTAGTGGTTAACACACATTCAAGGTGAAGTGGCCTATTAGCACTTCTGTAGTCCTAGGCCAAAAAAAAAATATTTAGCAGGTTATAGATTTGTTGTAACAATCCATACATTCAATGACTTTATTAAATCCATGATTTTTAGTGTCTAGCAGAAGTACGAATTTAAGCTCCCAAGCTTGTATTTTGAAAGTGCTTTGCAGGTTTCCTTTGAGGATGAGGACTGACAGGTCAGATATGGAGTGATTGTTTTGTGAAGTGTGTTCACCCATTGCTGATAAGGTGTTTTGGTTTTTATCATTTGTCTGTATGAATTCATTCAAGATCGTAGCAATTGTCTGGTTTTACTCACATTGTTGTCATAAGGGCAGTTAGAGCACTGGATGAAGAACCCGCTTGTTATAATAGGCATGTCTAGGACTCGTGGGTCTTGAAAGCTATATTGATAATCATAGCAGTGGAGATACATCTGTGTGTTGTGCATCTGTTGATATAACAAGATCTAGTTCCACTTTGAATTGGTGTGTCCCAGTCTGTGTGGAGCTTGCTTCTGATGATGAAGTTGAAGACCAGAAGTGGTGGTTCAGCCAAGATATCTTTCAGGATACCATGAGTAAGCTCCTGGAGCAAATTTGCATCCTTAGTGAAACATCTATGTAAGTTTCTAGCCTTTTGCAGTTAGCCCCCATTGTATATGGGTTGTAATTAGGGATGTTAAAGACTAGTCAACTTAGTCAACTATCCAATAAGCATTTGCTTATCGGATAGTCTTTTGACTAGTCAATCTCTCCCTCCTTCCCTCGCCCCCCCCCCCCCCTTGCTGTCTCATTGAGATAGAGGCACTTTGAAACTCCAAGGTGGCCACTGCACAGCTGATACACAGATCAGCTGTGCGGCGGCTGCCTCTGCGTGATTCAAAGGGGCAGCTGTGGAGCCTGGAGTCAGCTGGGGAGTCCCAGCAGATCCTGGGCTCCCCATGGTATTTCCACAGAACCTGGGATCAGTTGAGAACTCCCTAGCTGACCCTGGGTTTCAGGGAAATGCCACGGGGAGCCCGGGATTAGCTGGGGAGTCCCCAGATGACTCTGGGCTCCACTTCCCCTTTGAAACACGTTGAGGCGGCAGTTTCAAAGGGGCAGCCACGGCATAGCTGATCCGTGGGACTTCCTGCTGGCCCCAGGCTGTACGTGGAGTTCCGCATTTCAAAGGAGGAATGCAGAAGTGCCTATCGACTAGTCGATGGAAATTCCATCATCTAGTCAGTTAACTGCATTTTAACATCCTTAGTTGTAATTGTTTAATGATACCCTGAATAAGTTCCATTGTGTGGTGGTAGGTGACAGCTAGGATATGTGGTCAAAGCGATTTTTCTTTTCATATTGTATCATGTTTCCTTGGAGTATTTGGGGGGATTGTTCGAAAATAAAATATATCTCTCTGGGAGTATCCTTGTGTAGCGAAGTTAGCTTTAAGTGAGATAAGGTGTTTACTATTGATTTTCTCCTTGGAGCATATTCTATACTTTCTGAGTGCCTGACTGGTGGATTTGGGGTAGTTATTGCATCTGTGAAGGTGTGTGTGCTGATTTGTGCATTGCTTTTGTATAGTTGTGTGTAAGGTTATATTGTTGAAGCTGACTGTGGTGTCCAGGAAGTTGAGGCTGGTGTGGGAATGTTTGAGAGAGAAATTAATGGGCAGCCTTGTTAAAGGTGAGGTGGAAATCTGTGAGGGAGTGTAGCTTATCATTCCAGAGGATGAAGATATTATTAATGTATTTCTGGTATATTACTGGTTTTCTGATGCATTTGTCCAGAAATCCATGCTTAAAGTGGCTCATGAATAGGTTGGCACACTGGGCAGCTATCCTAGTATCCATTAAGGATGTTACATTTAGATTAATTGGCTAATTGAGTAGTTGATACAATTTGCCTCGACTATTTGATTAATCAGTAAGGGTGCCTCTGCCTTTGAAGTGTAACAACAGCCCCAGGGCTGTTGCTACACTCCATGAGGTGCTGCTGCTTTGAAATGCTGCGGGGATCAGCTGGGGACTCTATGCAGCACTGCTGCTTTGAAACTCTGTGGGGACCCCTGGCATCAGGCTTCATGCAGCGTTTCAAAGCGGCAGAACTGCATGGAGCGCGGGTCAGTGGGGGTCCCCAGCTGACCCCGGGCTCCACATGGTGCTGTTGCTTTGAAATGCCTTGTGCAGCCCAGGGCCAGCAGGGGACTCCCAGCCGGCTCTGGGCTGCATGTGGCGTTTCAAAACCCAGGCTCCACGCGGCACTACCACTTTGAAATACTGCGTACAGCCTGGAGTCCCCAGTTGGCCCAGTCTGGCCCCAGGCTCCACCCAGCACTGCTACTTTGAAGCACCTCCTTCTCTCCCCACCCCCCTTGCTGCCTCTTTCTGATAGAGGCAGCAGGGATGGGGGAGAGTGACTAGTCAACTAGTGTGTTGACTATCTGATCAGCATTTGCTTATCAGATAGTTGACTAGTCATTCACATCTCTAGTATCTGTCTGTTCCCTAGTTTTGGATAAAGTGCTTGTTATTGAATGTAAAGTTGTAGTCGTTGAGAGTGAAATGGATGAGGTTATGTATTCGGGGTGGATATGAGGGTAGTTCATTGTTGTATACAGGCAGCTGTTCTGTCACCGTGAGGGTTCTTGGTGAATTGGAAGGTGACATTGCCAACAGCATAGGTAGTGTTCGGAGATAGTATTACAGTTTCTGGAGAAAGTTGTGTCCTAGAGGAAACTGTCCATGTGTGTGGTAGGTTTGTGGAACGTTGAGGTTGTAGAATTTCTCTTGGAGCTGTCTGGGGAAGGATGTGTTGGAATCCTTAAGTTCCTGAGTGAATTATAGTGTGGGGTCATCTTTGAGTTCTTTGTAGTAGGTGGTGTTGGAGAGTTGATGGTTGGCCTCGTTAATGTAGCCATCACTATTATAGTATTCCCTTTGCTTATTTAATTACTGTCTGGGAGTGGTTGGATTTCAAGGTCCATATAGCTTGTCCTCTAAATAATTGAGAGATTGTGGTGGATGTTATGTTAACCACTGTACAATAAAGAGAACAATTGTCCTAATATTCAAATGGTTTTTAGTTTTAGAATTTATAATAGTTAGGTCTGACAAAGTTTTTTGTTTTATGATTGATTAATGCCTTGTGGCCCTCTCCCCCTGTTTCTTGTGCCTTTTAAACACAGACAGTAAATTACTAGGTCTTGGAGAGGTATCTAATTGACACCATAACTTACCACAAATGCTTCCTCAGTAGTAGTAATGTCTGAGATTGGATGTAAATGTACAGTCTCCTTTACTTACTATGTAACCTTTGTGGAATAGTGTTGTATTTCTTTAATACTCTCTCATGTACATTCACTGCATCCTCATGAATTGTCTTGTGTATATGGTTGAAACAGCGTATTAGATCTACCAATCTTAACTATGCGGACACCTTTAGAGACAAGGATAAGGGCTTAGGGCACGCTTCTGTGTTTGAAAAATTCCTAACTCTGTTCTCTCTCCAGGGACATGTTGTGGGGATCCTGTATTTCAGTGCTCACACTCATGCCACGAGTGTTGAGAGTGATGCTGCAGAGTCTTCAAGTGAGCAGGGCCTGTCGGGATGAATTGCCTGTTATTGGTCAGTTGATGCGTTTGCTAATGCAGCATGGACAGCTCAGGAGTCACATGGTGGCAAGTGAACTTCTTGTGCAGCAGATTGTCAAGGATATTATGGTATGAAACTTTTTCCTCAGAAGATTTGAAGAGTATCTTATTCTAGCAGTGACACTAAACCTCAGTAACACTAAGCGTGTACACAAATTCAAATCATGTACAAAAAAGGACACCCAGAATGTGGCTTGTGGAGTCCAAATTTTGATCCATAACTGCCTTCTATATACCTTGAGAGAGTACCCCACAGAATAGAGGGGTTGCGTGTATGTACGTACAAGGTAAAAGCTAGCAGAAAGCCAGTATCAGGAAGGCCATTCTGTGCGGGTTTCTCTGCTTAGTGTCTAACCCTTACACTGACAGGGAAGAAAACCTCTAAAGTAGTAGCCATGGAGAACAATAGCCAAATAAAGGAGCCATGGATACCAGAATCTATTGAGTGGCAATATGCTTCTGAGGTGGGTTATTTTTATTATACACAATGGCTTGACATAGAAGGAACTATAGTGAAGGAGACAAACTAGGGTCAATCTGAGTTTGCACTAAAACAGTAAAACTTTTGAGATTTGTCAAAAATAAGGAACTTGATAATTTGTCACTGAGTACAGGCTGACAGTTATAACAGGTGGAGCCCTTCTGTTTGCTGGGTGGGCTGCAACCAATATTTCTAAGCACTATCACTGTACTTTTTGGGGGACTGTTGATCTGAAAAACAGGTGTCTCAGATGGGTTACTTGTTTTGATTGGAGTGGGTTAGCATGTCCTTTTACTTTAAAGTAGTAGGGTAATAGTGGCTTCTTTAGATTTCAGTAGGTGGCTCTTAGAAAAGCCACAGCCTGTGCATTCCCACAGGCCTAGCATGTTCACAGGAGGCAGTAAGGCTATAGCTTCACTCAAGGTGGCATGTAGAGTACAGGCACTACACATGTAGCTAAACGCAACTGTGAAAAGCAGGTTGCATACTTGTCCCTGCAGTGTATAGCTACAGGTGGCCATGCAAGGCTCCAGGAGCAGAGAGAGGCTCTGACAGCTTCAGAGAGCTGCTAGTGCTCTCCCTGAGGTATGGGAGACTACTTGGACATGTAGTAAGCTGTGTAGGGTATATACCCATGCATGTAGAGAACTCTGCTCTACTGGTCTAAACCGTGTCTACTCCATCTGCACTGCTTTGTATACCCATGCCAGCTGGCTTGTAGTGTTACTTACAGCACCCAATAAGGGTAGATGTGCCCTACAATAGCTCTGCCATTTTCTGCAAAGAGAAGACAACAGACTTTGCTTCTGGTGTTTAACACCATGGTATTCAAATTGCTTGGCCAGTGGCTGTGGTGTTACACTTTCTTGTGACATATCTGGCATGCTGGAGTATTGTCTACCGTAGAGTTCCCAGTGGTTCATCTGGTGATAGCCCTGCTGAGAGAATTTTTATTAAACTCCTTCCTAGAGACATGACCAACAAATTAATTTGGAAATGCATTGTAAATTTCTAAATTGGAAGTAAAAAAGTTATTAAAACAGCATAGACACTGCATTATGGTAAACTCTGACATAACTGCAAGTGAACCACATTTATATAAATTCACACACTCGTAGTATTGTAGAAGTGATCTGCAGCTTATTTTGTAAAAAGCAGTGAAGACTTATTATCATCACTGGAGCGCTTTGTCTCTGTTGCTGTTTCTGGACAAAAGGGGAAGTCATTATTTGAAGTTCAAGAATTAATTGGGTATGTAAATGAATGCCCTTCAGTATTTAATTTCTTGTTTGTAATAGAATTTATGGTTAACTGAAAATATTAAGCTAACAAACTGAAGCTTCATGAGTACAGGTTGAACCTCTCTAGTCCTGCACCCTTGGGACCTGACTGGTTCCAAATGAGAGAATTTTCCAGACCACAGGAAGTCAATATTGTCTAGCAGCACCACCAACATTTTAACTGCTTACTGAGCTCTTAGAAGATATGCAGGGGATAAATTGGAGCTAAATAACAGCACAGAATGCTGAGAGCAATGACTGGTGTCTGTAAATAAACTTTATGGGACTATAGGGAAACTTGGCCATGAAAAGTGGACCTCCAGCTAACTAAAATCATTCCAGGCGATGGATGTTTCTGGACCAGAAAGTTTTGGACTAGAAAGACTCAACCTGTAGTACTGTGTGTTCACATTTGGAGTTTTCAACCTATTCCCTTTCTGCCTCCAGACATTGAAGAGTGGTGAAGTTCAAGAGCAATGGCTAACAGACCTCCATTACTGTTTCAACTTGTATCTTGCCACGCATCCACAGGGACCCACTGCTATTAGCTCAGTATATTGAAGAGATGAACATTTTACATCTGCTTTAAAGTATTTACTTTCATTTAATTTTGAATGGAAAATGTTTGAACAATGTTTGTTACACATTTTTTTAAAATGGAACCTAAATAAAAAATTCATAAAATCTGTTTGTACTGCATTATATTGGTCTTGAAACAAAAAAGTAACACTGCAATGAAGGTAGTTTTGGAACTGTTGATGGTAGGAGAGGATTTGCTGAGGCCAGCCCAGCTACTGAAGTGAAAATATTAAATACTGTCACAGTGATGTGGAGAACATTTCCTTAGTTTACTGGATTCTTGTATTCAGTCATTTTCCATTATTTAGAAAAACATTAACACATATTTAAATGATTTTGTTGTATAATTCCACCTTAAAAAGCATGACCAGTGTTTTTGCTTAGTATAACAATATTTTGGGTATTTATTGACTATGAAAATAGAAATGTAGTAAACAATAACTTCAAAGTACTAGAATACAAAATGCTTAGGACAAAATAAAAGGAATATGTTACATAATTTTTTCTCCTAAAAACATGTCCACTGAAATGATTCCCTTGACTGCCTTTTATTTTCACTTGAGAAATCAATGGCATAATTCTGTCTGACATCAGTGGAATAAAAAACTTGTCTTTCATAACTATTGTTCTTCAAGATGTGTTGCTCATGTCCATTCCTGTTGGTGTGTGCATATGCCAAATGCACAATCATCAGAAAGTTTTCCCTTAACAGTACCCATTGGGTTGGTTGTGGGATCCCCTGGAGTGGTGCCTTGATGGTGGAGTATATAGAATGCTGCTACCTCTTCTGTTCCTTCTTGCTAAAGTAGTCCCACCGAGGGAAGGTGTGTGGGATTTGGAATGGATATGAGCAACACATCTCAAAGAACTACAGTTATGAGAGGTAGGTAGCTGTTCTTCCAGTGATTGCTCATTCCAACAGGTGATTCACCAGCAGTTTCTTTGGAGGAGGGGTTGGAGTACACCTAGCTGCTGACTGCAGAACTGCCCTGCTGAAGACTGCATCATCTCTGGCCTGCTGGGTGCTGATGAATGAGATGCCGTGTGGATGAAAGACCGGGTCACTGCCCTACATATGTCCTGGATAGGGACTTGCATGAGGAACACTGCTGAAGATGGTTTTGCTCTCATGGAGTAGGCCATCAAGGTTTAGGCTGGATCCTTGACCAAGTTGTAACATCCCAATGCTATGAAAGTTGCCAGGGACTGCATTGCCAAGGATGGCAGTGGTGAGGTTTGCATTGGTGCTGGTATCCGAGTTGGCGTTCGTGCCCATACATGCCATGTTGGCAAATGCGCTTTCACAGCAATGAAATCTTTGGACAGCTTTGAAGAAGTCAGGTGCGGAAGGCAGTTTCAACTTCTCCTGCAGTTCCTCAAGACCAGATGATTCCACCAGCACAGGATTTGATGAACATCCTGGTGGGACCAGAGTCGATAATGCCAGAATTTGCATCCCAGACTTTGGGTGCCTGGACTTAAGGTGCACCCCCTAGGATTCTTTTGTGGATGCTCGGCAGGGGACTGACCTCTGTCCACTTTCTTTTTCTTATGTGGCACTGGGGAGTATGAATGGTAGTAATGTTCAAACCCACCTTTGGCCTTGGTGTGGGACTCCTTGGCACTGAGATGCCGAGAGAGAGAGAACACTAGTACCACTTCCCATCTTAATGTTCTGCTCACCCTTGCTGATCCTGGTGGTGGTTGGGGACAAAGCGTTGCATCCATTAGCAGGAGCTTTAGGCGAGAGGCCTGCTGTTTTTGTTCTGGGCCTGAAGCTTTTGCAAATGGGACACATAATCCATTTGATGGCCCTTTCACAGGCACTTAGAGTGCGGATCGCTCTTGGGCATAGGCTTCAGGCAGTTCTCACAGGATTTAAGCCACTGAGACAGCAGCAGCATGCCCTGGTTAGGGGACCTGGAAACATGGGGAAATCCTCCTGGAAGCTGACTAAACCTAACTACAGTTACAGATACAAGAGACTAAATGTAGAATTATATACAACTGTCTGTGGGGTACCACGGAGTAAGCACTTGTTAAGCTAGAGCAGGGGTGGCCAACCCGTCCAGATGAAGAGCCAGGGCAAAAAAAAAAAGGACCCCCCCACCCCCCCAAAAAAAACCCCATGACTGGCCCTTTAAGAAGGCTTTTTGGCCTCAGCAGGCTCCTGTTGGCAGCTGCCATTTTGTATCCAACAGCACTTTGACCTCAGCAGGCTCCTCTCTGTGGCTGCCATTTTGGAGGTGGCTTCGTGAGCTGCACTAAATGTGGCTCATGAGCTGCAGGTTGACCATGCCTGAGCTAGAGTATGAAGACGCTCTAATGACCATCACTGGTGGTAACAAGGAACTGAAGGGATAGTGGGGAGGCAGTGTCCTGTGTCTTATCTACTCCACCATCAAAGCACCACTCCAGGGGACACCACAGCTGACCCAACCCAAAATACACTGCAAAGGGAAAAGTGTTTGACTGTGTACTCAGTGGCCCCCCCACACCTGTTGGAATGCACAAAATAAGGAATCACTGAAAGGTGGTGGCAGCTCTATGGCATGCAGTTACATATAAAATTAGGGATATTTCACTAACAAATTCCCTTTGTTTTAAAGGGAGATGGTAAAGTAGTGAATATATGAAATAAATGGTGAAATCCTGACCCCACTGCCTTCTATAAGGCTAGACTTTCACTTTAGAAACTTAACATAGACCCTTCTTTCAGGTACAATTTCTACCAATCCGTTAACACTGAGTTCAAACACATTGTTCCTCTTTGGTGAAGAATCAATCCTGGAGTGCAGTTGAGCTAATGCACTCATGGAGGCTATATACTTTCTGCTCGATGTAGATTTTGAGGTACAATTAATGATCCAACTTCTTATAAGAAATTTAAAAGTTTGTTACTCTGAACTAGGAGTGAAATGAGACACATTATTTTAGGGGAAAAAAAATCTAACCCATAACTACCCATTATTATAACTGGCTATGCACATAAAGGGGGAGACTAAAACAGCCTGGAAAAACAATTATTTCAGTCCCACAGGAAATTGCAGTTTTCTAGCATTTGCTGTCATAGAAAAAAAAACCAACACATTTTTGTGAAAGGAAGAGTTGAGAAAATTTGACTTGGAAATACTGAAACAAAAACTTTCAATGTTTTTTGACCAACATGAAAAATTGACAATGTCACTCAAAATGACATTGACATTTTCCTGTAAAAATTTTCATGGAAGAAGTGCAGCCATCTAAAATTATTTATTACAGGATGTAAACACAAATGATGGAGGAAAATCGGTTACAATATTCCAGAAAGGTAAGCTATAGTATAATGGGATGGAAATGAACAAAGAATTTTGAAAATTCCTAATATATTATAATATGGAATAATCTTGTAAAGGAAAGGGTGGGAGCTATATTAGTTCACTCCCCATTAAAATTTAGAATATATATGTGGATTGCATTCGGAAACAGTCTGTTTCCTAGATTTGGGCATTAATTGAATGATAAAAGGGTAGGCTGGGTTTCTAACTCCAGAGGGAATTTCAGCTCTATGAATATTAAGTAAAATGAGCCCTTGTTTTGTACTTCTCACCAAGAGAAAATTACTTGCTTACTATGTTGTTTTCCAGGACGTTTTACTTTAGCTTTCAGAAATGAGAAGTGCTTTGGTATGGTTGGAGAAGAGAGAGGGTACAATCCTGCATATGCTCATTATATAAAGTTTTTGTCAAACTTCATATTTGGCTGAACAGAGAGCTAACAACATTTTCAAAACACTGATAATTTTGATAATTTTAACATTTTTTTTCACTTTACACAATTTACTGACAGTAAATAAATTACTTAATTCTAAATTTCATATGTACACAAAAAAAGTTCAACTTCCCGGACGTCTTTTTTGGCGCATATAATACAATAATGGCATATATCTTTGTTAGATTAGTATTTTGTATACTTTTTTAAATTACAAGAAAGATTCGTACATTCTTTAAATTCTCAGGTTCCTTGGAATTACTTCTCAGCTTTGCTTAATACTTGGGTCTTTTGTTTTTTGACTTTGCAGCAGTGGTTGGTCTCATGTTGTATGAAAACTGCTTCAGTTTACCTTCAGGCTCCAACAGATGAACATACTGCAGGTTGCTTACTGGGGAAAAAAAAAGTTAATTATTTCTATAGGATAATATTGATTTTTTTTTTAAGGAAAGCAGCAGTCTGCTGTAGATCCCTACCCTTCAGGTCTTCCATAAATCAATACTTTCTTAGGTAAATAAGGCCATGTAACAGAACTGTCTAAAGTTTCATCAGCATGCCACAAACAAAGAAAACCAATCTTAACTATGCAGTCGGAGTCTATGGTAAATGGAATTATCAAAAGTACTTAAATGACTTAACCTACATCTCTTTGGCCTACTTTAATCTAGCTAATTATTGAAATATTTACAGGTAACAGCCACGTGATACTGATTTGTTGCATTTGCCCAAGAAACAGCAAGGTCTTTTGGGTAACACTGTTAGTGAGAGCTTGATGATTTATAAACCTTTCATTTAAAAACAAAACAAGAACTTCCTGCAGTGTGCACATGACTGTTCTAAACTTGGTTTTGAATTTTCCACAGGGAATCCACCTTTACTCTTGCAGAACTTGCTTACATTATAGGGAATTCCAAACCTTCCAATCTTTGGTCATGTTGATAATACATGTACAAAATATTATATAGCTGACAAACAACCTTGTCTTACTCTTTGCATCATCTTGTGGCAGGGAAGTTGTTTACATGTTGCATTGCAAACTAGGTAAAAAATAAAAGTACACAATAGTGTAATACAGACATCCATGTATAATCAGGTATTTTAAACAAGTACTTTATGGTTGTAGTTTTGTGTCAAACGTGAGTACCTATGGTGGGAGAGGAAGCCTGCTTTCTCTTCCCTTTCCCATGAATTAAAATAGTTGTTTGAAAACATCCACCAAATTCAGTTTATATCCTTTGCCATGGTTTTCTGGTAGTGCTTGATTCCAGGGCTTTTTTTCTGTAACACACCTGAGACCGAAAGCTGCCTCCTATCAATATCTTTTTTTGTCCCTATCTCAAAACTTTCAGGCTGCATATACCAGTGAGTGTCTTAAACTAGTTGGGGCTAATCTCCAGCTGGCAGATTTTTCACAAGCCACAAGAATGTTGTTAGTGTCGATATTCTTCTCCTTCCCAGCTGTACCCTTCTCAGTGAGATGAATCAAACTTGAGTCCATTTTGACCTACTCTAGATACCTACGTCAAAAATACTGTTTCTGGCATTAGCCACTGACAGCTCTGAACTTTTCCAACAAACTTAATGTTGTCATGCTCGAAGGGCATCAGATGGAAAACACGTTATTGTCTTTAAGACAGGGCTAAAGTTCCCTTAGCTCCTATTAGGTGAATGAAAGTAGGTACTGTTCTGCAGGCACTGGGCAAAGTTCCTATCACTATCCTACTCGTCACCAACTTATGAAAGGTAAAGTCTACTCAACACTGCAAATAGCCTCGCTATTTCATTAAAAGACAAGAGCACAGAGATTTGTTGTCCCTGAACCAAAGAACTAAGCAAAACACTTGTTTTAAAATCTGTCTTCAGCAGTTCCATAAATCTGTATGCAAAGGTGTAAGACACCTGTCTGCTGTAGTTTTCTAGTCCATATTAAGAATGAACAGGGGTATTGTCTTAAATAGAGCCTGTTTGTCTGTTTAGCGACACAAACTTTTCTACCATTATGAACTAAAATTGAAGGACAGTGCTGTTGTAAGAATCTCCTGTAATCCAAGAGAGTTCTGTAAACATATCAGAGAGCATCAAGAAAAGAATCTGATGTTAGGACAATAATTTAAGAAAACTAAAAATGCTATCAAACATTTAAAATCAGGGAGACAGCTTTTTAGCTATGCTGGTCTGATATTTGAATCGCAGCTGGTATGACTAGAAAGGACCCCTGTGGCCATTCAAAGTGACCCTCTGATTTTGGAAAACATGGTTGTATCACCCCTGCTACCATTTGTCTAAGCAGATGCAGAATAGTGCTTTTTAATACTTGCCTCTTACTCTGTTCCACTGTTAACAGATTAAGCTTTTTGAGAATTTATTCTCAATTATAGTCTCATCATTTTAGCCATTGCTATTGACCTGCCATCTCTTAAGATGAAATTCCTTTCCTGTGTGATCTTGAAGCTAATTAGAAATTCTGCTCATCTGGACTATATAGGTTGGTTTCTTTTTCTCTGTCCTCATGTCCTACCCTCCTGGCATGATGGCATTTTGGTTGAAGATACAGGTATTTAGCTCTCATTTATCTAAATCTTTTCTGAGCTGTGGAAACCAGACCTACACACAGCATTTTGTGCATAGAACAGAGATAAGATTTCATTAGCGACACCCAGAAATGTCAGCATTGCTTCTGGTAGCAGTGAGATCTACAGCTTTAACACTTACCTAATACACCTAGCTCTTACATGGTATTTTACAAAGTAGGCCAATATCACTGACCCCATTTTGCAGGTACAGAAACTGAGGCGCACACTGATGAAGTGACTTGCCCAAAGTCATTCAGAAGGCTTTTGGCAGCAACAGGAATAAGTCACCTGATCTTAGTTCAATTCATGTGTCCACATCAACTTTGCATCCTACTGTACAGCTTTAGTGGGAAGGCCAAGACCTGAATGAATAGGAATTACCCTCTCCCACAGAGGGTACAGTACTGCAGAGAGCAATCCTACACTACTAGCGGCCTGAGCTAATCTAGCATTAAAACAGATGCTCCAATACAGAATGAAGAACGAAAACACTGCGCAGAGGACCTGGTGCATGCCTTCTGTCCCCAAACAGCAATCACAAGTTAGTAGATAGCTACTGGAGCCTGGCTGCATAATTTTGTTTAATTAAAACAAATTGTTGAAATACAGTTTCTTAAGGAGCTGAATGCCTGAAATCAGGAAAACAGCAGGGCAAAGGTTATTGGCCTTTCCCCCTCTCTTTTATACACACAGGCTATGTCTACACTGGCAGCTTCTGGCGCAAGAACTTTTGCAGAAGAGTTCTTGGGCAAAAACTCTTCCAGAAGGGAGCGTCTACATTGGCATGTGCTTTTGCGCAAGAGCATCCATGGCAGTGTAGACACTCTCTTCCGCAAGAAAGCTCTGATGGCCATTTTAACCATAGGGCTTTCTTGCGCAAGAAATTCATGTTGCCTGTCTACACTGGCCTCTTGCGCAAGAACAGTTGCTCAAAAGGGCTTATTCCTCAGCGGGAGCATCAGAGTTCTTGCGCAAGAAGCCCTGATTTCATACATTAGAACGTCAGTGTTCTTGCGCAAGAACTCCCCGCCACGGTAGACAGGCAGCAAGTTTTTGCGCAAGATCGCGCCAATGTAGACACAGCCACAGTGTTACAATGTCCCGGGTAGAACTCTTACTTTAAAGAGCAGGGCCCTTCACATGCCTGGTGGTCTCCCTGAGTCCTGGATGCCTTTCAGCAGTAAGTCTGGGCTACTTAAGGGAACTAAACTGGAAAGGCTGACTAGCTCCCAACACTGTGCCTGTAATGGGCATCCCAGTACATGGGGAAAGGGCCGTTCCCCTTTCATATCTCAACTTACCCTCAACTGTCCTGTTGCCTTGAATGCTGCATGGAGCAAGGCTACTCCCACATGCAGAAGGGGCTGAAGTGAAAGGGGTTTTAGGGTTCACATTTTAGCCTTTTAAGTGGAGGTCCATTCTGCAGAGCAATTCTAGCAAAGACAGTGTGGGTGCTGTGATCCCCAGATCAAATGTGTTTTATCTACCTAAATGGTAAGCAATTTGGGGCAGCCACAATCCAGGGCCTAACAAAAAGGAACCCTAGACTCTACTGCAATACAAATAAGTAACAACTATTCCTCTGCAGAGTCAACATAGGATCCAAGTCAAGCTGGATTCTTTCTGGCTTCTGCACTACTGCAGCTTACAGACTGTTACATGTGGGCTGGTCCAGTGTTCAGTCTCTATCCTCCATCACCCATCTGGAATAACTCTTGCTGGCAGTGGCTCTGCACAGGTGTAACTAATCAGAACATGACAATTTTGTAGCTGATGCTACAGGAGCAACAGAATCCAGCTTGTTTTGTGAACTGTGCTGGATTTGCAGGAAATAACAGGAGTAAAAAGAACAACTTGTTTTTATCACTCTAATTTGCAAATGAGGTGAATGTGCTCAGCACTCAGCTTCAGGGAAGAAGATCCCTGAAGGGTGGGGGAGCAAGCTAGTAGATTTTATGTGCTCCAGCCCTCAAAGGGGCAGCGGGAGGAGGGAGCTGGAGTACCAGCGTGGGCTCCCCGATACTTGGGGGAGAGAGGAGGGCTGAATCTCAGGGGTCTAATCCAGGCAAGGCAATGGCCACACCCAGGCCTCAGGTTCCTCACCCCTGCTTTTCACCTTCACTACTGGTAACTGTTGCCCCACAACCCACTAACATGTCCCCTCAACTATATAACATTACAGGGACAGAGATTTTAAAAATATTATTCTGCAGGAAGGTACTACCTAAGCCTCACTAGGAGTTGGTTCAGAGATGAGACATCATAAAAAAGGTTTAACCTGCAAAGCCAGCTTGTGTCTGTGCAGTATAATCAAATGTGGTATCTGTGTCCACAAAAAAAATATGCACAACTTGTCTCATTTATATTTATGTAAACATTTGTGCACAGGTGAGTTTAGTATCAATCCTTTGTACAGTGCTATCATATAATAGGATTTTTCCTACTGACATTTCTTTCACCAGAACTTGTTATGCAATCAAATTCATATCAAAGAAAAAATTAAAATACTCAAAAATCCAAAAGGAGTAGAGAATGCAGAACACTAACTCTACAAGTGATAGCACAATGATATCTTAGCCTGTATGTTCACTTGATTACCTTGTTTTTTGGTTTTATTATTACTATTATAATTTTAGATGACTTGAGTATGAACAGAAACTTAGGGAAACAAAACTAAATATAATATTTTAAATGCCAGGAAAGCTTCTAAAAATTCTCTAAGGCAGTGTTTCCCAATTTTATTTGGCCATAGAACCCTTTCAAACTCGAAAGAATTTTGCGGAATCCCTAATAACAGTCTACTATATGGAGCTGAAAAAATAGATCACACGTAAGTAAGGATAATAATAAACAAAAGCTAAACAAGGTTATGAGCTCAACATTTAGTTTAATTGCACATATTTTTTAAAAAATCACATTTTTTTTAAATTATAAAATATTATTGTAATGGAATTTTCTTGCAGAACCCCTATTTTCACTTGGGGGGACCCCGGGGTTCCGCAGAACACCATTTGGGAAACACTGCTCTAAAGGGCTTAACCCTTACCTGAGATCATGTGCACATCAGAAAGTTTATGCTTGGAAGAAGGTCTTGCTGGATGGCAAACTTTTCCTTCTTGAGAGTGCCCTTTAAAAAACAAGTATGAGCACATTTTTACAAATTCACGCACAGCTGTGGTTATATATAGGTATAGGCCATTTCACTGGCAACTGCAGCCTTGTCTTAAGATTACCATAAAGACTCTCATAAAATACTTATGATGGAAATTGTTAACATGATCCATAATAGAATTTCAACTAACTGTGCGTAAAATTTGTAGTTTCAACATAAAAAGGAAATATGTTTATTTAACCACATTTTTAGTTTTCCCTAGTGGTTGGCTGAATTACCACCAATTCAGTGTTAGATATCATTTACCTGCTCATTTTAAAATTATGCATAGCCAGCATTTCACCCCCCTCTCATTACATTCAAAATCAGAATAGTACTGAAGGTAATTAAAAAACACTTTTTCTGCACTACTCTGTCAGATTCTAAGTCATACATTCAGGCATAAAATTAAAGTGTACTATCATAAAAAAATAACCTAAGCTATTCCCTCCACTTTGGTGTCTTGTATTTTACTTTGTTTTAAAAAAAATTTGTAAGCTGCCTCAAATATTTTAAATTGGGGTAAAAATATTTTAAATAAATAAAAAAACTTCAGTGGTCTCAGAACAACTAATCGAAGTTAAACCTCAGTTACAAAAACACTTCATTAGCAAGGCAAATTCAAATTTAAAAAGTAAAACTATAACAAGTTTCTTATTTTCAAAAATTAAACGGCCAAGTTGTTCACAGATTCCCACATGTGCAATGCAACTGCTCAGTCCATTCCTGCATTTTCTTGTGAGCAGGGCTAATAAAGTATAAATACAGGGAGCTGTCTGGCTAGCTGAGGGACACCTGTTCTGGAGTAACAATATGCAGTGACCCATGCTGTTTCAGATGCAAAAATCATTTCTAAACCTGATTTTTTAACCTTAAAAGCATCCAAACATCCCCTCCTCACAATACTTTGGATTTAGCTATGTCTAAAAAATGGACTTCTAACTCTGATGCATCAGCAAAGCAATGCTTAAATTCTGAAATTTTAAATTGCAGCCACCACAAGACAATTACCGTATATCTGCTTGAGGATGGATTGCTTGCTAGTTTTTAAGGCGGAGTTGCTTTTATTTACAGATTTTAGGTTTTTATATGAAGATGCTGATTTCAGAAGGTCATGGTTCAGATGTTTTTTCCAAGCGACCTGGATGAAAAAGGCAGCTGTCGCTTGTCTCCATTTGTCTTCATCTTCTTTGCATTGCTGCTTAGCACTAAAAAGCTGGACCAACTTCTGTCTTAGCCAGTAACTGGAGAGAAGAGAAGAGCACTTCTTTTAGATGACCTGTTTTAACTTCAGTGTTTTACACGCATCAGTTCACATGGTGAATTACATGAGTAACTGGGAAAACAAAATTCTCCCTGATGTGAGAACTCATTTGGATGAGGAATGTTTGCTTAGCAGACAGAATAAGATCTGGGCTCAATTCCAGATGTGACCATTTAATTGCACACGATTATTAAAGCATACAAGGATCATGGGTATCAGATGTTACTCTGGAATTTCAAGCTATCTGCAGCCAAAATAATAAATAATATTGTTGTTACTCCTGGCGTTTTTAGGTCCATTAAGAACAAAACGAAACGTGTGATGTAATTATCAGTAATGCTATCCATTTTTTCATTGCATTCACAAATAATGTGACATTTTTTCTGGTGCATTCTGCTGCATATATGCAACTGTTGACATGGTATATGAGCAGATGCTGGCTAAGTCTATCTCCTCTTTCTAAACAGAATGGCTATGTCTACACTACAAGGTAGCGTCCACACCTCAAGCACATTTTTGCGCAAGAAAAACAACAGCACAGAGGGCTTTTTGCAGTACAGTTATTCCTCTCCCCATGAGGAATAACTCCTTTTTGATCTACAGCTCTTGTGCAAAATGGCAGGTGTGGATGCTCTGGAGGGGTTTTTACACAAGAAACCCCTATCGGAAAAAGCACAGGTGCTCTGATGGCCATTCTATGAATGGCCATCAGAGCTTTCTTGTGCAAGTGTGTCCATGCAGTGTGGACACGCTCTTGCACAAAAGCACGTCACTTTTGCAATGAGCTTTGCAGTCTGGACACGCTTTTGTGCAAGAAGTTTTTGTGTAAGACCAATTCCACAAAAGGCTTCTTGCGCAAAAACCCTGCAGTGTAGACAAAGCTAATCCGAAAAGTGCTAGAGACTGATTCTCCACTGGTTTGCAGTTTGTGCCATCATTTATATCTGAGCAAAGTGGATGTAAAATGCCATCAAATTACAGCAATAGCATTTATGCACCCAGAATTCTTCATGCGCGGAAGGACTCTCAACCCCTGCCCTGGTTTGGCTAATCGCTGAGTTGGCTCTAAATGTTTCACTCCATTCTTGGGCACGCTTTCTTCCGGTCTCCTAGCCCTACCATTGTGGCTGTGATGTGTCACTGATAGTTCACAAACATCATTTCATAGAACATGTCCTCATAATGAGCCCTTCCCCTTCATTTGGCTAACAACACTTGCCCAGAAGAACTACATTTTTCCTTAACTCAAGTATTTTGTGCCGTACTGGCTCTTTCATGCTGGAGAATAAGCTGACTGGCCTAGCAGTCCACTCTACATCTTCTTGCTATGACTTTGCTCCAGGTTAGCTGTAACAACTGTAATTTATTAATTATGATATTTGACAGAATGGGGTGCACAAAGATGTCCTTGGTGCTTGGCTACTTTTCCAAAGTGAGTCAGTGACATCAGTCTAGTTTCCACACACCCCATGAATCAGTATCACACCTATTGTTCATTTAGGTCCATGCAGGAAGCCTCCACAATGAAGAATGGACACACTTCCTCTCTCATCTAGGCAGTAAATGGTTGAATTGCATTGTTGCTGCCCAGGCTGAACCAGCTCTTTTGACATTTGGTTTCTGGCACCTTTCGCAACAAGTGCACAAGTAAACTAATAAAACAGAACATGAAGCAAAATTATTACAGGAATTTGCTATAAGCCCCCAGAGCTGAATGGGCATGAAACAGTGGATTGTATGGCTGAAGTGATTGTTAATGAGACCCAGAGCCTTTTTCCTCTATTGTCCATTCAAGAATTTCACCATTCACGGTGGATATGGGAATGCATCCACCGTGAATGGCGAGTTCTTCCTGTATTCAAAAGAGAGCAACACTATATTAACTATATTAGAAGCAAGTTGGTGGATTTCTTCTACAAGGAAAGCCTTAGTCACATATGTATTAAGTAATGTGAGCTTAGTCATAACCGTCACTCATTATAGGAAAAAACCTTTACAGTGGTGGTTAACTAATGACTGTTGAATTAATTTAGTCTACAAATGTAAACACACACACAAAAAAAGATTGGGCACATGTTTAAGACCATGGTGTCTAACACACTAACGGCTATTTGGCTGGTTGAGTGTAGCTAGTTTGACATTCAGAACTGGTTGAACACGATGGGTTTAAAAGCTGAGTGGAAAAGAATGTTTTTGTATTCTGTTTTTGACTGTCTTAGAGGGGTAGTAGCCCTGTTAGTATGTAACCTTAAAAAAAAAAAAAAAAGTAGTCCTGTAGCACCTTAAAGACTAATAAAAACTATAAATGCGCACACACACACTCTCTCTCTCTCTCATATGAGCTTTTGTGGGCACAAACCTACTTTCTCAGACGATTGTCTGTGTTTAAGAATTACTGCTGTATTAAGGGCAGCAGGGATTTACTGATACATAAATTGAATGGTCATACGGAGTTTCATTAAAGCACTCAGAGAATCTTCAGGTTGTTTTTGGAGACAAGAAAATACTGCAGGAACCCAAAGGGGAAGAGGAAACCTATCTAACTGTGCTTCAGCGCAAATAGTCCACAAAAATGTGACTGCCTCTTTTTGAGCTCAAAAAAAGGGAACTAGGGGGTTAAATTTTAAGAAAAAAGTCTTGTGCTAACAAATTCAAAGCTCAGTCAACATGCTCAGTGCACATACCGTGACACTGAAGTATATGTGAACCAGGAATGAAAATGTTAGTAAGTCTATGCACTCAGATTTATGGGTAAGGCGGCTTTAAGCTTAAGAAAGTTGTTATTAAAGTTAAAGATTTGTCTGAAAATAACAGATTGAAGTGCCTGATGCCAGCTGGAGACCTACAGTGACAGCAACCAAAAGATTTCCAGCTTTTGTCAATTCACTATGGGACCAAGAGAGTACCATCGGCGTCAACGCACCAGACAAGGGAGCGAGGCGGACACAGGAACTGCAAGCCTCAGTGAGCAGGATAAGCAATTAACCTTTGGCAGGCCAGATGCCTTAAAAGATACTTTTGGGGACTAAATTTGTGAAGTTTGTGGACTGTGGGAATTGAAACATTTTTCTGAAGAAGGGAAATTTAATGTGCATCACAGAAACATAAACTACTGCATGATGCAAGTGCAGAATGAAGGGATGAGCTTGGTTGTATCTCAAACTATTTAACATTTTTCAACAAATATAGTCTACTGACTGCAAAGCTCCCAGTGAAAGCCAGTGCTATTTAATCTCTTAGTTTAGAGCAAGGGTGGGGAAACATTTTTGGGTTGGGGGCCACTGACCCACAGAAAAATCAGTCGAGAGCTGCACCCAAGTGAGAAGCAAAAACCCCAAAACATACCCTCACTGCTGTGGCCCCCCAACTGAGAAGGGGAATGTCTTACTCCTAGCACACCAGAGCCTGGGGAGGGGGGCTAAGCTAATACATTTTGTGTGCTCCAGCCAAGGGTGGGATGGCGCACCATTGTAGGCTCCCCAATACTGGGGGGGAGAGGAGGGAAGGAGGATCCTGAGCCTTGGGGCTGGCTCCAGGCACACTGGAGGCCGGCCTGAGGTTCCCCACCCCTGGTTTAAAGGTTGGTGGAGTCACAGAACTCAAGTACATAATATCATAAAGCTTTATTAAAGTACATTCATATCTTTCCTCACACTTTTCAAAGGCACACAGACCGTTTCCATGAAGTGAATACTATAGAAATAGTAGGCTAATCACTAAGAACCAACAGTTACATAGGAAAAACAGTTGTTGTTCTTATAGAAGGAGGCCATTTATGAAACTAGAAGATTTACCTGGTGTTGCTCATGTCCTTAACGCAAATAAGTTTTGTTTTTCTTCATTTAAATCATTGCTCTGGGGACTGAAGATGAGGGGGTTCGATGTGCAGGCTGCCCTGTGGAGAGAGGACTATGCCAGCCCTTTCTCACCACAGCAGCTTGGACAGGCACTTCTCACCTGGCCCCAAGGCCACAGCCAGGGGAGGAGTACAAGTCTCTGGCTGGTGGACAGACAGACAAACAAACTCTGAAATATATAGGAAATAACTGTCCCTTTCCCCACCTCTGCTGGTTAAATGGGGTTATAGCTGTCCCAGTCCCCATCTCTGGCCCCTGTGGGCATTTTACAGTACAACTGTCCCTCCTGCCTTCTCATTTTATGAGAAACAATCAAATTGCAGGCACAGCTCATTGTCTTGGCACAACCAAATCCTGACCTTGCTTTAAGTTATGTGAGAAAGCTGCATTCCAAATTTGGTGGTCCTTGCTCTTACTGTTTAGGAGGAGTTATTGAACAAACAGCCTCACAGACAGATGGACACACAAACACTCTCAAACTATAGTAGATAAATAATAAGCCATACACATCAGAATTACAAGAAAATAAAAGATGAAATGCTACTAATGCCTAATTAACAAGATAAATAAATTCAACTTGAAGCAAGGTCAGGGTTTGGTTGTGTCAGGACAATGGGATGTACCTGGAAGTCGATTGTTTTGCATCACATGGAAAGGGAGGGGTGTGATAGTGGAGACAGTTATGCTCATGAATGACCACCGGGGGGGGGGGAGGAGGCAACAAGCACCCCAGTCCCAGAGAGTAGTTGCTGGCCAGCTGCATGGCCTGCGCTGCACCCTGGGAGCATTTGCCCACCTTGCTGAGCGGACCCTGCTGCCCCTAGGAAGTAGCCAGCAGATGGCCTGTGCTGTTCACCTCCTCACCCAGCCATGGGGAGAAGGTGACAGGCAACCTGTGCAGCGCCCCCACCTACCCTAGGCCAGACCCAGGGAGAAGCCAGTGTGCAGCCTGTGCAAGTCCCCACTCTCTCTCCCCAGGCCAGACCCAGGCAACGTCACTCTCCCCCCCGTCTCCCCAGGCTGGACTCGGTCCTTGGCAATGCTGGTTAAGTCATGTAATAAGCACGTAAAATATTTTTCTGTAGTTAATAAACCTGTTTTATTGTTTTAGCTAAACCCGTGTATTGGATTGAAGTGTTTGAGAAACTTCATTTGGGATAACAGTTAATAAAACTATGGACTTTATATTACAGCTTCTGTTTTCCAAGAGCGGGCCGGGTAAGATAAGACACGGATTTCTGATGGAAGTCTGGCACTGGGAATTTGCTTGTGTTGCTCTGCAGTGTAATTCAAGAGGGTCTGGCCAGAGCATTCAGACAGGATAGCTGAGAGTCATTTGCATGCTGGAAGTTGTGCAAAAGAAGAAGGGAGGGGGCTACAATCTCAGTGAAGCAGCATAAAAGGCACTGTAGGCTGGAGAACTGAGGGGACACAGCTGTTCAATAGTCCAGACTGTACCCTGGGTAATGTCACATGCAGGGATCAATGTGTTTTTTAATTGAGTACTTTTATTCATAATTAATAATAGATAAGTTCATCCCAAATTGCTTTACATAGTATTTGAACATATATGAATAACTTCACCTACCACCAAATACTACACAACCTATATAAAGCAATCAGTGCATCTATCTCTTGGGTGAAACATGCTGGCTTTTTGGTGTGCAGTCCTAGAACAGAAAGTGACATATAACCTTCAATCAAAACTGTGAGGAGAATGTAGATAGTAGGCTATGTAATTGTCCAAGTTGGAATTTGACTAAACCCTCACAATTTGTTTCTGAAAATTGTCATAGGAGCCTTGCTTACTTTTGGCCAGTGGCCAGCAACATTCAGAGCTCCTCCCACAGCTGGCCATTATCTTGCAAGTGCAGTCAGCCCCCTGTGGTCACGCTGCAGTACAATTGTGGCTGGTAGCACATTCTTCTCTTTGCGATAGATGAGAAACAATGGAATTCCAGGCACATTCCATTTTCCTGGCACAACCAAACCCTGAGCTTGCTTTAAATTAGGAGAAGAGGAAGCTGCACACCAAATTCGGTGGCCCTAGCTTTTACAGTTTTAGAGGACTTCTTGAACACACAAACTCTCAGCCAGCCAGCCATGCAGATGCACAAATTTTATATACAGAGCACAATAACATTTTTACAAGTAGATGAGGAGCAAAAATCTTAGTGGGATCTACTGCAGAATCCCTGTGAAGCAGCAAGACGAGCTAAGGGCAGAAAGGATAGAAAGGTTTGTGAAATGAAATGATTCTTTGTCTTCCTGTTCACCAGAGTGAAGGAAATCTGCCAGAAACTGTGAAAGTTCCCTAGAAACTGAAGATGACAAATGTGGGAACATATGGACATGCCACAAAAATTATGAAAAATTAGAGAGGAACCCCAGGATTAATTAAAAACACCACAGAGCAGGGCTGGATCTTCTCTCTGCAACAGGAGCGTACCCAGAGAAGGTAATGTGACCACCACATTACCAACAGCAATTAAAAGATTATTTGGAAATATACAGGCCTACGAATCTAACCTTGTATTGGAAAAAATTTTACAGGCATTAATAAGAGACAGAACGGAAGCATAGATACAGATGGAGCAGATACAGTGTGAATGTTGAAATGGTCATAATTAAAGTTTAGGAATAGAGCAATTACCAGTTCAGACTATGGACAATCCGTTCTGCATCCTGTGTCTAATACTGGCCAGTGTCAGATGTTTCAGAGAAATGTGAGACCTCCTTCTATTGATACCTGGATTTCTATTGGTACAGTTAGGAAGGGTCTTCCACCAGGATCTGATGGGCACTAGGGACTTAGCTATCGATTAATTTAATAATCATGTAACCACATCACATTTTAGTAGTTACACGATTATTTGACAGTCTCTCGGGGTGGGACCACAGCCAGTGCAGTTCCAGCCCCACTCTCGGGGAACCCCTGCCATCCTGTGCTGTTGCCTCTGTAACAGAGGCAGCAGTGCGGGGTGGCAGGCAGAATCCAGTCTTCCAGGGGATCCAGCATTCCCATGGAGTAGCCCCTGTCTGAGCGGAGAGGGAGGCGAGTTCCCTGCAGACAGAGGCTGTGCTGGCATTCCACAACAGTCTTTCCTACCCTACCTCCCCCAGCCCTGCACTGCTGCCTCTGATAAAGGCAGTGGTGTATGTGCAGGGCAGGCAGCTCATGTCTGCCTCCCTCCTCCCCCCACTGCTTCTGTGGGAGGCAGCAAGGGAGGGGGCAAGTGGCTTTGCGGGAGCTGATACACGTGGGCAGCCAGCTTGAAAGCCGGCTTCCTGCGTGTAAAAGCTCCACCTGCCTCCTCACCCTTTGTTCTGCTGCCTCTCTATCAGAGACAGCAGTCGGGAGCAGGTAAGGCAGCTCTATCGGATCTGGTGCTCAGGGGGGCTGGCTTAAAAAGGAGAGGCAGCAAGGCGGGAGGAGTGTGCAAAGTCGATAGGATGAACCGATAAGCCCAAGCTTATTGGTTAATCATGTGGTTGACTACAGTCTGACATCCCTAATGCACATATTCCACATAATAAATTCTCTGAATTTATGAGGATAAGATAGGGCTGTGGAGAGGTCAAGCACTGGTGGACTTCATTTCTTCCTGTCCTCCTCAAGAACTCCCGCTGAGTAGAGTTACAGTTACAGTTTTCAGTTTTGGCTGGCAAGTACATCTAAACTGCCAAACATCTTGCTATCTGGACCTTATTTAATAGTCAGAGATAAGCATAGAACTACACATGATCTGATAGATGGTGTTAGTGGTTAAAATCTTTGCTAGTTTAAATTGCTGTACGGGGGATAAATATGGGGAAGGGTATTCTATTAGCAGATTTCAAGCTTATATATGCCCAAATTTGTTTTCTGTAAATAGCCATGTCCAAAACAAAATGCAACATTTTAACTAGTTATTAACTCCTTGACCTCTTTAAGAACTGACTTGATTCCTGGCCAGTAACGCACATTCCGACTTATTTAGTGACAGAGAATTAAATTCCTGATTTATCACTAATCAATCACATTATAGGAAAAGGGACAAAATAGAAAAAGCAAGTTCTTAAAGGAATCTGATCATGTTTTCTCTCATTGTTTCTCTCTCCCCCAGTCTCCTGTAACAATTTTCTTACCTTCTCCATGTCCTCTGAATAACAGTAGCAGCATAGTTCTTTTTCCGAAATAGCTCTTTTCTTGTTCTTTCCTTTTCTATTATCTGCATACGGATCTCTAATGGGATAAGTTCAATATTCATACCCTGACATGCAACATGGGAACAGA
Organism: Apalone spinifera; assembly: GCA_030068395.1. Classification (NCBI taxonomy): domain Eukaryota; kingdom Metazoa; phylum Chordata; order Testudines; family Trionychidae; genus Apalone; species Apalone spinifera. Next base: position 135,000,792 of record CM057846.1, read on the forward strand.
TTCGATGATCTGCATTCTTGGACCCATTTATATCTATTTTTTCCAAGTTTAGACTGTCATCAAAAACAGCATGCACTGCTGGATCACTTGGCACAGATCTTGTAGTTCCTGCTTTGATAGACAGTAAAGGGCAAGTCTTTTTTGCTAATTCATTATTTGCCACACTGTTAGTTTGTACGATGGCATGTGAACTGTCATTTCTGATGTTTACAAATCTCATTTTGGCACTTCCAGGTCTGCTGGAGCCAGCCGGGGAATATCTCTCGCTGTTTAACTCTTTATTTCTTGCTTTCAGCTTGTGCAGTTTGCTTTTTGATAGAGTTTCACACTGCCTCGAATTCCTTGCATTTCCATCAGTGCAGTTAGTATTCTGCAAGTGCCCTGTTGTTCCTTCACAATGGCTTCTGCTGCTAACTATAGATTGACTTTGATCTGCTAATTTCTCCCCAGCACTGACTGTGTTACAACGAGGGATGTGCTTTTCATTTGCATGTGCTAAGCCCTTTGCCCTTGCAGTCTGCTCCTTGCGCTTTTCACCATACCACTTTGTAGCTGCCACAATTTGGTTAGCTTCAACTTTGGCACCATCATTTTCTTTACAATGGAAATGGATACAAGTTGTCTTGCTTTTGGTGTGTTTCCTGGACAATTCTTTAGGGAGATGAATGAAAAGAAAAAAGAATGTTACAATCAGTGATACTGCAAAAATAAGCTTTTTTCCAAATTCATTTTTGCATAGTAACAATTATGTGGCACACTGAGGTTTAGAAATATTAACAAAAGAAAGAGAATGGGCAGGAAATATGGGGGGGGAGGGGAAATACCCACATAATACAAGGAGTCTAACTTTTTTATTTGGTTACTCTGTAAAAATTTGATTTCTTTGGTTGATGCTAAATTTGAATTGGATATGTAGACTAGCAAACACTGAGAAGTAGTGTTCACCTATTTTGATATGTTAGTCTTCTTTGTGAAAATGGATTCAATGTATGATAATGGAATATCCAATCCTACCTACACACCAACTTGCTACATTGACTAATGTACAGCAGAGTACCACCGCTCACATTATGTCTAAGAAGTTTTTGATGTAGCCATGCTGTATCCTGTCATATATTGAAAATTCCTCTCTGTATTCATAGTGTAATACCCTGCTACAGACTCAATTTCTAGATCCCTGCTCCAACATCCTAAACCACATTTCAAAAGTACCAGTTTGCCCCTGCTGTATATTTTCTATTTCCAGGTCCAGACTGAAAGACATGTCTATGTGACAATAGCTTCTAAACATTCTGGTGATAATAGCTTGAAAGTGGGAATGGAGCAGAAAAAGAAAATCTCATAGATTGTTTCGTTTGGCTGCAGTGCAGAATTTGTTCAGTTAGGAGCCCTGAGGGATACAGAAAATGCTAGAGTACAGAAAGGAGTCAATATGGCATGCAGATACAGCTAATGGATAGATAAGAGAAAAAATACATGTGTTATTATAGCATGCTTGATAAAATACAATCACAGTAGAGCCACAGAAAAGAGTCTTGGGTTATACAGTCCAAGAAAGCACATAAAAACCCATTGGGCTAAATTCATCCCTGCTGTAACTTCTTTAACTTCAGTGGAGAAGTCAGAGATCTATTGTTTGGATAACAGGTTATGGCATATAAGCATTTGGTTTGCAGTAGGAAACAAGGTATTATTGTCCATAATCTCTCAGATTGGGAAAACACGTCAAAAGGGCAGCTCTGTGTTCGGTACATATTCTGAGATTGTTGTTATTGTGACTAATCTACCTGCACAGTGTAGGCAAATAGCCCAGCATGCTCAGGGTGTATAAGAATTTGTTTTTAATGCAGGGGGAGGGAAATTTTTATCTTCTTGGCATATACAATGGGATTAAATAATTTACGCAAAGTATATTTTCCATTTCACACTAAGCTCAGCATGTGTGCAATGTTTAATGCTAATCAGATTTAATTTATTATGTTTTTTCTTTAACAAAAAAAAGTGGGAAGAAGAGGATTTTCCTAATTTGTGTCTATACATTTCTCCGCCAATATGACCAAAATAGGTTGGTTCTCTGAACATAGTGTGACAGTAACTAAGGGCAATATCCTGCTCCCGGTGAAGTCATAAGTAAACTCACACCAATATCAATATGAGCAGGAATGGGTCAATACTAAATACAACTGTCAGCGCAATATCCCTGAGCCCCCAAAACAAATTCATTCCTATGTTGATAAGCAAAGTGATACAACCGTTTAAAAACAGAATCTGTCATACTGAATTCTACAGGTTCTCCTGTTACCATTATGAAGATCATAGATGGAACCTGAATTGAAGTTAGCCATGGAACACTACTATGTTTAAAAATAATTTGCTGTAGAACATTCTGTGATTAGGCAAGTAAATAAGAGGAGAAAACTGAAAATAGTCAAATTCAGAACAAAAGGAGGGGGACGATAAAAGATACAGACCATATTTAGGAAGGAAGTTATCTTTTTTCTAAATAGGAAAACTAGGGGATAATAATAACTGTTGAGTACAAGTTGGTATGTGAAGTGTGATTAGCATGTGCAAAATTCTCAGCTCTACGGGTGAGGATTAATAGGCATATCTGCTGCTTCATATGAGACAGAGTGAAGACTGGAAAGATGATTGTCTGAGCGAAGAGTCGAGGTTGAAGATGATGGGCGCCTTTAAAATAACTTATTAAAGAAAATGTATACATTAATAGCAGGTGAAATTGCTATCCTGGAGTTCCTTCCAAAGTGCCAGATTTAGGCATTTGTTTTGGACAAAATCCTATGCAAAGTCTTTCTAAAAGGCAGATGTAGCAAAAGTTCTTGCTTCCCAACAGAAAGCCAGAACTTGCTATTTGCTGAAGGCCAAATCCTGGACGCCATTGCAGTTAATGGGATTTTTGTCAGAGAGAAGATTGCAGGATCTAGCCCTTAAAACTAACCCCTATATTCCCAACTTGGTACTTATTCAGGTAAAACTTTCATTGTGAGCCATGATAGTTTAGCCCAAATAAGAACTGATTAAGGGCTTCAGGGTTTGATCCTTACTGCCACTAGTTCTTTGGCACCTCAACCTTTCTGAGCTCATCATCAGACACAAGCTCCCCACAGACCAGCGCACACCACTTTAAAGTATTGACAGACTCTGACTACAGAACAACAGCTGGAAAACCTGCATGCAGCTCTATTTCCATTGCTACATGATCAACACTCCCCACATCACATCTTTGAAGATCCATTGGTCCTACACATGCCTATCATAACACATGGTGCTAATTAATCTAAGGCACTAAATGCCTCAATAGCAACTATGTGAATGAAACCAGACAATCTGTACACTCTCGAATGAACTCACAGGAAAATGATAAAGGGTAAATATATTGTCAAGTGAATGCTTTTCACTAACTGATCAGTCTTTCTCTCTACATATAGACATCTGACCTAAAATCATAGAACTGGAAGAGACCTCAGGAGTCATCAAGTCCAGCCCCCTGCCCAAGGCAGTACCAATCCCAACTAAATCAACCCAGCCAGGGCTTTGTCAAGCCGAGACTTAAAAACCTCTACGATGGAGATTTCACCACCTCCCTAGGTAACCCATTCCAGTGCTTCACTGCCCTCCCAGTAAAATAATTTTTCCTAATATCCAACCTAGACCTCCCCCACTGTAACTTGAGACCATTGCTCCTCATTCTGCCATCCGTCACTACAGTGAACAGCCTTTCTCCATCCTCTTTGGAACCCCCCTTCAGGAAGTTGAAGGCTGCTATCAAATCCTCCCTCACTCTTCTCTTCTGCAGACTAAACAAACCCAAATCCCTCAGTCTCTCCTGATACGTCATGCACTCCAGCCCCCTAATCATTTTGGTCGCCCTCTGCTGGACACTCTCCAATGCGTCCACATCCTTCCTATAGTAGGGGGCCCGGAACTGGACACAATACTCCAGATGTGGCCACACCAGAGCCAAATAAAGTAGAATAATTACTTTCTACATCTGCTGGCAATGCTCCTCCTAATGCAACCTAATGCCATTAGCCTTCTTGGCTACAAGGGCACACTGTTGACTCATATCCATCTTCTCATCCACTGTAATCCCCAGGTCCTTTTCTGCTGAACTGCTACTTAGCCATTCAGTCCCCAGCCTGTAACAATGTTTGGGATTCTTCTGTCCCAAGTGCAGGACTCTACACTTGTCCTTGTTAAACCTCATCAGATTTCTTGTGGCCCAATCCTCTAATCTGTCTAGGTCACTCTGGATGCTATCCCTGTGTAGCCAGACAGGAACCCCCCCTGTAACATCCATTTTTGCTTGCCTGGAGCATACAGGGCACACAGAGCAGTAAAACAGTATGGTCTTTGAAAGCCTTGAACAGGAGGCTCAGACATGCGAGTTCACAGTGCCCTTGACTGAAACCTATATTGATACAAACACACAGCCGTCCGCGGGGGGAGGAATCTTCCGCCCAGCAAAGAATGTCCAGTACTCCTAATTTAGCTCTCTCTCTCTTACAAGTGTAAATTATTTAAAACTCCCTTGTAAGAACTGGCGCCACAAAACGGACCAGTACAATTTGGCATCTTAGATAAGAAAGAGGATACAGGTCCCTATGGGTATAAAGATGGGTCCAGCAGCACACTTACTTTGAGCGTCAATCTACCATCTATCTGCTGGTCGGGTTAGGTGATTGGCCTCCCGACGTTCCACAGGGACACCCACCTCGTATTCATCTTTCCTAGGAACTGAGGGACTGGCCCTGGCTTGACCCGCTGGAGTCGAGAGGCACAGAAGGGGGTAAAAATTGTACCTGGATGTGTCCTCTGTCTTCAGTGTACACATAGATTTAGAGCTCTTTAAAGATTAAGCTGTCACTTGGTACCAT
>CM057846.1:135035626-135062517 GCA_030068395.1 Apalone spinifera
GCTAGGACTATAACAGGGTTTAAAAGAGAAATAGATACATTCATGGAGGTTAAGACCATAAATGACTATTAGCCAGTATGGGTAAAGAATGGTGTCCCTAGCCTCTGTTTGTCAGAGGATGGAGATGGATGGCAGGAGAGAGATCACTTATGACTAGGGATGTAAAATCTTGTTTAATTGGTTAACTGGTTAAACATTCAATTTAACTGTTTAACCAATTAAATGGTGAGGGGGAGCACCACCTGCTGTGGATGGGCTGGAGCAGCTCCCCCACCACAGACAGGGCTGCTTTGGATGGGCTTTGGATGCTTTGGATGGGCTGCTTTGGATGGGCTGGAGCAGCTCCCCCACCACAGACAGGGCTGCTTCCTACAGCAAGCAGGAAGGCTGCTCCAGCCCCTACTGTTTAACCGCTTAACCATTAACATCCCTAGTGTAGATCAAAGCAATGTTTCTATAACTGCTGGCAGCTAAAATGATATGACTATATCTGTGTAGTTATGATTTTCTTTTGTAGTTTCTATTATTTCTAAACTTTTCTAAAAAATAAATTTTGTTTATGATAAAAAGTCACAGGAAAAAACATATAAAAGTAATGATAGCAGAAAAGTTTCCGATATAGCTGTTCTTTAACATGTAAGCCATTTAAATGTTCAAAGACAGCTACTGAACCCATTTCACCAATCGTAAATAAAATTTAAATTGATCTCATTTATAGGAAAGAGAAAAAATACTATGAGATTTTAGGAGATTAAAGGGTACTTGAAGAGAATTATGGTGACAGGAGGTAGTTTTTCTGTCTTCTCTCAATGAACTGCAAATCATTCTTATTCACAGCTTGAATCTCTCTGGGAGTCAAATGGCAGAGGTTTTTGACAGCTGGGAGTGGAGCCGGTCCAGGGGGCTGGCAGTGAGGAACTAAGCCCGCCAGTGGGCCAGGGCGAGGGGGAAGGAAGTCTAGGTGGTGGGCCAGAGCCAGTAGCAGAGCCAACAGTCAAGAGGAGGACCCAACAGAGAGGCTGGTGGCTCCCCAGGAGAGCCCGGAGGGTGACAGCTGAAGCCCCAGAATTGACCTCCCCTGGTTCGACAAACTTCCTTGTTCAAGATCAGTCAGCCTTCAGATGATACTGAGCCAGGGAAGTCCAACTTACTTATACTACTTACTGTTCTATGAAATGCACCATACATAAATCATTCCCTACTGAACTAATTTTGAGCTCTTTTTTTTGCCCCAAAATGCCATTTATTTTACAATCTACCTACAACAACATTTTAACTCCATGAATGGATTTGTAAATTTGTGACAGCTGACCTTTAATGAGTGTCTGTATCACTTCTTTGTGTCCCATCTCACAGGCTCGGAAAAGCGGAGTGTGCTTCATTACATCAGATGCATCTACCTGTGCGCTATGTTCTAACAGCAATTTCACGGTGCTGATGTGACCCGAAAGGGCAGCAGCATGCAATGCTGAAAGCAGAGTTAGGGGGGAACAATTCACCATATAATAGGAATTAGACAATGACAATTATAACAGTAAAAAACAAATATTTGTTTCAATAATCGTGGGGGAGAGAACTGCAATTCAATCATAAAACTTTGAATAGTTCAAACTATAACAAGTCACTGGCAATCACCACTTCTCCTTTGCCATGCAAATGCAACAGCCTGCATGATATAAAAAGACAGCAGTTCTTTGACACATTCTTTCCTTGTGCAGACATAGTCAAACCTCACCAAGAAATTATATTGAACTGATGGAAGGACAGTAGCTTCTTCCTACCATAACACTGTATCATGCATGCTATTGCCTCTTTTACTGCTCTATAGTGAGTTGCCCCACTGAAGGCATTGCCTATTGCGATTGCAATAAAGAGAAACAAATCCCTTGATAATTGTTCTGAGATTTTCCACCTAAATACCAGATATTCTTTCAGACATCAAATAAAGGGGTTTCATTTCACACTAACATGAGAGAAATATTTTTCTGCAAAAGATCTTGGAGATGTGCTGCCACGGGATCTCTCTTCTGAGGAAAAGGGAGTGGAAAGTGCACAAACCAGCTGCAATAAATACTGCACTAGAGATAGAGATATAGTGAAAATTATTGTACTATAGAAACAAGGAGGCAGCTGAAAGCAATTGCTTTCCTCCCATTCCAGTATATTCTCTCTCTCTCTCTAACTTTGCATATAGTTTTGTAAATTTAGGGGGGAAATTAAATCTTAGTGGGTACTAAGAGTCAAGAAGAGAGCTAGTGAGTGATGAAGGATGGTTTCTTTATATGGCAGGGAGCGAATATCCAGGTTTCCTAATGCTTTATGTTTTAACTCTGTCGATATTTTTAAGAAAATGTGGTTTTGGGGCTGTGTGGAAACCCATTTTCAAAAGTTAACCTCTTTGCCATTTTGCCATAATCCTATGTTAGAAGAGAGAAAGAGTAGTGAAAGCAAGATGAATTTTTCCTCCATGGCAGAGGGAGCTAACAAATTGCAACTTTAAAGGGGCACACTCCTCACGAACCATGTGAAGGACCAGATTCAAGGCTCTCTGCTCCTTCCTACCAGGGAGAAGTCATTTGAGAGTAGTTCCTGTGCTCTCTTGATTGCTGAGAATCAGTTACTCACAGCTATTCAAGTTCTGGGAGCAAGGGGAAGAAGCAAGGATGGCACGCAAATCAGCAGATTCATGGCACTCCAAAAATGCTGGGAGTGGGAGTAGTAGGACGTGCAGAGCTTCCGCGTGGAGAAGCAGAACAGAGAGGGGATGAATGGGCCACAGGTGGAACCCCAGTGGACCATGGGCCGCAGATTGCCCATGACTGTGGCCATCTGAGATGTAGGGCCATTCATACTGCCTACTCACTAGTCTTGGTTGCACATTGCACTGCTCCTTCCTAAACTGCTCCCCCTGCACTCAGGAGTGTAAGCTACAGTATAATCCTATAAACAGATTTTCATTTAGGAATATGCTTAGCTAATAAAAGGCCAAATGTTCCTGTCTCCTGTAGGAAATGGCAGGCAGCAAAAGGGACCAGCAAAAGGCTTGGGAGCCATGGAGAAGATTCTCCTTGGGATTGCCCCAGAAACCAGGGAAATCTCTTTGCATGAAAGTCACATGGGATAGGTTTTGCACACTCCTATCCTTTCACATTTCCACTGTCTTTTCTTACCCCTCAATTTATGCATCCTCCACCTCACTCTGGTTCAGCCATAGATTACAGCACAAATTTGTTAAAAGGGCTTGAGATGGCCGCAGGAAGTGAACGTGTTGTCTGATTGTAAATTATGTTACTGTCATCCATAATATCAACCCTCTGGAGCTTTCATCTCACTCTATATTTTAGAGTGCGTCTGTCTGTCTGAGTGCCTGTGAGTCTGTCTCTTCAAGAACTCCTTCAAAATAGTAAGATCTACGGCCACCAAATTTGGTATGCTTGCTCTTCTTCTAACTTAAAGCCAGGTCAAGGTGTGGTTGTGCCGGGACAACTGGAAGCCCTGGGAAAAGGAATGTTTTCTATAACATGCAAAGGGAGGGGCTGCTGTTTGGAGGGACGCAATATGAGAGTGACCCCTGGGAGCAGCAGTACCACCAAAGGAGTGGCCAGCAGGGGTGGGACTCTGCCATCTTGCCTGCAAGCACACTAAATAAGTAGTCCTCCTGCCCCAAACCCTTTCCCCCACTCCCAGTCCTTGGCCACAGTGCCGGGGGAGGAGGGTAGAAAATGCCCAATAGCTAGGGAGGGGTTAGGGAGAGAAGACACCCCTGGAGGTTGTGGGGGGAAGAGGAAATGGGGGAGAGAAAATGCCCCGGGGCTGCTTGGCTGAGGGAAAGAAAAAGCCCATGTAGGATAAGACCCCCACCCATAGCCCATTCTTATCCCCACCCACCAATACTCACTCTCATCCCACCTTGCCCCTAGCCTCCTGCACTCACCCACATTCCCAGGCCCTGCCCCAAATATGCATCCCCCACACCACCAGCCCCTTGCCTTTAAGGACCTGGACAATGCCAGGTAAGTCTGCTAGTCTCAACATATATTTGTCAAAATACAAGTTTGGATAACTCAAGTGGTTGTTCATGGAAAATCAAGCTACACAGAATGATGAGATTTGTTGAAATGCAGAGCCAATGTTTTGAATGCTTTGGGGAGCACGAAAGAGCACATATATCTATGACTATATATATCCTGCACCTTAGCAAAGGATTGGGCTACATAACCTTTGCGGTCCCTTGTAACCCTGTTATTCTAAACATTGAGATAGTAAGTTGAACAATGAAGAAAATCAGTCTCAAAAGTATATCTCTGGTACATCTTTGTCCTACAAATTACTTTTCTGATTACACAAATTCTGAGAAATTAAGAATGAATATATAAATACATTCAAAAACGCCAGTTACAGCAGATTAAACGATTCTTCAACACATGATTTTTTTTATGATTACATGATCTGTCCTTATTTAAAATTTCATTTTTCCATAGAATAAAACTAAGTGCATTAAAAATATAGAGGTGTCTCTAATTTTCTCAAGTTTAACGTACATATTGCCAAACAATGATCATGCCTGAAGTGATGGGTCAGAGAGAGACGGTGGATGACACCAAGTCCTTATTCACCTTTTGTGCTTCTGTGCAAGGAGTAGCTAGAATCCTATAACGTGCATTCACTGAATGCTAATGAAAGAAATGTTTAGTGCTGTCTCAAACACAAGACATAGTTACAAGGACCACTGGTGGGAGGTATTGCTTGCAGCACTCTGCTACAGGATATATCAACGGCCAGTCTTGTGTATGCTCCTTCAGCATACTGAGACATTGTGCCTGCCTCCGTTTGCCACAGGCTGAGTGCCTACTTGTGTGCCCCCGTACACAGCTGTGGCTCTAAAAGCTGCAATCTGCTTCACACAGTGCATACACAGTAGTAAAAAGAAATCCTAAAATATGTAACCATAATAACTGAAATCATACATGCACAGTAACAATGATCCAAATTTTTCCATAGAAAATTTACACTGTACAGCCAATTTTTTAAAAAATACACCAATGCTTAATTGCTGGGGTTATCATTGTGGAAAAATCATTAATTATGTACAGAAGCTTCAGTTACATTGGTGAAAAGAAGCCAAAATCACTGAAAGCTCCACTGGCAATTTGGGCGGGTGATTGGATATACATGGAAATTTGACAAGAATGAAGTCCCTGCTGGCTTAGCAGATTTGGATAAATCTTGATTTCATGTTCTGACCTCACAATAAACTCTAGGATCTGTTTCTGTACTGCACTCCTTATGAAACTGAATGCAGTAAGCTACTCAATCAGATGACACTGGGGGGCATGCAAAAATACAATAGAAAAAGAGCTGCTGTGTCAGCTTGGCCTGGTTCTTTCCCTTCATCACTCTTTTTGACGCAGGCATCTTGTATCACCACTCTGTGCTCAATGTTTTCTTGTAAGCCTAATTTTCTGTGATGGAGTCACAGTGACTGAAGAAATTCTTTAGCCAGCTGGTCACAATAGAACCTTTGTTCCACCGACAGTCAGATCTCTCACCATTGTATACAGTCGGTGACGGCAGAGCTATAAAGCTGCCCATGCAGTACTCCAGCAGTGCTGATCCCTGAGAACAGTGAAATTCCTTTTCCTTGGTGTCATTTTCCTACACAATGAGAAACGTCTTGATGTTCTATCAAAGTTTGGGTCTGAATGGAGATTTTGCTTTTTATAAGTAAATGCATAAAAACTATGCTAATGTGATGTTATATCTGAGCTTTACCCAGCACAAGCACAAATGTCAGGAAATACAAACTTGTGGTCCCAACAGCAACTGTATCACAGTCTCCTTTGGCTCATGCACTGTTTTCTATTGTCACCTTACTTGCCCAAAAAACATGGGAAACAAAGCCTTCTGAAAAGATAAGGGAGTGATTTTGAGGTGCTGTACATGGAACATTTTTTGCTAAAACATATATCTTAAATACAGCCACGTTCAGACTGCTTGGGAACAAGAAAGGAACCACCGTACTTCTTGACTTTAATGTGTGTGGCTCAATCAAAGCTATGAATTAATGGGCTTTTTAGGGAATCTTTCATTTTTTGCATTAATTTTTTGGATTACAAAAATAGTCACACATTACTGCAATGTGCTGCGAGAGACAGAAAGGACTGTAAAACAAACCATGTGGCTTATCTGAACACAAAACCCACATCTGAATAATTGCACAAACTCAATATTTGAGATGCTGTACACCGTCTGTTCTGCGAGTTGTAGAAAGCTTTGTTGGTGTAAGGAGCTTTAATAACTGTGGTGACTGCATGGGACTATTACACTTTTAAAGTCTGAACAATAATATATAGCAGAATTTAAAGGACATGTCCACGTGGCAGCAGTTATAGCAGAGACTGATAAGACACTGTACCCAAAGATAAAGTGGCAATGGACATTGTTTGTAAAGATAAAATCATCATTGAATTTTATTTCTTATTTCTTTATTTGTTGTTGTTTTATCTCCCTCGTCTAATGAAAGCTATTATAAAAACATGTAAGGCTTTGAACTATATCTAAATTTGTAGGGAAACATGGTTTTGCATTCTGTTTTATTAACTAAAAATAGTATTTGATCTTGTAATTAAAAAAGACTGTCATAATGCATACATAGGTACAATCAAAGGAGCACAGTTAAGGTTAATTAGGTTTACGCCTTCTCCTCCACCCTTCTTGAGGTATAACTTGGCTGCAGCGTTAACCAGAGACTGATTACTCAAGTAAGCCAAGCCCGAGTAGGAATGGCCACAATATAAAGCCATACTCAGATAATTCCACACTGGTGCTGCATCACTTGTGTTAAGCCCTAGCACTTCTGCGGAGTATAGCCCATGATGTTCAGCACTGCTGTAAGCTGAGCCATTCTATGATTCTTTTTAAGTCAATTGTGGGAGAATTTCTCTTGGCACACAGGGACTTGTGGGAAGACATGGGAGGATTAACACCACTTGATCTGTTTAGCTTGGGTCTTCACTGCAAAGTAGGTACATTACCTGTCTAAGTATAAAAAATACATGGGCTTTCGCTTAACATATATACCTCAGGACAACTAGCCTGGGTATATCACCACACTTGGATGAAAGGGTAGACAAGAGCCAGGTTAGGGGCTACCATCCAAAAAAGAACCTGAGTTGTCTTTGGGGCAAACTTATATCTCATATGAGGGCCTTAGACTTTGTCTTAAACTGAGTTAATTCTATAGTGACTTACCCTTAAGTTAATTACTTTTGAGTTAGCTTGAGAGAGGCCATATTATGAAATAACACTTGTGTAGCTGAAAGTGGTTAGATTACTGCACTATATTAATAGCACAGAGATATCTGCTAGCAGCTGATGAGCTATTTCAAGCTTTAGCTTACATCTACTGATGGACCCTCCAACTCATGTTACCGGTCTGTGTGTGTGGATAGGACACAAGATAGGGACACTATTCAAGTTATAGCTTGAACTAACTTTGCAGTGATGACAAGCTCTGAAAGGTTTATAAAAAGAGGTTTTCAGTACAGGAATTCAGGAGTTCTCTATTCTGATCCTAGGTATCGAATGGTGAACTAACAAAATGAAATCACAAGTATTAAGGAAATGGAATGTGATCAACCAAGAAGGAAAGAAATATGTTTATTTAAACACTTTAACACTTATTCAATTCAATTGTAAATACATGGGAAAAGAGCTTTTAGGAATTCAATTCCCCACATTGTAACTAATAAAACATTCTAATATACATCTCTAAATCACCCAGAAAGTTAACAGATGAGATGAATGAAAAATAATTAGAACAAACCCTGAAAGCCAATAAACAAAAAAAATCACAATCAAATCCCTCTCCCAACAAAAAATTTTCAGACAAACTCTTTTTTTTCAAGCCAACTTTAAGTAACAACAGTCTGTCTATTCACTATAAGTGTTAAAAATATCATAGTCCGCTTCCGAACAAGAGTGATCTGTCATAAGCTTCAGGTCCAAAATTCTTCTCCCTCATATTATGCTATGTGCAGATTGTCTGACTGGCTGTCACCCCTATCTCCTACAGGTCATGCATATAGGTGTGCGTACACGTGGATAGCTTGTATAGCACTTTGGAATCCTTTGCGATTGAAGGTGCTGTATCAGTATAATAGCATATTATTATTACACAACTATGACTTTTTCTATTAAATGGGATTGAATTCAGCTGCTAGGAGAACCATAATTTTGGACTTCATGACTTTTATGTGTTTTAATTCTGAACCACTGTGCTACTTTCATTAAGCTTTTTACATTGACTAGATAATAGGCTGTAGAAAAACCTGTTGGGCTATCACATATAACCTCTTGCATTGGCACAATTTTTACCACATGAATCCTATTAATACTATATATGTCCTATTGATAGCTTTCATGCTGACAAGAACTACTTTTCTGGGTAATTTATTATACAGTAGACTTCCGATAATCCAGAACCTATGGGACTTAGGTGGTGCCGGATTATCAGATATGCCGGACTATCAGGAGGTACTATAAGCAGGTTAAATATATACTGCATACATTATATACTGTATATAAAGTGTTCTTAACCTTTTTATTGTACATACTGTATGCAGTATACTGTAATGTTTTAGTTTTTTTAAGCCTTTTTTACCCTTTTTGCTCAGTTCAGCTGCTGCCGCTGTTGCCTTGTGAGTCATTTTTTGACGAAGCTCACTCACTAGCTCTTGCCATTTTGATGTCGGACTATCAGGAGTGCCGGACTATTGGATGCCGGACTATTGGAGTTTTACTGTATTACCTACAAGTTTTCTTTGGCTATTGAGAAATATTTACTTATATTCAAACCGAAATATTTCTGTTTTTTTGTTTTTAGATAATTACTCATTTTACCCTTCAAAACTACAAAAAGTAACTCCCTTCTAATAATAATCCCTATTTAATATCTGCATATCTCCTTTTTCTCAATTATTTTTCAAACAGAACTGCTGTCATCTGCATATTAAATTGTTGCTTTCTCCCCATACTGAAGATCCTGGCACAGCTAATGTGTAACGTTAAGTCCATGCATAAATGTTTGTAGGATTGTACTTATTTTTATAAAATGACTAATGATTGTTTCTGGCAGTTTTTAAATCAAATGCAGGCAACTAATAGCTCTTTATTGTAAAACAAGCCTTACCTGTTCCAGCATATTTATCTGCCATGTTGATGTCAATGTCCAATTTTAAATTCAGCATAGTCCTGATGACATCATCACTGCCTTTCCCAGCTGCCCACATAAAGGACGTTCTTCCCTCTAGATCTGAGTCATCTTTCACAGAGGAATGTTTCAAAAATACTTCAACTGTTTCCTGCAGGAAAACTTCACTGTGTAAGAATGCCACTGGCATTAACATAAAGAAAGAGCCTCTAATGACAGAAGAAACGATTGTTATGTTTTGCTTAGCAGCTTTTGATTAAAAAGCAAAATAAAAGCTTCCTTTTTTTCCTTTTTCAAGTCTCAACATTGCTGGCTTGTAATATCATCACTTGTATAGTGTCGGAGGAGTCTCATTCTTGATCACTGTGTTATTCTGTTACTATACCTATTTCTTGTTTACAACAAACATGGCTTTGTCACAAGTTATGAATAAATTGGTCTTATTCTGATACCATTTCTTGCTTTTCTGTAACCTGAATTTTACCATGAAGCATCATGCATACATAATTAGAATTCACAAGACATACAATCACTGTGAGGGAAATGATTGAAAACATGACTAGAAATAACCGTGTTGATATACAGCTGAGCAGTTCAAGAAAAAAAATCCTTTTCTTTAAATTTGAATACTACTCCACATGGATACAATTTAATTTTCCAAAGCTCTTATAACAGTTCCACCATATGATAGGTAACATCTCTGGAGACAAAACTACTATTTCTAATAATCAATAAAGTAATCAGATTATTGAATTACTAAAATATAGTAAATCAAAGATTAACAAAGATATTACAGCTTAGCCCAGGCTTTTCTGTGTAATTGACAGACTAGACCCTCTCTAAATCATAGGAGAAAAAAAAAAAAACTTACTGCACTTTTCCCTTGAGTGATGCTTCAGTTTTAAACTGTCAATGACATAAGAACTTTTTAATTCACCTCCCAGCATCAATGCTTGATTAGTTTCTAAAATAGCAAACTATAAGAAAAAGAACATAATGGTCTAAAACACAGAAAAATCACTCTTCCCAGCTCTCTGGGCTAGGTATATGTGCTCTGAGCTCACAAGGACCAACAGCTGAAAGCCAGCCAGTTATATTGTTCCTTAAATCAGCTTAAATTCCTGTAAGCTGAGTGCTTTAGCGGCCACCTAGGAGATTCAAATGCCAGACAGCTAGCTGATCAGCAGAGTGCCCACAGACAGCAGCATGTGTTTTGTGGTGCACATTTACGAATGCCTCAGCGCACATAACAAAATTTATTGCGCATATAGATGGAAAAAATTAGAGGGAACATTGGTTTACTCTACCACTCGTTTCAGTATAACTTACATTGCTCAAGGGTGTGAATAAGACAAAGCTTGAGCTATATGAGTTACATCAACATAAGCACAAGGATGGATTCCACTATGTTATTGTGGAATGTAGGTACCATGTTTAATGGTGGTGGATTTATTAAATTGAGGGAAGAGCTCTCTCCTGTTGGCAGAAAGCATCTTCACCAGATGCTTGATCAGTGGCTACCAATGTAGTATTTCTAGTATAGATTAGCCCCAAGTCAAACACAAGTTGTTCATCTCAATACTGGAATAACTTGGTGAAATGTAATGACTGAAGGTCAGACTAGATGGCTAAATTGGCCCTAAGCTCTGTGAATGTATGCATCTAACTTGCAGAACAACAATCCCTGCTTCTGAAATAAACCCACTTATTTAACCTGATGCTGGTTCTGTAGTTAACATCTGTAGTAAAGGAAGGGATAGTAAGATTTATTTCAAAGCATTAGCTTGGGAGATGAAATTATGGACCCTAGAAGGAACACATGAAGGGCTAGTACAAATGCTTAGTATTTGATAGTACATACATACCACTTAATACATACATTAAAAGTGGCAAAGTGTAAAATACTTACACTTTCATTTTTTATCACTTTGTCTATGCTAAATGAATTATCAGGTGAAGACACAAGGAAAAAATAAATGCTAAAAGGTACCTTTGTGGAAATAACTTGAGAAAGTTTGTATTCAGTGAATTGACTGGAATATTACAATCTTAGGACAGTGAAGTATGAACATTCAAAGCTCAGGACAGTCAAAGATGAACACTAGTGAGTTCATCTTGATTTCCTGAGCTCTCTAAACAGTGAGTAAGCTACTGTTTGAGTTGAACTTAATATATTCCAGTAGTTCCTGAAACTGGGAAAGAGCTGATGGAGCTGTCTTCTGAAGGCTGGGTTTTGTAGCCTGGTAGAAGATGAGATGGGAAGCTTAAACCGGGTTGTCTATACAGACAGCATCAAAGCAACAGAGTTCCCTTTTAAAAAGGAACTGTGGTTGCGAAAGGTAAAATATCTTAGTACTACCACAGAACAGGGGCAAACTGGCAATGAATTTATGCATCTCTCAATGAGGCTTCAGTCATTCCTCTGAGAACATAAGAATGACCGTACTGCATCTGACCAATGGTCCCATCTAGCCTAGTATTCTATCTCTGACAGTGCCCAAGGACAGGGAAGTAGTGGAGTCTCCATCCCTAGAGGTGTTTAAGTCTCGGCTTGACAAAGCCCTGGCTGGGTTGATTTAGTTGGGATTGGTCCTGCCTAGAGCAGGGGGCTGGACTTGATGACCTTCTGAGGTCTCTTCCAGCTCTATGATTCTATGATTCTAAGGCTAGATGCTTCACAGGGAATGAACAGAATAGGGCAATTATTGAGTGATTCATCCCTCATTTTCCATTCCCAGTTTCTGGCACTTAGAAAGTTAGGCTAGCCAGAGCAAGGAGTTGCATCCCTGATCATTTTGGCTAATATCTGGTCATTTTTTTGAACCCACTTTGGCCTTCACAACATCCCCTGGCAATGAGTTCCACAAGTTGATGGTGGATTGTGTGAAGCAGTACTTCCTTTTGTTTCTTTTAAACCCATAGCCTGTTAATTTTATTGGGTGACCAACCAATTCTTGAGTTGCATGAAAGGGTAAATAACACTTCCTTATTTATTTTCTGCACCCCATTCACATTTTTTTACATCTCTATCATAACTTCCCTTAGATGCCTTTTCCAAGCTGAAAATTCCAGTCTCTAATATAATCTCTAATTCTAGCCAGGATGGTAGGAATGGCGTCCCTAGTCTCTGTCAGAAGCTGGAAATGGATGACAGGAGAGGGATCACTTGATGATTACCTGTTCTGTTCATTCCCTCTGGGGCACCTGGTATTGGCTACTGTCGGAAGACAGGATACTCGGCTAGATGGACCTTTGGTCTGATCCAGTATGGCCGTTCTTATGTTAATCTCTCCATAACCCTAATAATTTTTGTGACCCCTTTCGGTACCTTTTCCAAGTCTAATATATCTTTTTTGAAATAAGGCAAGTCTCAAGCATGCAAGTTGTGGGCATATCACAGATTTATATAGTGGCATGATGTTATTTTCTATAATATTATACCTTTCATTGTACCATATCATATCTTTCCTAGTAGTTCCTAATATTATGTTAGCTTTTTGACTGCCACTGCACATTGTGGATAGTTCTCTGAAAACAAAGACACCAAGATCTCTTTCTTAAGTGATAACTGCTAATTTAGAACCATAATTTTTATGTATAGTTGGCATTAGGTTTTCTCAATGTGTATTATGTTGCACTTATCAACACTGAAATTTGTCTGTCATTTTGTCGCCTGATCACCTACTTTTGTGAGACCCTTTATAACTCTCTGCAGTCTACTCTGGATTTAATTATCTTGAGTAATTTTGTATTATCTTCAAATTTTGCCACCTCTTTTTCCAGATCTTTTATGAATATGTTAAATAGCACTGATCCCAGTACACATCCTTGGTGATTTAGTCCTCTCTATTCTGAGGGCTGATCATTTATTCCTATTCACAGGCTTTCTGAATGTTTAAATATTCTTCATCCACTCGATCACCCTTATCGATGTATTTGTCAACCCTCAACACAGAATTCTAAGACTGGTGAGCCATTACTTCCCTTTACAAAAGCCATCTTGACTCTTCCCCAACAAATCATGTTCATTTATTTATTTGATAATTCTGATTTTTACTACAATTTCAACCAATTTGTCTGGTACTGAAGTGAGGCTTATGGGCGTGTAATGGCACAGTCACATCTGCCTCCTTTTTTAAAATGTGGCATCATATCAGCTATCCTACAGTCATCGAGTACAGAAGCTAATTTAAAAGATAGGTTACATACCACGATTGATAGTAATTCATATTTGAGTTCCTTCAGAACTCTTGAGTGAATACCATCTGGTCCTGCTGAAACAAAAGACAGGACTATGCAGCACTGACTGCTATTTAATGTATCAATTTGTTCCAAACCCTCCTCTACAACCCCTCACTCTGGGACAACTCCTCAGATTTATATCCTAAAAGAATGGGTCAGGTGACTCTCCCTCATGTTTCGAGAGTGGTGCGGGAGCTGGGAGCCAGTCCATGCCAAAAGCCAGCTTAACAGCCAACTCTTGGCACGCATCAGCTCCCCTGGAGCAGAGCCAGTAAGTGGGAGCCTGTACACGCTGGGAGCTGGCTTAAAAACTACAGAAGCAGCAGCATGGCCACTGGCTGCCACTCCATGCTGTGGGTGAATGTAACACACTGACACAACTACCTGCTTTTTAACATCCCTACTAGAGAAACTGACCCTTATAGTTTGAAACTGCTCAAGTTCCATCATCTTCTCAGATATGATGTTAATATGGAGCTACTCCATATTGGACTATGGAGCTATACAATAAGAAACACTATTTTTTAGCCATGTTTCATGGGACAAAAGCTAGAATTATTATAGGAGATATTAAGAAATTAATCAATTTTTAAAGCCAAACCTACAGTACTAAAGGCCACCAGCTACACAAGTACACCACAGATATCGATCTCACTATGCACAGCTCGTAAGTGCTTGGTTTAAAAATGTAGCAAGGTTCAGAAAGAAATCCACTGTGAAACATCAGCTAATAGGTATATAATTCCGTTTTCTATTATTATGTGGAGTTCCTAGGATATAGACTATTGTTTCAAAATCAATACACAATTTTTTAAATAATCCATCATCTATATAACATACAATACAGGACAATTCTGAATAAAGCTTGCCAACACACCTCTGGATTCAGATTACTCTACAAAACATTTGAAATCTGTTATCAGGACTACTCTATTTACCACAATAATTTGTATAATCTATGTTATATTTTTTAAAAATATGCTTTATATTTGAGCTTTTAAACTGATGAGAACAGATATATCACACTTACAGCAAAGTTGCTCTGTGCCGCATAATGTAAGGGTGTTGCCCCTTGGCTATCAGATGGGATAGTTCCAAGCTTATTTCTTTCTAAGAGGAGATGGACAATCTGTTCATGGCCTGAGAAAAGAGCAGAAATTAACAATGAACAATATATGCACTCGCTAGTTGCTTTGCTTTGTAGATCTTCTTTCCTATTAAACAAAAAAATTAACAAACATTAATAAATATTGGGACATTCAAAGAAAATTTTTAGACTTCATATGAGTTTTATGTTGCATCTGTCCAACATGGCATGCTATTTTTGTTAATGGTGTTTTAGTTCCACTATTCCTTCTATTCTCATTTTTTGCAAGCCACCAGGGAACCATGATAGCCTGGGCAGATGAAACTGAGGAAAAAGTAATTGAGCATCTATTGGCATGGTCTGTTGGTTTGATGATGTTTTCACGCTCTCTTCTTGTGGATTCTGGAGTGACTCTGAAGTCCAAAGTATGATGCGTATGTTCATGAGTAGACCAAGCAAACAAAGTCATTGGTGAATGTCTTAGTAGCTATAGCTATGGTATAATCCTTTTCCCTTGAAGCTAATGGTAAAACACAAAAGGCTATGATAGTGTGCTACTACACCAGCAACAGTATTTATCAGAAAAAAAAATATTATTCTGTAATAAGTGAGGTGGAAACTTCCTTACGGGGCTTTGGAATTACAGCCAAAACCTTGAATTTCACTCAGTGGTCAGTTCAAGACAGAAAAGTGAGCTGTGGTCTGGGCCGATGTGCTTTTCGTATCTGTGTTGCTTAAATGAGCAATTTCGTTTCAAGGCACAGTGTGCTGCAGGAATCAAGTTGGGAGGTCCTTAATCAATTTTTATTCAAGCATAATTTTCATTCAAGATTGTGGTAATTTGACAAAGAAAAAAGATGGGAAAAAAAAGTAACCTTGGGATTTGGCCTCTGGTTATTATTTCTTGCAATCATTTGAAAAAACTTCTAAGCAGTCCCAATTTCTTCACCCAATACTGCCAAGTGTCCCCAAGAACAGCAATTATTTAAACTCTTATGTTCCAATTCATAAAAAATGAATTCTAGATGAGAAAGTTATTTACCTTATAGTTACAGGTGGTTCTTCAAGATGTGTGGTCCCTATTTGTATTCCACTGTGGATGCTCATTCACGTAGGCTAAGTCTACACTGCAGACTTTTGCGCAAGAACATTTGTTCTTGCGCAAAAACTTGAGGAGTGTCCACACTATAAGCCTGTTCTTGTGCAAGAAAGTTTACAGTAGATCATCAGAAGAGAGGGCTTTTTGCGCAAGAGTTATTCCTCTCTCCACGAGGAATAAGCCCTCTTGCACAAGGGCTCTTGTGCAAGAATGCAGTGTGGAGGGGAACAGGGGTTTCCTGTGCACAAGAAACCCCTATGGCTAAAATGGCCATCAGAGCTTTCTTGCGCAAGAGAGCTCCACACTGCCATGGACGCTCTTGTGCAAAAGCACATGCACAAGAAGGTGTAGACATAGCCTTAATGTGCGTAGAGTTAGAGAATTCTTGCAAGTAATGTCTGTTGGTCTGTGCATGTGCCCTTACTATGCTTGTGCCTCAAGCCCAGGGTATAGAGGTAGAACAGACTGATCACCTCTCCAATTCCTTCTCTATTGCAGATTCAGGAGTGATCTAAAACAGAGAGGGAAGCAGGGCGCATAGTGGCATACAAAAAGGTACACACCTTTCAAAGAAAGAGATATGTAACCTACTTTTCTTCTCTGAGAGCTGGTCATTATGTGTATTCCCTTGCAGGTGAATGACAAGCAGTACTGAAGTACAATGCTAGGGTGCAGATGGCAGAGCCATCTGAAAGACGGCCTCTGCTAAGCCATCCTGTACTAACACACAATGTCTCATGAACATGTGGCTGGGAACTCCAAGTAGATACCTTGCAAATGTCAAGTAGAGGTACATCCTGAAGTGATGTCACAGATGTCACTTGCACTTTTAGAATGTCCTTACCCATAGAGGAGGAAGATGTGACAGCGGGTAGAAGAGAAGCATACAGCTGGAGATTCATTTTGAGAGAAGGGGAGTGTCTTCTTATTCAGGAGAGAAGCGTTTCAGCTGAATGGAAAAATACCTTCACTTGACTAAAGAGCATTTCCTAGAGGGATATTTTCTGCTGTTATTAAGGATGGTTTGCATCGCTTGAGAGCAAGGAACTGTCTGGGGCTGAGAGCCATCTAAAACCCAAGCTATGAGATGAAGTGCTTCAGGGTTGGGATGCTTCTCCCAGGTCAAGGGATCCCAAAATGACTGGTGGAACTTGCAACTGATGGCAAAATGCCTGCTAAGAATGTCCACTAACATTCTGAGTTCCCAAAAGATTGGCTGATGATAGGGCAATTTGTTTCTTGATACACCAAGTCTACAAAGTGACTGCTTCCGCACACAGGGGGATGGATCCTGTCCCTCCCTGTTTGTATGTACAACAGACAGTTGTCATATTGTCTGATATTATAAGGACATGGAAGTGGATAAATCGCACAAAGGCCTTGCAAGCTTTTGGATTGCCCAAAGTTCTAGAAGATTGACATGCATCCTGGCTTCATGGGGCATTCAAGTGTCCTGTGCTGTCTGGCTGTTCATGTGGGCCCACAAGCCCAAGAGGGAGGCTTCTATAAGGAACATTCTGTCCAGTGACCAGGAAGGGGACACCCACACATAACTGATAGGGATCCTTCCACCACATTATAGATGACATTATTAAAGAACTGTCACTCTGGTATTCATGCTGTATTTGGCTAGTGAATACATTATTGGGTGTCATGCCTCTAGGCAAGGCAGTGGAATCCAGTGAATGGGACTGTGATGCTGACAGACTAGGTGCCAGGTCGAGCCAAGGCTTCACTGAATAGCAAATATACAGCTAGAAACTAGTCTTGCTTACCTGAGTGTTAGTAATATCAAAATAAATATAAGGTGTGAGAGTTGACAAGAACATGTTCAGTAGATTATAAAATGCTAGTGGGAGGCTGCATGTATTCTTTTCACTCAACTACATTTCATGTTATAAAGTGATAGCAAGCATTTGCATTGTAAACCTCTGTGACTACTATAATAATATAAATACATGGAGATATACCATTTCATAGAACTGGAAGGGACCTTGAGAGGTCATTAAGTCCAGCCCTCTGCCCTCATAGTAGGACCAAGTACCATCCTTGACAGATTTGCCCCAGATCCCTGAATGCCCCACCCCCTTCAAGAATTGAACTCATAACCCTGAGTTTAGCAGGCCAATGTGCAAATCACTGAGCTATCTGTCCCCTCCACCAAACAGGAAAAAACACTTTTACAGTAATGAAAAGGATGGTCTCTAACAAAGATGATGTTAAATCCTGCTCATTAAATGCAAAAAAGCCATTTGTGTGAGATCACGGATCACAGACTTAATTAAGTGCATTTCTCTCCTCTCCCCTTCTCCCCATGAAGAAGGAAACTGCATGGGAGCTGTTTCTATCAGTTTAATTTCTGAAAGAAGATATAAAAATGCCAAGGAAAAATGAGAATCTCTTTGCTGTTTGAATTCTCATTGGGCTAGAGACACTAAATTAAAGCAGAGCTCCTCAGAGTTAACCTGGGTATGCATGAACAGAACATTTGTTCTTTTTGAGAATCATAGATGGTAACTCATTTATGTATTATACTTGTTTGCTTTAACCTTTACATAACTCATTTCCTGTTCCTAGTTCATAAATCTGTACATAGTTTATTACAGGACTGGCTACAAGTATTATATCTGGTGTAATATCTAGGGTGCCTGAGTTGAGGTAAATGGTCTCTGGGGACTGAAGACAACCTGAATATTTTGTGATTTTTGATGTCAGTGATAATTTATCACTAAGTCCATGTTGGCTGAATTCTCATAAAAAAGTTTAGCTTTAGCAAAGGGAAAGTCCTCCTCATGGTCTTTTAAACTTCCATGGGAAATTCCAAAGTTTGTAGCCAGTACTCACAGCACATTGCAATGCCCAAAGCACTTCAAATCATCACTATACCATATTCAATAAAAGCCTGGAACTGAGCTCTGCCTTGTTGTGGCAGCTTATTTAACTTGGAATAGTTCAGACAGTCATACCTTACCAACAGCACTTTGTGGTTAGCTGTTCTGAATTAAAAGCTAGTGAATGTAAAGACTTTTTCCTCCCAACAAGTCTAGGGCTGTGTCTACACTGGCGCGATCTTGCGCCAAAGCGGCCGCTCTTGCGCAAAAACTTGCTGCCTGTCTACCCTGGACGCGTGTTCTTGCGCAAGTAAATTGACGTTCTACTGTATAAAATCAGGGCTTCTTGCACAAGAACTATGATGCTCCTGCTCAGGAATAAGCCCTCTTGCGCAGCTGCTCTTGCGCAAGAGGCCAGTGTAGACAGGCAACATGAATTTCTTGCGCAAGAAAGTCCTATAGTTAAAATGGCCATCAAAGCTTTCTTGCGCAAGACAGTGTCTACACTGGCATGGATGCTCTTGCGCAAAAGCACATGCCAGTGTAGACGCTCTCTTCTGGAAGAGTTTTTGCACAGGAACTCTTCCGCAAAAGAGTTATTGCGCAAGAAGCTGCCAGTGTAGACATAGCCTAGATGTTTATCTCCTTGTCAGAAGAAGTGGACTAGGCAGTTAATTGGGGGATAGGTTAAAAAAAAATCCACTTCCTTAACTGGAACATAATAGCATTTCTCTTCGCTCTGGGGAGTTGGACTGCAGGTGGCTGGTATATGCCAAATTACTCTAACCAGTTCTCAATTAACCTCATTAACTGGAAATGCTATTCGACTGGATCCAGTAGCTTGCAGTATTATCCAAAACTTTGTGTTGAGGGCACCTGAAGGGACAGGGATGACAGGGTTACTGCTTCACTGGAAGATGAAGAAAGCAATCTGCCTTCTCTGTGGGGTGAGGAAGAAGCTTGTCCTGAAATACAGGAATGACTCCTTAGAGGAATGCATAGGCTCTGCATATCTGGTATACAGATCTCATGTTCCCAGTACAGTTAATAAACTGAATAAGGAAGGGATTATGGAGGTCCCCAAGGCATGGGATACCACTAGTCCCAATATAAATGCCCAATGGATGCATTATATCTCCCGTGAAAGCTAAGATTTTTGGAGAAGAAGATCATGGTTCCTCTGTTCCTCTGTATTCTCCCGCTTGACTGGTACCAGGAGCTAGAGTGTGACAGGGAAATGGAATGGGCAGACATTTAGGAGCATCTCCCTGACCATGGGATGGATGTCTTAGTGACAGCTGTCAACAGAATAATGATGAGTGGCCTCGCTCACTGGAGTGTTCGCGCAACTGGTGCTGAGACACGGGAGATGCAAAGGGCTAGTGCCAATGTTCCTGCTGGGAAGCACATATCTCTGCAGACCTGCACCTGGACATTGCTGAACTGCACCTGGAATCCCACTCTCGGTGCCCCAGGTTCAGAGGCTGAAGAGGGCTTCTATCAGCCTCTCTCCCCATTTCTGTGGTGTTACGGCTCTGAGAGGGCAAGCACTGGCAGAACATTGCCTGCGATGGGGAATGATGACCAGTGGGATAGGGACCTACGAAAATGTCCCAAGGCAAGCTTGCCTCTAGGTTAGGGTACCGCCAGAGCCAGTGTAAGTGGCATCTGTACTGTCAGGATCTCCTGTACTGCCTGCAGGGCTTTAGACATCAACAGGACTTCTAGTTGATAGAGGCCCTTGTCACTGTCCAGCACGATAGGTCAAGGTGGGCTACAACCCTCAACCTGAGCTGAGGTCTGACTCCCTGATGAAGGGGTTAAGCTGCCCAACACGGGTCTTGGATCTCTTCCAGCCTTTTCCTTTCCCTCTTGGCAGGTGGGAGATCTTTCCCTCGCAGGTCTCTTAGGCTTCTTGTAGGAGCTGTGGAGGAGGATTGGTGCTGGCTGGATGATGGCACCTGCAGAGAGCTGTGCGCTCATGCTGCAGTGCTCAAGGCCAAGTTGGATCTCTGCTCTGATGCTGGAGTTACTGCCAACTCCAGCAGGAGTGGCCAAAAATGGATGTCCCACTCCTTTTTCGTTTGGGGTTTGAACGATTTACAAACATGACACTTGTCACTTATCTGTCCTTAAGCCAGACACACTAAACAACTATTGTGTGAATTGCTGATGGGAATAGGCCACTCACAGCGATCACAGGACTTGAAGCCTGGTAACCAGGGCATGCCTGGTCTGTATGCAAAATCCTGTCTGGCTTTCCGGAATCAACTAAAACTCACTAACAAACTAAGGGATAACTCTTAGCTGTATTAGCTGGTGGCAAGAAGGAACTGAGAATAGAGGGAGCCAGTGACATCCCTTAAACTTTGCTATACTTGCGTCCCTCCAGAAAGCATCAGAGCCAGTCTCTTATGGATACGATTGAGGGAAAAACTTGGAAAAGCATGGACATCAGTGTTTCTTCTGCTTCTGCATTCATTCACAAATAAAGCCATTTAGTACATTTCAAAGAATCCGGTATTTATCGCCTGAGCAATGCTGCTACTCACAAGTTCTAGAATAAAAACAAATTAGTTCTTTTCCTGCTAAAGTTTTCACTTTATTACTTATCACATATGTAGCACTTTGTAATTTCAGTTGAAGTGCAAAGTTTAACCTTTTAAGCTTTGAAAAAACACTTGTGAACCAGCTCTAAAGTCATATACAATCAGTAATATGAATGATTACATTCTCAGCTGGTGTAAGATAGCATAACTCCATTGACTTTAATAAGGTATGGTGATTTACACCTGGCTATTAGGTCAACTGTTATTTGAGATCCTTAATGTCTCCCTTCAGAAGGATAGGCTGCCAATTATTGTCAACAAAAGGTTGTTAATCCCTTGTTCAAGACACAGCATCTTGGTGGTGACAAACCTTCCAACTATTGCTTTGTTTCTATCCTGCCTTTTTGACATAAGATATTGAAAAATGTTGACAAAGCAACACCGGTAATCTTTAGAATCCATGGACATCTGTCATCCCTCTCAACCAACTTTTCAGCCATGATATATATACAGATTGCACTGTTTTCATTTGGCTAATGATTTTTATTAGCAATGAACAAATGTTGTGTGTCCATACTGATGTTTTTAGATATCTGGGCAGTCTTTGATCAAGAGGTTCTGTTAACTCAACCACAGACCATAGCAGTATTGGCTGCCACTTCCATGATTCTATTGCTTCCTCTTAAAGATCTAGAAGGGTGATACTTGGTAAATGTTCATCTTGTTCAAGGGCTCTCTTGTCCAGTGCTCTTCAGGGTTCTAGTCAGTCACCCCTCCAATTCAATGCTTGAGTCTTCTTGGGAGACAGTATACACATAACATACAGATTTTTCTCTCATTCAAAACCATGCTCTGAAATGTCTGTAGCATGACTGCCAAAAGCTGAAAATGGGCAATCACTTGACAATTATCCGATCTATTCACTCTCTCTGAAGCACCTAACATTGGCCATGGTTTTAACAAAGGATACTGGGCTAGCTGGATCATTGGTCTATCCCAGGATGGCCGTTCTTATCCAACACAGGTGCTGTTATGTCTTTGCAAATTCCTGATTAAGATAACAAAAATTTAGATGAAGGTAAACTGAGGTTTAATACAGACAACCCTCTGGATGATTGGGGGCAGGATCTAGATTTATCTAAGGTATTTATCTGGTGCACATTACCAGTGTCTCGGACTAACTTACAATCAATAATATCACCCGTCCTTGAAATAGGAAAGCGATATTATCCCCATTACACAGATGGATAATTTAATTACAGAGAAACTAAAGGACTTGTCCAAGATTTAAGGAAACTGGGAGTGGAGCAGGGAACTGGATCCAGATTTCCCAAATATGAGGCTAGTGCTCCTATCCAACAGAACATCCTTTGTCCACAATGCCAGAGCTTATTATTTCAGGGGTGTGTACATCCTTGGTCAATAAGATTCACCATTTAAGGAGAGTCTGTATCCCTGACTGCTACTTGCTTTGGTTTTCAGAAAGGTCATGCTCATTTATCTCACGACTGCTGGAAACAATTCTCTCAGATGTGGTTTTGTCACAGTTATCTGTGATGCTGCTGTAATTATGTTTCATTGCTATTTTGTTACTGCTTAGAGACAGCAGCAGAGATCTGGACCACACTATGCTAGACACTATACAAACAGAATAAGAAACAGTTTCTGCTTTGAAAAGCTTACAATCTAAACAGACAAGACAAAAAAGTGGTTGAAGGAAGGAATAGAAGTGAAAAACTTGATTTGCAAATGTCATGTTAGTTGCAGTCCCTCTCCGCCCCTCAGAGTGGGGTTTTGCTGAGATGGGATTAGCGAAAGGGAAAGAGGAAGAGGGGACACTGAAAGAAGGGGCTAAGAAAAGACAGGGAAAGGAAGAAGAGCATGGAAAGAAGGTGGAGTGAGACTGAAGTAAAGAGACTGTAAGGAAGGGAGCAGGAAGGAGAGAGAGCAAGCAGCTAATCAGTAGAGAACAACAAGGGCAAAGTAAAAACTCTGTAACAGGGGTGGGGAACGCTTTTTGATGTGGCCCTTGACTGAGAAGGAGAAACACACTCCCCACATTAGATTTTGTATGCTCCAGCCCCGCAGGGGAAACGGGGAGGGGACAGCTGGAATGCCAGTATGGGCTCCCCAATGCTGGGTGGAAGCCCTGTCCCTTAGGGGTTGGATCCAGGCAGATCCCTGGGCCTGAACTTCCCCAGCCCTGCTCTAAAAGGTATTTACTGTTGACATCACTGGTGTCTGAAAGTCTCTGCTCCTGCTGTCAAAGTGGATCATTCTAGGAGTTTATTCCCCATACCACAAGGCTTCGGGTGCCTCTAAAACCAGCAGTAGTGAGGGCTTCGTAAAGGTAGTTTTTATGTGACTATGATGAGTGAAAAAGATAACCTCACTTGGGCCTCATCTTCCTCCTACAGATCCTTCATAGTGTAGCTGAACTTGCAGCAGCTGCTTGTCTCTGTTCTTTTGGACTGAGTCTCTGGGTACCTTCTGTTGGTATTATTCTAAAAACCCAATATGAGACTACCCTTGAAGATCATTCTGAAGGTACTGCTAGTGCAAAATGAGGTGTCTCAGTTGTGTTAACTATATGAAACACAAAACACAAATGATCTAAATACTACAACGGCTCTGTGACATGGCAAGCCCATCACCTCTCAGTGGCACAGCAGCGCCCGGGGCACTGACATCAGCGGCTGCGCCACGCGACACACCCCGACGTTGCTGCGCATGTTCTGGCGGCCTGATGAGGGGTTTAAATGCGGTGCCGGGGGGCAGGAAGAGGAGAGACATGGAGGAAGAGGAGAGCGGAACGAGGGGGCTGGTGAGTGTGTCAGTTTGGCTCACCATTCAGGTATGGCTCTGTAGTCGTACCTTGGAGGGTCCTGGGTTGGAGCTTGGGAGTGCGGATGGGCCCGAGTTCCCATACCCAGCTGGTGACTGGACGGAGGTGCTGAGGGGGCAAAAGGCAGAAACTGCCCTAAAGACTGACAGGGCTACAGCCTGGTTAACCTCCCATGAGGAGGAGATTGAGGTGGTGGAGACTAAGGAGCGGGTCCAGGACTTTTTATTAAGCCGGCGTCCATAAGATAAACGGCTCCCTGGGTAACGGGGTAGGTCCAGGCAGGCCCAGCCCCACAGGCCAGCAAGTCCTCCTGGCAGAAAAGGAGCCCAGATTAAACCCGGGACAGGACCCTGCTATTTAGTAGGAGGGAAACCCCGTCCCACATATACCACAGGGAGAGAGGGATAGGTGACAAGCTCCTCTAAGCATTATGATGTAATTCAAATTGTTGCTATTGATATTCAAGTCCTGGCTAGTTTGAGTCCTGAGAAACTGCCTCTTCATCTATGCATCCTATTTAAATTGAGAATAGCTAATATGTTCTCAATAACTACTCTTAGATTTGAATGCATGGTCTCCTGCTACAGGGCATTTTCAGTGAAAGACCTCAGACTCTGGAATTTGCTTCCTAGCTTATCACAATTATTCTACAAAAATTAATTAACAGTGTCAGGAAGAGATTTAATAGTAATAAGAGATAGAATAAAAATAGGCAACTGCCCTAAATAAGTTTTACGTTTAGTGTTATTCAATTCACCCAGTAGAGCTGCCCAGTGAAGTGGAGTTCGAAAGAGATTGTCATAAGATGTCACATTGCAGCCTTCATAAGAGGTCAACACATCAACCACTGCCAGATTCCCATCAGCAACTGCAAAATGAAGGGGGGTTCGTCCTTCATAGTCCTGCCAGTTCAATAAAGATTCTGTGGGAGCAGCATCCTGTTTAACAAAAACATCAGAAACATAAAAATATGTTATAAGTTTGAAAGAAAAACTGTATACCCTTAATAGATGGTAAAAAATGCCTCACAACAGGCAAGAGATGAAGTGTCACTAATGAGTACAACAGGGACTAGACAGTTTTATTACCAGTAACTTAAACTAAATCTACAGCTACCTACACATATTTTTACTGATGTTTTTGATATCTAACACAAATTTATCTTGCAGTATTTCATCTTCAGTTCACACCAATGGGTTTTGCCCTAGCCATGTAGTGTGGACATATTTGTACACATACTTAAAGGACTGACTCCAAATTTCTTGGAAAACATAATTTGATCTCCTCACAGTCTCTTTTTTCAAGCTTAACAAACTGTGTAGATGTTTTCTTTATCACAAATTACTTTTAAGATACTCCTCTTTACCACAAATTACTCGTTATTGTTCCCTACACACTTTCTAAAACATGAAGCTCAATTCAAATAAAATCAAAGACCCAGAGTTGTTGACTCGAGTCCCACAACCTGAACTCGAGTCCGACTTAAGTCGCCTAGGTGACTCGACTTGAGACTCGATTCGGGTTAATTGTTTGTGACTTGAGACTCAACTTGAGACTTGCTAATTTTGTTAAATTGACTTGGTGAAAAAATTGTCCGAAAATGCTGATATTGATGGCTTGTACAAAAGTGACTTGACATTTTTTAAACTAAGACTTGAGACTTGACTTGGGACTTGAACTGTAGTGACTTTGAGACTTGACTTGGACTTGACAATGACAACTTGAAGACAACACTGCAAAGACCTTTCAGGTATTTTTTATTTTTAAACACTATAGTTCTATAAAACTGTGAGTTACTAACTGGCTGAAGTTTGGTGATTTAAAGACCTTTTTTAAAACATGTAATGTAAAATTTTATTAAACTATTGAATGAAGTATTGCAGATATATGGCCTCTAGCTATACATTTCTAGAAAAAAGAACAGGGTAGGTACATTTGAACTAAGGATGTTAAGGACTAGTCGACTATACAAATAAGCAAATGCAGATAGCTGAGTTGACTAGTCGACTCTATTCGATAGAGGCAGCAAAGGGGGAGGCGGTAAAGAAGGGGTACTTCAAAGCAGTAGCACTGTGTGGAGCCTGTACCCCGGCTCCATGAGGCACTGCCACTTTGAAATGACTTGGCAGTGTTTCAAAGGGACAGCACCTCACAGCTGATCACGGGCTCTGTGCCGCGCTGTCCCTTTGAAACACCGCCGCAGCGTTTTAAAGCAGCAGTGCCACATAGAGCCCGGGGGCAGCTGGGGACTCCCTAGCTCACCCTGGGCTCCCTGTGGCATTTCCACAGAACCCGGAGTCAGCTGGGGAATCTCCAGCTGATCCTGGGCTCCATGCGGTGCTGCTGCTTTGAAATGCCAACCGGAGCCTGGGATCAACTGGGAAGTCCCCACCTGACCCCGGGCTCCGCACAGCATTTCCCTGGAATCCAGGATCAGCTGGAGATTCCCCAGTTGAACGCAGGCTCCAGCACGGCATTTCAAAGCACACAGAGCCTGGGGCCTCAGCTGATGCTGGGTTACGCAGAAATGCCACATGAAGCCTAGCATTTAAAAGCCGCAGCACCATATGGAGCCTGGGGTCAGCGGGGGACTCTGAGTCCCCCACTGACTCTGGGCTCCATGGGGGCCCTTCTGCTTTGAAATGTAAAAGAGCCCCCACTAGGGCTCTTTTGCATTTCAAAGGAGGAATGCAGAAGTGCCTATCGACTAGTCAAGTAATCGATGGAAATTCCATCAACTACTCAACGTCCACGTAGTGTGCAGCAGCAGTCAAAAAAACCAATAGGATGCTAGGTATTATTAAAAAAGGGATAGAAAATAAGACGAAGAATATCTTACTGCCCTTATACAAAACTATGGTATGCCCACATCTTGAATACTGTATACAGATGCGGTCGCCTCACCTCAAAAAAGATATTTTGGCATTAGAAAAGATTCAGAAAAGAGCAACTAAAATTATTAGGGTTTTGGAAGAGTCCCATATGAGGAGAGGCTAAAGAGACTGGGACTTTTCAGTTTAGAAAAGA
>CM057846.1:135062617-135114634 GCA_030068395.1 Apalone spinifera
TGTTTGTCAAAGGCTGGAGAAGGATGGCAGGAGACAAATTGCTTGATCATTGTCCACCCCTTCTGGGGCACCTGGTCAACCCCTTCTGGGGCACCTGGTGCTGGCCACTGTCAGAAGACAGGATACTGGGCTAGATGGACCTTTCGTCTGACCCAGTATGGCCATTCTTATGTTCTAAATTAATCGTCATTTAGCATCCTTAATTTGAACAT
The DNA here is from genome assembly GCA_030068395.1 of Apalone spinifera. Classification (NCBI taxonomy): domain Eukaryota; kingdom Metazoa; phylum Chordata; order Testudines; family Trionychidae; genus Apalone; species Apalone spinifera. The sequence continues at coordinate 135,062,830 of CM057846.1, forward strand.
TCTTTGCCAGTCACTCAATATCAGTGCAACAGAGCCCTAGAGCTTTCACTGTGTCCCATGTCACATACTCAAAGTGCAGTCCCTAAAATTCCACTTATCCTATGAGACGGTAGCGTGAACGTGTGAACTCTTGTGAATTCTGCATCCTGCAGCCCCTCCTATGCCTTCAGCTGGCTTGTTGGGGCCATCTTCTCCACCTGGGCTGCTCCAGCTGCATCTCTGCTGAGGAGCTGCTGGGATTGGGTCCCCCTTGCTATCTGAACCTGACCAGCTGCTGGGGGGAGAGCCGGGGCTTGGGGGGGGAGGAAGAGTTGGGGCTAGAGTGGCCTTGGCCCTGACCACCCTCAGCAGCCGGGGGAGGGGAAAAGCTGGGGCCAGGGTGGCCTCGGATCTGGGCCCTCCCCGGCCAAGGGGGGTGTTGGCGACCATAGGCACAGCAGCTGGATTAAATTTGACAGATTCTACCCATAACATTTCATCCAATCTAGTACACTAGTAAGAGTTGGAAAACAGGCATATTTCCTATTAATTAAGTATATAGTTAGAAGATAATGTTTTTGCAGATGCCAAAATGTTATGAATTTTGGAAAAATAATAGAAGTAATGGCTTACAGTTCCACATTGCCAAATTGTTTTTACTTGAGCCATTAAAATGAACAGAGGTGAAATTTAGTCTCTTCCCTCACTCTGTTATTTCCTGGGTTCATCTGGCTGTCAATGTGCGCATTTGGATTGTTTCAGAAGGTAGAGTACATTGCAGAAAGATCAGAAAGCAATCCCACTATTTTTACAAGTTGGTTCATTTAATATAACAAAGTAGATAGGAATAAAGGACTTTTCCAATGAACACTTATGCGAGAAGAAATGTGTGCACAAATTGAAACTGATATTGTTATTGGGAACCAGAAGATCATCATTCCCTTATCTCTAATTTAATCCTTCATTTTGGAAAGTTAAGTTTTGGTTCTTCGAGTGCTTAGTAAGGGAATTTTAAATCAGTGGTTTTCAAATTGTAGGATGGAGAGCCCTGATATTCCACAGAACACTTCCATACAGTCTGCAGAGCTGCTTTTGCCACAGTAGTGAAGTATCTTTTAAGCTTCAAGCAACTTTTTCTTACTAGCTCTACGTAGTCAAGATTTTTTTTGACAAATTAACATAAATATAACTAAGTGCCTACCACCCTCTATACTGCTGCTTCTTGTCTTTCTTTACTCAGGTAATTTTTGGTGTAGAATTTAGCTGTGATTAAATTTTCACACAATGTTAAAACTGTAAGCGCAGAAGTAAACTGCAAAGTGACCTGCAGTGATTAGAGCAATGGGGGTGGAAGGAAACCATGGAAGTTTTATGAACAAATAAATATTTCTCATACTTGTATAAAAGAAATGAACAGTAATGATATAAAATAGGGATACGGAACTCAGCAGCTGCACCGATCAGATGGTGCAATATCACTTTGTTCTTTTATTTTTAATTTTGTCCCAATGTTTTTCATGTAGCTAAGCACTGTGGGATCCAGAAAAGTGAGAAAAGAACTGTTCAGGAGAAGATCTCCATCTTAAATTCCGTCTCTACTCTGAAAGCTTTCTTAGTAAAAATGGCATTGTATGGGTTCTGTGTTTAGTATGTGTTACTGATTTCTTTATGGAATATGAACAATTCCAAATGGCCAGCACTGGTAATTTAAATTACTTGAGAGTCAATTTGATGTATGAAAAGGAAAAAGATCACCTATTATAAAAGGTTTAGTAGGTCAAAATATGTCCTCATTTAAACCAGTGCTAATTCATTCCCTTTAGATATTTTATCCAGCAGTAATCAGTTGGAACTTGGTAAGCTGTTGGCTGATTATGCAAAAAAGTACAGAATTCTTCCATTCATATTCTCAGATGTGTTCCCTCTAACAAAAGTAAACAATTTAAAAAGCTTACTTTTAGCATTTTTAAACCCAGAACACTTTGGTGTAAATGCCAACAAGGAACACCTCTGTTGAGTAAAAAAGGGCCACTTTTTACAACACCACCAAATTATGACTCTGATCTTCTACCACTTAAGTCAATGGAATGCCATTAACTTCAATAGGTACAGGATTAGGCCTCTTGTGAGACAGTCCATATTATGAAAAAGTTTGATAATCCCTCTTTTAAATAACTCCAACATTTTAAAAATAAACATAAAACTCCAAATGTGATTATTTTAACCTCTGCCTATTGTTCAACACAACTCTCTATAGCACTGGACCGGGGATGTTTTAAAAGGACTACTTTAAAGGTATCTTCCACTGTAAAACCCCAAAGTACTGGATATACTACAAATAGCTTCAAAAACCAAATGCAATATTTGGAACAAAAACATGTCAAATACCATTTTGTAAACATTATTGTTGTTATTAATTATGTCAGAAAATTAATATTTTAATAGTCTAAAATTTAAAATAGCTAAATGTAAGGGTATAAATGTGTGTTAGCAAACTGGGCTAAATTTCCATATGTGCAGATGAGTGTGCAGCTTGGAAGATGTTCTAAGGCAGGTCTGCACAACATACGGCCTGAGGGCCGCATGCGTCCTGCAGGGACTCACTGTGCGGCCCGTGCCAACTACCAGCGGCGTGGCCCCATCTGATCCGCCGGCCGGGCAGAGGACCGGAGAGCCGCCGGGGAGGGGGAAGTGCGGCAATTCTTGCTGCTGGGCTGCCTGTATGCAGCTCCAGTGTGGGAAGACGGGGCGCGAGCCAGAGAGCAGGACGCTAGCAGACGCCAGGACACTGGCGTCACGTGGCGTTGTGATGTCATGGCCAGCGACCGCTGGATTCAAAAAGGCTCCGGCAGCCCCGCAACCTGGAAGGCAGAAGCCAGGTAAGGGAGGGGAAGGGGTTTGTGCTGAGGGGAGGGGGACACGTCAGGAGAAAGGGGAAGGCATCAAGGAGCATGGTGCAGGAGAGACAAATGCCAGGGGGCCAAGTGGAGAACGCATTTTTTTTTGTTTTTTTTTTTAATTTTTGCTCAACAAAAATTTTTAGCCTGCGTGTTTGGTATTTTTTGGGAGAGCATCCCTACTTGCGGCCTGCAGCTGTTTTCTTTGGAGTAATATGGCCCTTGCCACTTTCCGAATTGTGCAGGCCTGTTCTAAGGATAAAGATTAAGATCCACTGCAGATAGCTCAATGGATGCTTGCCTAGTACAAAAACATCTTAAAGAGGAAGAAAACAGAGGCTGCTGTGATATCAAGGGGGAAATGCAGTTCATACCTTTGTTTTATGTCACTGAAATTACTGGGACACCACAGAGTGAAAGACAGAGCAGAATTAGGTCCTAACATTTTGTATGACTTCAAGTAGTCCCTATAGTAGATTCTAACAAGAACCCAAGAGTGAGTCAAGAGAAGAAAAACACACACACATCAGCAAAGGATTATTTAAGCTTTAAAAGGTGAACTGCTAGAGAGGACTATATATGATTCTGAATAAACGGATCCAGTTCACGCTGAACATTGGTTAAGTATAACTTTAGTACTCAGACCCAAAACACAAGAAACTGGATTAACAAAATGGAATTAAGCGGCAGTGAACCTGGAACTAATGAAAAGAAACAAATGCACTGTGAAAGAGGTCACTGAGATAAATAATACATGTATTTAAAACTGCAGATTTTTTAAGTTCAGAAGGAATTCCTTTTCATCTTCAGTGCTGCACAATGGTCTAGGTACACTGTGAGGTATATTCTGTTTCTTATGAAACAATTATTGGACACAAAAGATTTAGCATTACAAGGACCAATGGAGTGGATCTATCAAATTTTATACTTCCACAAAACTGAAAATATATATCAAGAATACAGAAAAACAGACAGAAAGGAATGATTATAATAAATTTTCTCACCAGAATACATTTGACTGTGTGAACCGCACTGGGATCCTTGTGATTAGCTGCCCAGTGAAGTGGGATTTTGCCTTCAATATCAGGGATTCCAATATTAGAATCATGTTTTATAAGAAATTTCACATGCTCTGGGTTATTGTAGTAGGCGCTCCAGTGCAGAGCTGTTTGCTAGAACACAACATTCAAAGTTTTATAAACACATATACTTTAAAAATTAAATTAAACGGATATAGTCTCAAAATTAATTTTGTGAAAAACTACTTAGAACTTATAAAAAGATATCTTCAAAGTAACCTTTCATAATTATTGCTAATCAGATAATATATTTTAAAGTGTAGAGATTTACACTATTTACACTGCTTTGCAACGTGAGCATTATTGTAAACCTGTAAATGAGGCTAAGATGTTGCCATGGATATTTTCACTAAAAGCCACAGACTCAGACAACAAAGAAAAATGTATGGCTCCCTTTTTTGTCCATGACAAACAGGGGAGCTGTGGAGTCCCCACTCCATCCGCAGTGGCTTCAGTTGGCAGGGGTATCCTGTTTTTCCTGGCCACTATGGGCAGCGGAGACCCTGTAGTTTCAGGCCACTGCAGGCTGAAGTCATGGAGATTTCTGGAAGTAACAAATTCTGCTACTTATGAGACTTCTGTGATAAAATTGTAGCCCTTACCTGTAATAGGTCTCAGAATGATGTGTATAATATACAAGCTCAAACCTATACCCATTTATATCAAATTTTAATGGGAGTAGGTTTGAGTCTTCTATATCTAAAAAATGTTCCTACTGATTATTAAACTGGATGGCTGTGAACTATTATGTACTAAGTACCTGTATTGATCATAGTTCCCTCTAAGGTGCATGGCTGCACAGCCGTGCACAAAGTATTCTAGATCTACCCACCTGCATTGCAGAGATGCGCTGCAGCACTCACCACTCACTTTACTGCTGGACCTGCTGGAAGGTGAATGTCATGGTGGTGGGTTCCAGCTTGGCGGATGCTGGCGGGGCCATGTGGCAGGTGGCTGCCCCGCACACTGCAGCTGGAGCCAGGGCACGGTGAGGCTGTCCCTAGTGTGGCAGCTTCGCTGCAGCCCCATTCCAGCTCTGGTGGATGCCATGTGGCCTGGCTGATGGGGCCACATGGCGGGTGGCTGTTCCAGCAGCCGGGTCAGGGCTGCGTGGTGGGCAGCTGCTCTAGGGGACAGCTGCTCTGGTAGCTGGGGTCAGGACTGGGGCTGTGTGGTGGGCAGCTGCTTATCTATTTATTTATTTGTTTTCTCTTATTTTCTTTTATTGTTTTTCTAATTGTGCTAGAATTTAAAAATACAGAATGAAACCCTCAGAAAACAATATTAGTACACTAAATGGTGTCATGCTGTTTGTAGTGGTAGAATTTTCATGTTAAGGATTATTGTAAAAGCAATTTATTAAACAAACAGCAAGGTATAACCTAACAATTATTTTAGCAGGTAAACGGTATGAGTCAGTTAAGTTTGTGACTGAACAGCAAGAGCTATCTATACAATTCACCTTCACAGAGATTTTACTTGGAGATTTTCTACTTAAGTATATTTATCTGTAACACCTTTGGTTTATCTGGCATAGCAGTGTGTACAGAAAGAATGGTACATCAGCGTAAGAAAGGCACTGTATGCTATTCTACAGTATTCACTTCAAATGATTACTGGGAATGAAATAGGTGAGTATAAATTAGGTCAAAAACAGACTGTATCTTCAACTTAATATTCTTGTTTATCCAATTGATCAGCACCAGTTTTAAATGAGATGATATATCCTAAACTCCACTACAGTGTATTATTATTGCACTACTTGTTCTTCAGTCAAGATGATCAGGGGTGAAATTCACTTCTGTGCAGAGGGTCAGCACATGATCTATTCACCATAGAAGTTCCACCCATACCAATCTTTGCTCTAGCAGAAATACTATCATCAACTGGCATAAGGGCTGTATTTTTCCATTTAAATCTCTGCCGTCTTAATTGTACATACTAAGAGGAAGAAGTAGCTTTGAACAAATCCCTTCTTTAACTCCACATTATTTCTTTGTTTCTGGCTTAACAAATACTTGTTTTTAAAAGTGGGAATGTTTTGTATTTGTCATATGAAAGAAACTTTAATTATATGTAAATTGAAGAAAGTATTTAAAAATCTGCTTCCCAGGCAGTAAGATACAATATTCTCTGTTATTCTGACAACTGGCAATACTGTCCTGAACAAACTACCCTCACAAATCGAAATCCTGAATTCTTTTCTTTAAAAATTGGGGGGCTGACATTCTGTGCTGAACCATCAGGAGGCTTGTAGCTAGTGCAGAAGGTAGGTGCTCCCTGCTTCCTCTCAATTAATTTTCTTTCCTGCTATTTCCATGCTTAGTTCGATGTCTTTTAAGCAATTTTAAAGCACTAGCATAATTTAGAAAAAAGTGTGCTTGTGTACATTTGTAAGGTGCTGCATCTCTCTTTAGATGTAGAGAGGCTCCCTGCACTACTGCAGAGGGGGGAAAGGAGAGCACTGCTCTGGATACCACCTGGCTGTGCCAGTGGGTGCAGTGGGTGTCTATGCTATTTGTGCAGCATTCTGCAGTGCGGCCAAGTGGCCATGTGAAGGGGAAGGCTAGGCAAGGCACTCCCTGCACAGGCAGATACCTAGCAGCTCCAGATACAAAAGCATGGAAGTGGCCCTGGAGACACAGGGCATCCTCTCACATGCTAGCCAGGAGTCACATATCACACCACTGGGTGCTCCAGAACCATTTTGCACTTCAGTGGCACAAAGGTACTGTAAAGGCAGTGATCTTACTTCCCTACTTGGGTCTTACCCCCAGTTTAGATAGAGGATGCTCTAGCTTGCTTAGAGCCAATGAAATGGATGTGTGTTCTTCCCCCCCCCCCCCCAAGCTCATGCCATATGGGCATTCTGGAGGAAAACTAGAGCAGTGCTGCCCTGTGCTTATTTTTGGCCTCCTATGACTTCTATGGAACTGTGGGCAGTGCAGACTTAGAGCAGCCTTAAGCCTAATCTAACATACAACAGCAGCTGCACATGCTTCTGGCAAGATGAAAATACAGAAGGCACAAAGGAGGCTTAGATACATCTTTCACTCTTTTAGCATTCCTGCACTGATGCACTGTGGTCATGCCTTGGTATCCTAATAAAAGTTGAGAGATGCTGTAATTCAAACTTTTCTGCTGGATCTCATACTCCTAATATTGCTAGCAAATCCTTCAACATCCTTTTGGTGTTTTGAATTCTGACAGTGATCATAGGACTGGAAGGGAGCCCAAGAGAACATCTATCCCAGCTGGGGGAGGGCCTGGGAAAAGGCTATAACACAGGAAGCTGGCTATGTAAAATTTTGTAGTGTTTTCTTTGTATCTGACTTCATATTAAACAAACACTTAAAGTCATGCACCTTGTTAATTATCCCTTGTTTTAGTATTCTTTCTTCCTTAACATTTTAAAAAATATATAATTTGTTAGTAACTGGTGGGTGCCACGGTAGCACACATCCAAACAAGCGTACATGACCTCAATATTGGTGAACAAAACAAAACTCGCTCCGCTCATGGATGAAAAATCTTAGAGGGAACACTGGTATTGATCAGCAGCTGTTATTACAGCAGTATGGTCATTTATGACCTAGAACTTTGGCTGTTGTTCTAGTTCTATGCGTATGAGCAAAACAATAATTAGAGAGAGCAATAACAATGTCTCTTGGAAGTGTACAGTGTATGTGTGTATGTTACAAGATACAGACAATTCTGAAAGTAAAATATTTGCTTATTTTTTCACACAGGTAAAGTTCTTCGAAATACTGTAATTTAGTTAAATAAAACAATCCAACAAACAAAATCACAATTTTATAACCACATACATCACACTCTAATTGCACATAAATGCTATAATTACAGATGAGATGATATTTTCCCTCTAAACCTTTTTTCAGTTTCTAATTACCTTTAGGCTGAAGTTTTTCATGCTTGGTTTCAAACGCAGAATATAATTTCTTGGGAAATTTCATAAAAAACTATTCACTTATTTTTGTTTTGCAAATCTGGATGAAAGTTTTTTTGGTGCTGGGAATTTTTTCAGATACTTTTCTGTTATTCAGAAAACAGAAGAGTGCCTTTACCTAATAATTTAAGATTTTTTTATCCACTTAATCCTGAATGAGAAAAAAGTCACTTTGCCACACTTGAAGATATTTACATTACGTCTGTTCAGCAATTGCTGAACCTTTTGCTGGCTGTACTTGCTCATTCATGCTTGTGGTACTCAGGCTGCAGGGCTGTTTCATGCTGTGTAGAATTCCGGGGTTGGACTGGATTCTGGAGTGTTGGACCCTGCAAAGTGTGAGGGTATCAGAGCTCGGTCTTCAGCCTGAGCCCAGACGTCTTTAGAACATTAAAACAACCCTGCAGCCTGAGCCCTAGTTAGTTGGCATGGGCCAGCCATACATGACTAGTTGCTGCGTAACCCGACCATTTGTTTAATTAGGAAGATCTGGATATTAGTGAAGGTTTACATATGATGTGATTTCACCTCTGCCTTAAAAACAAACAAACCATTTAAAAAAAAGAATATTTGAAGATATAGGACACCCCTTAATTAAGCATTTCTACAAAACACATTTCCACTTCACAATGAGCTTTCTTGTCCTACAACAACCAAGGAAATATGCTACACAATTTGTTTGCTGTCCCTAACAGTGTAACACAAACTTAACTGGGACTCCAGAAATATTAGTAAGTATTCAACATTAACATATGTGCACAAGTTAACTGTGTAATGTTTTTTCATTTGCTGGGTCTGAGACAACCTCAAAATTCCTCTCTTGTGTTTTTTTCCTTTCTCCCACACAAATAAGGGTTTTATTCCTTCCCTCTTTCCATAAAAAGGGATTGTGTTTATTCCTTAAGTTGACACACATACAAAAGTAATTGCATAGCCATAGATTAGAAAGTCAGAGGGGACCAATGTAATAATTTAATCTGACTTCGAGTGTAACATATCCTGTTTGATCTAGAGCACATCTTTTAGGAAACCCCCTACTAATCTTAATTGAAGCATTTCCAGTGATAGAGAATCCACCATATAGTTTATTGTGACATTTCATGTGCTTGTTACAGGTTAGCTCAGAAGTAAAGTATATTTGTAGCTTCTACTATCAGCTTTCAACTTTTCCATCCACATACATGAAAAATGCAGATTCAGCAGTATTAGGGTTAGCACCATTAAAAAAGCACAACATTTTGATGACTGTGAATCCGGATTAATGTAAATTGATTTTTAAAGATTTTTCTCTTTTTCTCCCCTTCATGGTGTTATTACATGGCAGAGTTATGGTTTCCACTAACTGATAAAATTTCAGTTTTGAAGCATAATGGTGGGGGGGAAGGAATGACCATTAACTCCTCACAAACACTCAAATGTAGATTTTAAACAAGATTTCTGAGAGCTTTAACTATGTGGAAAATTTGAAGAGCTTCTGACATAGTTAAAGTTGTCTGGTTGCCTTACCTCTGCATTTCCATACCTTAACATGTTTGCATGTCTTTTAAATTAAACTTAAAAACCAACAAATGGTCTGGTAGCACTTTATAGACTAACAACACATATAGATGGCATCATGAGCTATCGTGGGCACCTGACTGGTCACTGGAGTGGGCTGTGCCCACAATACCACCTATATGTTTTGTTAGTCCATAAAGTGCTACCAGACTGTTGTTTTTTAAAAGTTTATCCTGTATAGACTAACTTGGCCACCCCCTGAAGCTTTTACATTAAAGTTGAACTGAATTTCCTGGGTTTGCAATAGGGATGTTAAAATGCAGGAAACTGTGTAAATGTGTAAACGCTGGGAGGTTACATGCACCCACCACAGCTGACACAGCAGCAGCATGGGGTGGTACGCAGCTCCCTGGAAGCTACTGTGCACCAGCTCCCCCCTGCAGTCCCATTCCTGGGGAGCCGGCTGCTGCTTCTACACTTCACTGCCCTCCCCAAGCTGCTGCTCTAACATGTTTGCATGTCTTTTAAATTAAACTTAAAAACCAACAAATGGTCTGGTAGCACTTTATAGACTAACAAAACATATAGATGGCATCATGAGCTATCGTGGGCACCTGACTGCTCTAATACAGAAGCAGCAGTGCAGGGTGGCAGGTGGCTCCCTGTGAGCCGGCACTCATTGGCTCTCTGCTGCAGCACTGTTTCTGGGTAGCTGGCTGCCACTCCTGCACAGCTACCTCTGATACTGTGCAGGTAACTATGAATGTTAACCAACATGCCCAGGCATAATGGTTAACCATTTACATGATTATAAGCTCACATCCCTAGTTTACAATGCTTGGTATGGCGATAATTACAGTATCTCAGTACTGCAGTGTATTCCAAACATTTGATATGTATCCTCAACCTTAAATCCATTTTTATATAAATAGCATTTGTGAATAACTAACATATTTTAGTACTAGATCATTATTGTACCAAGCTTATTTTGTGGAAGGAAAACAAAGGTTTTGGATACAGAAAAAATATCTGCCAAGGTAACAGAAATAGCATATGTTTTTCTTTCATATTTATCTGTTATGAATAGGAATTCCATTGAAACTTTACAAGAATGGTCACTAAAGCAGTATTTTACCTTGTTCCTGTCCTGGGTATCCACTTCTCCTGGTGCCATATATTTTAGCAACAAAGCTAAACACTTGGGACTTTTATGGCGGGTAGTTAAATGTAAAGGAGTCATTTCTTCTAAATCCTTTTGCATCCAGTTTGCTCTACGAGCAAGTAAAAGTTTCATAAAGCGATAATTTCCCTGTATAAGGAAAAAATATATATGTAATAAACTAATACTAGAAAATTAGTCAAAGTACAAGATGACAATATTTAAAGACATCACTGTACCCCCTTCTACACCTCCTCCAGGCCAGAATCTTCTGCTGCACCTACACTCCCCTCCGACCCTACACCCCCATCCCGTGACCCAGGTCACAACCCTCTTCTTCGCCCAAACACCCTCTCAGACCCCACACCATCTCCTGCACCCCAGTCCTTTATCCCGTGCACCCTTCTGCACCTAACCTCCAACCTAAACCCTGCACCCCCTCCACAGAAAAGTGCAGCTCTTGACCATTTACCAAAACCTTGGAATGGGCCCCCACCAAAAATTATTGCCCACCTCTGTTCCACACCATCTTTGGTAAACCTGAGAAAAGGCTTGCACTGTAGCCTAAAGATCAGCAGATGCTCTCATGCCCATCACGGTAAAAAATTCCAAATGCAAATATTGAATACATACTACCACTGGTTACCAGACATTTACTTCTAGAGACCAGAGGTAGACATGGAGAAGGGTAGCCTACCAAACAGCCATGACATCAGCCATCAGACTAAATACAAATTAGTGCCTTAAACTGTACCCAGAAATAAACAGCAATCCAAGGGCAGTTGCTGGAAAACATACATAATATGATTCTTGCCATTAATAGCTTCAAGTAGATGAGCAGCCATGTTCTGCAATAGTGATAGTTTCCAAGTGACGTTTAAAGTAGCCTGATATAGAACATGTATTTTTAACGCCTAATCTGACAGGCACAAAGACAATAATTGTTGCTGCCGTAACATGAACACATGATCTGAAAATATGGGGGGGCATTGGCCTTAGACAGACAGAATGATATCCAGGATACAGCTGAGGGTCTGTAGAGAGATGGGGAACAACAGGATTGCTTTAACAGCACAGGCAAGGGGAAAACAACACACATTAATTAAATGGCATACCCCTTTTTAATAAAGTTTCAGGAGCAATTAAAAACAAACAGCTGACACATTCCCAAACATGAGGTCCATAACACAAAGCCTCTGAATCTAATCAGGCTGGTTCTCTTAGAGCCTCAGATAAACCACCAACAGTACTGCCTTCACGAATTCTATTTCCTGTTCCCTCACTCACCTTTCTCTTCCTGTTTATACAGCCTACTCTATGGCAGGGGCTCCTTGACTATATCCCAGACTGCTCCTGCTGTGCTCCAGCTGTGTATGGGAGCCAGACTCCAGCCTGCCTCTTAAAGAGACAGTACAATCCTTCATAGGTTCCAAAAGCACCTCCAGCTGCAAACCCAATAAATAGTAAAGGTACAAACCTCACTCATAAGATTGGATAGGACCTGCCTCTCCATTGGTATCACCTTAATTTGGCTTATCTTAAGCCTCAGTCAGCTTGCTGTCATCCATAGAGCCCTGTGTGGTTATAAATATGTAGATCTGCATCTGATCTACATCTGCTAGAATGAAACTATGTGCATCCAATCCACTAGCTGCCTTTTGTATCCCCATTTGCACTGCACCTGCAACAGCAAGCCATCTCACAGTGCATCTGAGGAGTGCGCATTACTCCTATAAAAAACTATATGGCTTAATAATTATGCACACCATTATTATTATTGTAAACCACAACCACTATTTTATGACAGACATCAGAACAAATATTCTTGCCCTTAACATTCCTTGGGATTGGCAGCTTTCTCCAAATGATGGTGATCTCAGGGGCTGAGGAGAGAGCCTTCACCTCTTTGTTGTGTAAATGTGTCAGTCTCCAGGCTTCTTGCTCAAATTATTGCTGTGGTCTGCAATATTGAGATGTTGAGGGAAAATACCTGCCACATGAGAATTAGTTCTTCCGGCAGGCTGCTTGGGTTTTTTAATTGATCACAGACCGCCCCCCCCCCCCACACACACAATTAGAAATTATCTCTATCTTCATCATCCATCTTCAGTTGCTGATAAAAAGCTGAAGCTGATAATACTGTAAATAGTTTAGAAAATGCAAGGGACTGGGAGTCTGTTCTCCCTATGGAAGCATGCAAGGAGTGTCCCTGGGCACCTCATCTTCCCTGGGTGGCTGTGTATGGGAGCCAGAAGCAATGACAGCAGACACTTTGCTCCCTGACTCCAGGTAAGTTTCCCACTGCAGGAAAGGGGGGTTAGGGTTAGGGAGATGTTCGGGGATGAGGGGCACGGGAGGGGACTAAAGTACTCTTCAGGTAGCTGCCTAGTTAGTGCTTAATTTTTGCCTCAGCTTGCCGGGCTGAGTCCCAACATCTCTCTGCTTGACAGGTCAATCACCCTCCACCTCCTAGAAGGGCTGTGTGGGGGAAACCACAAATAATGGCAACAGGCACTGTGCTCCTGTGTGACGTCAGGTCAGTTTTGCCACCACAGGAGGGGTGTGGATGCAGGAGTGGGGTGCCGAGCAGACTGCAGGGCCACAATGAGCATGGAGCATGAGGGGGCGGGGGTGGTGGTGAGTGGGGTGCTGAGCTGACGGTGGAGGGTCACAATGAGCATGGAGCATGAGGGGCAGGAGGGAAGGTGTTCTCTGGCTGCCTGCCAGTGCTTAATTTGTGCTGGGGCTTGCAGGAGCCCCAACAAATTTTTCAATACAAATTGAGCAATGCACAACTAATTATAGGGCCCTGCAAATTTGCAGATGTCTACTTTATATCCATGGGTATTCGCATGTGTGGATGTCCCCATCTCATTTTTCCGGATACAGATGCGAATACAAATTCTGTATTCGCACAAGGCTTAGCTTTCTACCTGACCTGCTCTGAATTGTGGGACTTGATCTTAGATTTCTTCCTCAGGACAGCTTTGACATACTACTATGTTAAAAAAAACCCAAACCATAAAATCACCCGGGTTCTGGAAGTATGAGTCTCGTTAACTTTGTGAACAGAGACCGAAAAGGCTCTTGGAGGACACACAACATGTAGGGATGGAATGTTCAAACTGAGAAACCAGACTGAAAAGGGGAAAATTGTGTTTCTGTTGTTTTCACCATGCCAACAGTTGCACATCTTCATTCTTTGTCAGTTTCAGGCTGTTATACTTTGACACTTGATCATTGTTACTTACACGCTCACCAACCAAATCCTAACTATTTTTTCCTGCAATGAGACAAGATTTTTGGTCTCTTGATAAAGTTTATGTCTCCTTTCTTCAGTGAAAACTTTTGTCTCCTTCATTTGAGGGTATAAGAAAACCACCACTCGATGCATAATTAGATTTTAAACTTTTCCAAGGCTTTGGATTTGAGTTGATTTAGCTAATCAGTGGCAGAATCATGGAGGTGCTTTTTTCAGCCTTTCGTACCACAGGAGTGTGGACTATAATGACTGCTCTAGAGCATCTGATGCTTATTTGAAAGGCTGCAGGAATTCTATTAAGATGCTTATAGTCTTGTGATGAATGCTATCAATGAGTTGAGTATACTTATTCAAAATTTCATATGTTTTGTCCCATTACTTCTTGATTTTCTTAAACATAACTAGTTTGCTGTTTCATCATGTTTCCCCATCTCCTTTCAGAGACTTTTGCAGTCTGCTTTGCATTCCAGATCTGCTGATCCAGATTTTGGCATGCATTAATCAGTTCGGTTACTGCTTCCTCCTTCTAGTTTCCCGGTTAGGTAATATGCTCAAGTATAGTGTTTATAATGTGCGCTAAATAGTCTGTTTGCTCATAGAAGCTGAGGGCAAGCAATCACATTTGCTCCCTGGTCAGTAATGAAAACCATTTGGCTTGTAACACTGAGTATATCAAATCTTCTGAGTGCCCAAAAACCAACTGATTTAATGTTTGCAGTTTCTGGTTTCTGCTGTCAAATTGAGTCACACAAAGCACCTACTCCACCATTCTCAATTGTTGTGGTTCTATGTAATGAGCAGCTACTTCCAAAAAGGCAACCTTTCTGTAGTCATCTGTCAAATCAAGGGTAAACCTCCATCTTTTGTTCCAAGAATGTTTTTCAGTTCTGTGGAGATTTGTCTTCTTTTTTCTTCTGCAACAAGTGCAGCCTGCCAGGCTAATGCTGCATTAGCACATGTGCATCCATTTCTCCATGTCTGGCACCTACGTTAATCAAATACAGAGAATATGCAAGGAAGCCCTCACTGCTAACTACCTCAAAAGGTAGTATGTTTATTGCTATTAACTTTGATAATTCATGCATCACAACTGTCTTCATGTCTTGTGTGACAGAGACACGTTTCTTGGTGAATTTCTTCAACAAACTGGACTCGGACTCTGGTCTACATTGTTTAAGTAAGTTTGAAGTACCAGTTTTATGACTATTATATGTGTAAACGTTCTGATTTTGACATATGCAATGTATCCAGCAACATTCTCTCTTTTTTCATCAATAAGAAATCTGAATGTATTCCAAATTAGAGATTTACCATTCTCATTTCCCTTCAAATATGTATGTACCAGCACTTAATTTCTTTACAATTTCAACAGCAGTTCTGCTAGGTAACTAGCAGAGACGAAAACAATGTCTCTAGATAAGTAAATAGTAAGTGTAATTAAAAACAGCAACAAACTATTTAGCTGTGAAGATGTTAATTCTTTGGCTACAGCCTAGTTACAATGCTGCACTTTGCAAAGGCTGGGAATGGATAGATCCAAAGGACCTGAAACAGTTAAGAAGTGACTTACTGGAGCCATGGTTACCACACTTTTTAATACTGAGGCTTCTCTTACAGATATTTTAAGACTTAATGGGGCTCCTAACAACCAAATACCTTTAAAAAAAACTGACTTTGCATTAGACTCAAGATGAGCACCTAAGTATGGATGTTTTTTCAATTTTATTCAACCAGATACATTTCTGTTCAATTATATAATCCAGTATAATCCATGTTTCTAAAACTACAGTTTGAAAATATGGAGTCTTAGTATGGTCTGACAGAGTCTAAGAAAGGAAAGGCCTGTTTCAAACTGCATAGTTGCACAACATTTGGTTGAAGCTTTGGTAGCATTAGACATAAATAATTTTCCAAAATTCAAACAATTTCTACATTTAGTTTTCATAGAAATTGTTGCTGAAATTCCAGATTACGAAAAAGAAGTAGAAGCAAATAGAAGCAGCACTTTCATAGCTTCATCATTCAGCTCTCCAAAACTCCTCTACCACAAATTCAGAATTCCTGGTTTGTGAGATTCAAAAGCTTGGTCTTTTAATGTATGATCACTTGAAAAGTTGAAGAGATTTCTTTGAGCTCAGATACGTAAGATTGGAATGTGTCAACTGTTAGCAAGAATGGGTTTCAAATTCAACAGGTATCAGAAGATTTACACTCAACTCCAAGAAAATATTCACCAAAATGGGAATAAAATCCAGATAAACGAGGTAATATTTAGTCTTTAAAAGTGTTTGGACCACTTTCATTTTTTTCTCCTGTCAGAAATCTGATCACTCCCTTTTCAGTGCGGCATCTCCACAGACAAAATTTCTTCATTAATCCCCAATTTTTTCCTTTGAATCTGGTATATTTGTATTCCTACCTTGATGTGTTAGATTTAGTGCAGACAATTTCCCAAATATGTCCTGCAGATAAGATAATATAGTCAAAAAGTCCACATTACACATGTAATGTGAATAATCTTGTTCTTCCAAGGCGGAAAACTCCAAATTAGTCACAAAATTCAAAGAGGTTTTGTAACATCCACGACAAACCACCTGAATTCACAGTGAAATAAATTGAGTGTGATCAGAGCCCATTACTTTGTCCAGTACCTGAGAACAACTTGCGTTTACTGCTTAACAATTCTAATAATGTTGAGATCTTCATTTACTTCAGGTCATGCAATATGTTCAAGCTGCTGCTGGTGCCACTTTCTTTACTTGAGTTGTCACCCCACTGTTTTTTCCAAATATGTGTTCTGCCCCATCAGTGGTTCACAGCCCCGCATATATGATCTAGATAAGCCCTTCATCCACTATGAATATATCAAAGGATCTTAAGTACTTCATCACCACTGGTTTGATTTGGGATTTCTTTGCAAAGTAAAAGTTCTTCAGCTATTGTATCTGATTTGACAAATCTCACGTAACACAGAATGTGAGTCAAGTTGTCTATGTCTATGGATTCTTCAAGCTGCGGAGAACAATATTGACTCTTCCTAACTTGCTCTATCAATAACTTGTGGATGTTTTCTGCAAGGTCATCAATACATCGATGGATGATATTTGAGATAGAACTGGTTTTCAGTGCCATGGTTGCTTGTTTCCCCAATCATAGTTGTACTATTATGTATTTCTGCCAGAAGTAGTGAGGTCTTTCCAATGGTGTGTGCTTGTTTGCATTTTGCAAGGCCACAATATAAAATGACTCGTTTATGAATTCTCGGTGATCAGTTTCCAAATCTCTCTTACTTTTCAGTTTAACTTTATTGAAAGCATCTTCAGCCAAATGTTTGATACATGTATGCTTAACAGTTGACAAAAACTGTTCCACTATAAAGATAAGACACACCTGTCTCTCCCTTAGCCTTGCTTCCAGTTTCTGGAAATACTCCCTGTAGTGCTGCCAGCACTGGGAACTTCTCTTTGCCCTCTCTTCTAAAAGAAGGCTTTCAGCAGAGAGACGTCCTACTTAATGTTTCCCTCAACAAGAAATCTGTCTGCTGAAGGCCACCTGCAGGAGCAGAAGGCACAGAAAGGCTTTCCGCTCCATCAGCAGCTGCTATAGCAAAAAGCACAGACCCAATAGATAAAACGCAAGTGATTTTTCAACCTAGGTTAGTAAGTTTTTCTTTAGGAAAAGACAAAAAGTCTTACCCACTAAATGTTTCCCCCCCAAACACTGATGGTTCTCCCATGACCATGGTTCACAGTTTGGGACGCAATGCTCTGGACAGTGTGCATTCAGTGTTCAGGCAGAGGAAGTAGCTGTGAGGGTCTGATTCCAGGGAACAGGCAGAGACACACAGGTCAAACAGCACCAACATCTATGGCAGTTTGGCCTTCCTAAGCTTGTCTCAGGAAAACAGACAAATATAGAGTGTTTTATTGTTTCTCTTATGCTTTCCTGTGTCCCTTTGTTAAACAATACTTTATTTTGAAAAAGGTATCTGGCCCCTGTATTAAAAACAGCTCACAGTTTCCAAAAGAAAGACTTGCGAGTGCCAAGCCCATTCAGACTTGCTGAGCAATTATGGTTGGTACACAGGCTGCTGTAGCTTTAGACCTGGGCTAAGAACAAGAGAAACTCTTAATGTAAACAGTTAACCGATGAGCCTGGGATCATTGGTTAATATCATGATTACACCCAGCCACGCACACCCCTGCCCTGGTCCATGCTGCTGCCTCTGATATAAAGGCAGCAGCAGGGGGTAGGGGCGGGGCACGGAGGTGTGTCCGCTTGAAAGCCAGCTCCCCATGCACACTGGTTCCCATGGAGCTGCCTCTCCCCATGTGTTAATGTGTACCCACTGAAAATTTCAGCAGGTACATGTTTATCAAAAGAGACATATTTTAACATCCTAGAAGAAATGTAGTATTTACCCTGAGGATAGGGGTCAGCAAGAGACCTAAGGCTTGAGAGGGTGAATGTGGAGACCAGGGAGGGGCCAAAGGCACAGCTAGTCTTATAACTGTGAAAGAAAAGAGCTAGGAAACCAGAGGATTTCAGATGACACAATAGCTTATTAATATATTTACTGTGATGTTAAAAAATGCACCCATAATTAAAAATAAATATTATTTGTTACTAAATAGCCTAACCACAATCTTTTTTACTGCTCTTTTACAAAAACAGAAAGACTTTTAAGAGTTTAATAACTCCTTTTACTTTGGAGGAATATAATGAAATTCATTATTTTACTTTTTCATCAATAGAACATTCTGAAATATGCTAGATTTCAGTTAAAACAAGGCCTTTTTAAAAAATAATCACGGCAAGGGTATAATCTATCGTTTCAGTCACATGTAAATTTCAATTATATTCATTTCTTCTCCCACTTTTAAATTTTATACTTTTAATTCTGTGAAGTATCTTGGGATTTGTGGTAGTAAAAAAATCCATATTGATCACATTTCCTCAAAAGGGTTCTCTCGTCCAAAGCTCCTGTTGTCCACAGTATTCTTGAGAAGACTGAAAAAATTCCCAGGCAAACTAAATCACCGGAGTGATATTTAAATTTAAAGATTTACACACTCATTTTTGAACCATAGCACTTCAAAACAGAATAAATATTCATATTGGGTTACAACTGAGATTCAAAAATTGCTTATGATACTGTAAATTGTGCATATTTATTGTACAAACCTGTAGATTAATCAATACAAAATTTTTTATTGGTTTAGTGAAAATGAGATGAGGCAATATTAAATGAATTGTGTGAATGGACTCCCTGATCGTAGATAACTGATATATTCTTTTTTGTTAATTTCACATTACAATAGCAACTGTTCCAAAGAGGTTAGTATAGAGTAGACTATGCTAAAAGAGCTGTTTTAAAACAGCTATTCACTATCAGGTTCTCTATTACGTTCTTTCTAGGAGAATCTGAGTTCTTTGATTCTTACTGCTCCACCAACTTGTTAAGGCTCTGCAAGGCACACATTCATATTAAGGATGTAAAAGGTTGGGTAAGGCTTACCAGTTCTGGTTAACTGGTAGGGGCTAGAGCTGTGGTGGCAGCTTCTAGCGGCCCCACTCCCAGGATCCGCTGTGAGCTCTGCAGTATAAAGCATGAGCCTGCAGGGCACATAACTGTGTAACTGCTAAGATTTTTAGTGGTTACATGGTTACCTTTTTAAATGACTTTTTACATCTTCAATTATATGTCCTGCCTTTACATATTACCATGTAATCTGAAAGACCATCTTCATATGCTGAGATCAGTATTCAGTAAAAACTGCTTTATCCAGCAATTTCATTAACTAGAAAATTCTAGAGACTGGCATTTTTTATCTCAAAAAGTCTGGTTGGCATGGGGTCAGCACGCTCCCTACCTTGCTCTGTGTGGCTTCGTGGACATAGGAAAATGTCCCTGATACTTGTAGGTGGAGCTCTGCTTCACCATTAGTACTGGCTCCATAGTTCCCATTGGCCGGGAACTGCAGCAAGGGGAAGCTGTGGGGACTGGCATGTGAGGGGAGGCAGTATGCAGAGGCCCCTAGTTGTGCCTTCGCAAAGTCCCTGCTTATAATGAGCCGCACAAGGTGAGTGTCATCCAGATCCAGCAGTCTGAAACCTCTCTCATGCCACACCTCCCAACCCTGAACCCCCTCTTACACTCCAAACTCCTCATCCCTGGCCCCTCTCCCTCCCGCATTTATTCTAGCTAAATATGAGTTAGCCAGAAAACGTGATTAAACAGCACCCATCATTCCAGATAAAAACTTTTACTGTAGCTAAACCTGCTCTGCTTTTGAACTCTGGAAATGTATTACTTACAATGTTTAGATGTTTACATCCAAAAAGCAAGATGTGGTAAGAAGAGGTGACCCACAGAACTGCATGGTCATTAGCACCACATTCAAGTGTGTTAAATTTCTTAGGAAGGAAATAGATTGTACATCTCTTTTAACTGAGACTTTTCTTTTGCATTTTTTCTGACTATATCCTCTTTGTAGAAGAAGCATGCTGCCAATTCATCAGTCATAACTAAGAATGACAGAGAGCAAATGGGAGATTTTGCTCCACCAGTCTCTTATCAGTTTCAGCTGCTATTTAGGAAGCAGGCTAAATGTTTCATCACCAGTATCCTCTCTCATTCTTTTGTACATTTTGATACATCATTACATTTAAAATATTTTGGAACAGTATTTACAAAAGCACCTAAGCTGATGTTAAAACTTGAATTCTGATGTTTATATTAACAGATAATTGATAGACCGCGGAGAACAATTCTTCAGAATAAAGCAGATACAAAAATATTCTCAAAACTAAAAACAAGAATGCTTTAGAGCAGAAGATTAATTAATTCTTTTGTTCACAAGCATTAGATTCAAGTTTATTTCTAGGGGTAAACTCTCTGCTGAGTAACATTTTCAATACAACTTCCTCAAAGGGGCAGTGGATCCCTAGAGTGAATGTTGAACAAAACTCTTTGGAGCTTGTTCAAATGAGAGCCATGGTTTGAAACCCAAGTGTATGCAGAAAGCACTGAAAGAATTACCCTTAATTTTTTTTTCCTGGTGGGGGGAGAGACTAAATCTTAGGAAAGCCTGAAGCAAGTGACCCTAAATTTGAATCACTAACTTTCTGTCAAACTCCCATGAGGCAGCAATTTTCAGAGTCATGACAAATCAAATGGATTTTAGAGTACTTACAGGAGTCATCTTTGAAAAAGGAAGCATTTCCCAAACTTAACTATTGTGGCAATTGATACTCTCTGATAATACCATACGACTAATAGCTTTAATATAAACAATGGCTCTCTTAACCAGGCCAAGTCAGTTCATTGCAACATCTAGGTAAGGTTTTTTAATGCTTACAAAAATCAGATTGAAATCAGAATTTCATTCCAAAGTCTGAACTAGCTGATGCATATTATGTACAGCAATGCTTATTTCCATGTATAATTTATTTCATTTTGGTCTAAAAACCTTGTAAAGTATAAAAATGATCTGTGTATCACAGCATTAACATAAAACTTTACTATTTAAACTGTCTTTTCAATAGTTAAAATTAACAGCTAACACCCTGTTACAAAGATTCCTTGTTGCTGTTCAGTAATATCTGAAAAAAGTACTAACAGGGTACACCAAACAAGCAATTTTAGTAAACTTAATGCTAGAAGTGAATATTCATGTATGGGCCTGCAAAGAAAGTACTAAAGTAAAAAGAAATTCCAGTGTCTCCATTACAGACTGCAAAAATGTCAACAGACGCACAGATTTTTTCTGGGAAGTTCCCTTAAATTTTTGTAAGCTATCACTGATACACTGGGGGATAATGAGAAACTGAAGATTAAAAGCCTTATCTTAGTTCTCAGTGCTATAGGCACTGTCATGCAACCATGTTCTATGCTATGTTCTAAATGTCCTGAAATATTAACTCCTGAAAAACTGTTATTTCCCTTTTCTCTGTTTCCCCAAGTGTCTAGGAGTTCATGAGAGCTAAATCTGATTTGCATCTGTGCACAGAGAAAAATTGTTATATAAAGTTTAAGGATACTGTTAATAAAAAGTGAAAAATTTATTTTCTGACTGAATAATAAATATAATAATAATAATTAATAATGAATGTCTTTACACTATTAAAATTATTAAGCTAACTAGTGGAAGTATTAAGAAAATCTTCAAAATTGCATTTGGTGTTGCACTAGAGCAATAGTCCACTGAGGTTCAGCACAGCAATAAAACTCCAAGTCCTGTGTTTTCATTCCTCATTGATAAAGGTGATGTCATGCTCCTCATCTGCTGTCTGGCTAATTTAAATATCTGATATATTGCTAATCCACTCAACTCAACCGTGGCTGTAGCATCACTAATCTTGACATTGTATCTAAATCTTACAAAGTACCCTTTTAGCAACACCACTAGAAGCATTTTTAGACTAAGTTAAAACTCTCAGCCCAAAGAGAGAGGCTCAAATAGCTGAATAGCCGTTTTATTTGCCAGTTTCCAAATTTAAGATGTTCATCCATCTGGCAAGGCATCTTAGGCAATATATCAGCCAAGAACAACTCCCTATGACTTGAGACTAATTCTGGCCATCAAACATGGCTTGACTGAAAGCAAAGCAGCATCTTTAGCTGCTCTGTAGCTGAACTCCTATAATATTTCTCTCCAATGCCTCTTACAACCTTGGCTTCAATATCCTGGTTTCCATAGGAATAGACAGCAATCAAGTGGCATATGGTCAAAGGATACCAGAGGGGAAAACTGACCAAAACTGTAAAGGAAAAAAGTGCCCTACATGTCTTCAGCACTGGAGTCTATTTATTCACAACCACAATTACAGTATGGTTTTCTGCATAGTGGTATAAGTAGCTCAAAGGTCTGTTGTCTAAATATATCAAGAAAAACTGTTTCCATCTAAAAACATTGCAAGGACAAGAATGTAATTAGCATTCCAGTTTCTAGTTGATCTTTTCTACTGATATTCATTTGTTTTCCTACACTGTTCTTTAAAGCCACTAAGACAGAAGTTCCCAAAATATCTTCTCTCTCAAGAATAGAAAAGAACGGTGAAAGAGAACTCATTCATATTCTTAGAATCTTTTCCCACTGCTTTATGCAGAATGAAGACTAAATTACTCCAAATAATATTTTGGTGATCAGAGATTTATCACACAGCACCGAATCAACGAAAAAAAAAACCCCTAAAATCAGAAAGTAAAACGGTCCTTGAATTATTTTCTTAATCTTAAATATTCCAAGTATGAGAGGATTAAAATTAGAAAACTATTTCCCTGAAATAGAAGGGTCTTTATTTTAAAAGTACAGTGTAAGTATTTCTATGCACACTCAGCTTTTTTTTCACTCCTACTAGCCATATCATTTTAGTGATGTTTATAAATATGTGATGTTTACTTCTGAATTTTACCAGATAACTATTGTGCTATATGTAAATGCTTTCATTATAGCATGAGAAGGAAGGACGGAAAGAATTGCTTCAAAGAATTCAATACCCAAGCGAAAATGTGAAACAGGTTAAGATCCCTTATATTTCTATTAAATCACACTACAATATCCCCTGAGGGTGGGGTGGAGGACAGAGAGGAAAACATTAAAGTTATCTGATGAATTCAGACATTGTTCTTCAAATAAAATCATTTAAGGACACATTTTTAATTTGTTCATCAGCTCTGCAGACTTGTTTTTAATAAAACAAGGCAAAGACCACCCTGTCTTTATATAATCATACTAGGGGACTCTGCTCCCTGCTTGCTACACTCACCAACCTCCCTCTCTCCTGGGGTAGGCAGCCCCGTCTCTGCCCCTGGCCACCCCAGGAGGGCCAGGTTGAGGCTGCGGCATGGCAGCTCCGGCCTGTGCCTTCTTCCCGGCTGAGGCCGCACCAGCTCCAGCTCTCCACCTCCTCTACCTGACTGACAGGCTGAGGCCACGTCAGCCCCAGCTTTCCCCACCCTCCAGCTGCTAGGGAGGGGCAGGCTGAGGCCAAATCAGCCCCAGCTCTCTCCCCCTGGTTGCCGGGGAGGGCTGGGCAGAAGCAGCTCCGGCTCTCCCCAGACCACCGAAGGAGGTCAGGCTAAGGCCATGCCTGCCCCAGGTCTGGCCGCAGCAGCCCTAGCTCTGGCTCTCCCCTCCCAACCATTGGGAGGGCTGAGCTGCAGAAGTTTTTCCTAATGTCCAACCTAAACCTCCCCTTGCTGCAATTTAATCCCACTGCTTCTTATTCTATCATCAGAGATTAATGTGAATATTTTTTTTCCTTCTCCCTTCTAACACCCTTTCAGGTACTTGAAAGCTATTATGTCCTTACTGTCTTCTCTTTTCCAATCTTAATAAACCCATTTTTTCAGTCTTCCCTCATCATAGGTCCTTTTTTTCTAGACCTTGAATTGATTTTGTTGCTCTTCTTTGGACCTTCTCCAATTTCTCCACATCTTTCCTGAATTGTGGTGCCCAGAACTGGACACAATACTCCAATTGAGGCCTAACCAGCACAGAGCAGAGCAGAAGAATGACTTCTTCTATCCTGCTTACAACACTCCTGGTAATGCATTTGTCAGGCCTGTTCCCCACTGTGGCATCCCGAGTATAGAAAGTAGGGGCCCACAAAAGACCTTAAATTCCTTGCTTCTCTATAGGCTCTGTTTACAAAAACACACACACACTCCCAACACTCCCCAGTCACAGAGGCACTGGTTCTGGAAAATAGGCTGCCACCATCAAGTGATTTAAACCCTGAAAAACCAGGAAGGAACACTTGAATTCCTTCCCCAGGGATAGCCAAGCTCTTTTGCCACAAGAGAGTTTGAAAAAAAAGAAACAAAAAGCACAGAAAACAAACTGTATCTCTGATAGCTGACCTCTTAGGCTAGGCAGACAAACACACACTGACCTCCTGTTACATTCCGGGACACAAGAATCAAATCATCGCCTTAAAAAGGTGATTTTATTAACAAAACAAAAAGATATACTTAATGAAACATTCTTGATTGCTAGGTGTTACAGAGCAACAAAGAAGAACAAATTAAAACACAGAACGTATCTCTGGTTACAGCTTAAATAGTGAAGGGGCAGAGGGAAGAGCACATGGATTTTATACAGAGAAGCTTAACCAAACAACCAAAACAAAGAAAAATACCCTGATACCGACTAACTACACATTTTTCTTTATTTACTCACAATCCCTTCATGGTCCAGTCCACTTCCATGCCCCAAATTCCATGGAGGCATGGTAGTTCTGATTACTCCATTTGCGCCCTCCAGCCTTTAACTTAGAACTGACCCACAAAGAAATAGGCAAGGTATTTATATACAATTCAAATTTCAGCACTGTATCCCATTGGTTTTTCTGGCCCCCTGCCAACACCCTTGCTAGCTACCTGAGTTTAACCCTTTAGTCACCGGGTGCTCGCTAGCATGCCTCCTATCCATCACAGCATCCCAGAATGCTTTTTTCTCCCTAAAAGTGTTACACTGTTGACTCAAATTTAGCTTGTGATCCACTATGACCTCTAGATCCCTTTCTGCAGTACCATCTATCCCAGTTTTATTTCTGAAGTATTAGGGGGAAACAAAACAAGTTGTGATGGTTATTAAGAAGTAATCACCAGAACATAGAATCCCTCAACATATGTTCAAAAATAGTTTTAAACTATGAATTTATGTTTTTAAAAAGGAATGGAACCATTATGACATTCAGATTTTGAGTATACACTATTTTTCTCTATTTTACACATAGATTGCATTTTATTCTTTATGTACACACACACACAAATTTTATTTAAAACCTTTTAATGCACAATAACATATGTTTATTGTAATCGGTCCAATTGAAGGATATTCTAGCTTTTAAATCCTCACTTGGAATCCTTACTCTGCAAGCAGTCCCATTCAGATTACTACCCAATACAAATAATGAGGGCAAGAGCACGTATTACTGTTTTGGGCTTTCTTTTTAAATTATTTTGGAGCTACTAAGGTACTACCCAATGAAAGTAATGATAGCAGAATGGAGTGCTTAGAAATGCCTCTCTGAGAGGTCTTGGACTTGGCATGTAATGTCACAATTGACCATGGATCTGCCACTGCTTGTAAAATGAGGCCACTTCATAAGTAGAACTGGTTTTACACAATTTTTTTTCTTTTCTTTAAAGTGTTTATGACGATTCACCTGAAGGATGAGGGGAGGGTTTGACAGGAATATACAGGGCAGCCCATATTGTGATTTACTTATGGCAACAATTATTGACCAACTTGAGGTTCAGTTATACACATCAAACCACTTTGTAGACATATACACTTGAGGGGTTTTCAACTGAAATCAGGTCAGAAAACCCTTATGTATTAGGGAAAATTAAACGAAGTCTAAATAAGTTATCTAATGCCTTATGACTTCCAAAGATCACTGGGCTTCTTACCTCTTAAATTATTGAAAACAGGAAGTTGAAAATATGTTTACTTGAAAATCTTTCAAATTATCATTATCAAGATAGAGAAGGAAACGGTTATTTTAGGATGCATGAATACATTATTTCATTTGTAAAGTTACCCCTCACAAGTCTCTACAAGTGCTGTTGAAGTTTTCAGATTTTCATTACAAAATTTCATGTCAAATCAGATGGTCACTTTCAGTCACTTTTAATCACGTGAAAAAATGGCTTCCTCAAAGTTTAAAAAAAAATCAGTATTGAATTAATTTCAAAACTGACAAACTGATTACAATTAGAAAAGAACTAGGTGTTCATTATTCTGAAAAGGTAGATTAATCTAAGTGAATTTTATAATCAAAGACACAATAACATGAGCTGCCAGATTCCTGGAATCAACAAAATTTACTTACATAATTTATTTAAAGATCAAGTTTGCTTCAAGTATAATTCACTTAACTCTCTTCAATCACCAATTTAACCAACTGTTTACAGACAGATCGAGAGACAAAAGACAAATTAGTGCTCCTAGACTTTGTGTCACAGCCTTAAAACTGAATTTATTTTTCAAATACCCTTTATAGCCATAGTCGTACAAGCTAAAGACATCCTATCTGGTTTAGTATTGATTCAAATGACAAACCTGAGCATCGGATTAAGAAAGTGTCAGACATCCTATAGAAGATTCCTTGACAATATAGAAGAAAGCTGTCCTATTTCAAAATGATCTATTATTGTTATAGTGTTTACTGAAACATTTATAGAACCATTGTATAACATGGTAATTTATTTTAAATTGCAATTATAATACCAACAACTAATGATAAGCAGTAAAAACACATAACCATTCTGTCCTATTAACCAAATACTGAATATTGGTCATCACATTTAGAAACAATAGAAACTGAATAGTTTGATGCAGCTGTAGTCTTTGTTTTTCATTATCAAAGGGGGCACTCAGGCATACACAGAAGGGATTTCTAAATCCCCAAAACTGTACTTTTCTTTATACCACCAAAAGCACACAGCAAGTTCAGCTCTGGAGAGCTAAGAATGGTATTTCCAAAAGTACAAACAGATGGAGATACTTTTATCTCTAGAACCATAATATAATCTAGACTGAAGATGTGAAAACCCTGGGGCAGGGTTGAGCACATCTCTGGTATACCAAAGGAAACTACAGAGCTAAACATGCTAAGGGAGCAGTAAAAGGGTGCAACAATATGAAATCTATTGAGATGAGCAATTATACTATCCAAGTACAGCACCATGTTCCAAGAGCAGATGTGGGCAAAATATGGCCTGTGGGTCAGATCCAGCCCGCCAAGCCATTGGATCCGGTCTGCAGGATGCTGCGGGAAACCCCAGGCAGGCTCCCTGCTTGCCTCACCCCACCCTCAGGCTGCTCAGAAAAGCGGCTGTGGGGCTGTTTCTCTTTAAAAACTCAAGCCAGGAGGAGAAGGGGGAACAGGTGCTGCTCCTGCCCCCAGCACAGCCCCACTGACTGGATTCTGGCCAGAAACCAGCCAATAGGAGCTGTCTGTTTGAATAACAGGCAGCACACGAAGCACCATGCCCCACCTCCCCTCTGACTCATAGTTATTCACACATGCATATGGCCCTGCAGCCTGTGTGGGGGTAGGGCGGGCTCCCTGCTTGCCTGCGAAATATGCTGGGCTGCTGGTCAGGAGTCACTCAGGTAAGTCTCCTGCCCAGAGCCTACCTCTGCTCCCCCCAGCCCCTCCCTTCCCTAACCTTCTGTCCCCCACTCCTGCCCCCTTACTCCACATACCCAACCCTCTGCCCCCCTCCTGCATCCATATATGCAAGAGCTCTCAGTGGTCAGAAACCTGCACCCCTTATTTGTCCACTCAGCTACTTCTCTGAATTAAAGTTTCTTTAAATCATCTAATGAGCATTTGGGCTACTCCAGTGCCCCAGGTCACAACAGCCTCCTTCACCCAAACTCCCTTCCAAACTCCTCTCCTCTCCTCTCCAAATCCCTTACTCCAAGCTCCGATCTGCACCCAACCTCAGTGCCAGACCCCAGCCCTTGACCACTCTGCAAAATCTTGGAGTGTCCCCTCCCCGCCATCAAAAATTATTGCCCGCCCCTGTCCAAGAGCATCACACTTTTAGGGTAAAACTAATTCTCAAAGCCAAATATAGCTACAGAATTGCTAAAAATATTAGAATAAAATTGGCACAATGCCCGAGTGTTAGTATGCAAATGAAGCCTGGGATATTTAAATCCTGGGATGATTTGACCTTCCGAAGTGACCCTCTGTCAGCAGAGGGATGCAGTCTAGACGTAGGTTGGTGTGCAGCTTCTACCACCAATGAATAAGGTACAGGGTGAGTAAAAAGAAATTCAGAGCCATAATATTTTTTGTCAGCTCTTACAAGCAGGCATTACTGTTGCAGGAGTATGCCAAATCGTGTTTGCCAGCTCCATGCCTGCAGGATTCATGGGTTCTATTTTAGAAGATGTCACAGAATGCCCATCAGTAAGTGTTGGTGTTCGGTGACCCTTTGGGAGGGGGATGTTCAACTCTGCAGACACTTGTGATGGGTTACAGTGGTCCCCTTCTAGGGCTTGCTGACACTGAGGAAATAGGAACTGAGATAGTGGGGAATGTTGCAGTACACTATGGTACACTAAGTGTAGTGGTGTCTGTGTTGAGATTGCCAGGGACTCCAGTATTGCCACTGCACTATGGCATGAGGCAGCATCCAGGGATTACTGTACCATGGTGGCCTGCTTCTATGCCTGAAATGTGGTGGCTGGGTTCTGGCAGAGTAGATAGAGTGGTAGGTGGGGAAGAATTATTTGGAGAGAAAACCACATCCACATGCTCTTCGGAGTCAGTGGAATATATTTCCGGTGAGAAAACTGGTTGTGGTGCCAATGTACCAGAACGGTCGGTACCAAGGAAGGGTGAATTAAAAGTGGAGGAAACCAAGAGGTCCCTACGTTGCATATATTGCTATGCTAGTGTTGACGGTGCCGTGGTTGGCTGCACCAATGCTATCTCCGGTGCCGGATGATGTCTCTGTACCTATCAGCCAGGCGATATGGTTGGTGCTGTCGTGGTGCCAGTATCAGTGCCCAGTGACAAAGTTGCTTGTGGTGCTGGCAAAATTATCTCAGTGCCAGATGGTGCCGCAGCAGCAGAGGCAGGCAACTTAAAGCCAGAGGTCTTAGAGCTGGGTTTTGAACTACCCGCTCTGATTGCGATGCCAGCGGTGCCGCCATGTCTCTTGGCACTGAACGTGTTGGTGAGGACCGTTTTGGTGCTGAAGCCTCCTGTACCAGTGAAGATGCTCGCTTTTTCAAGGACTTTTTGTCTCTCTGTGTTTGTGGCTTTTCAAGCTGCTGGTCTTAAGCATTTCTTGAGGAAAGTGAGTTTGAGTTGCAAGTCTCTGTCTTGTTGAGCTCTGGATGTTAACTTCGTACAATGGGGGCATTTTTGAGAAAGGTAGGCTTCACTGAGGCATTGGACACATTGTGAGTGTCCGTCAGACACCGGTATGGGGTCTTTGCATGAGGAACAGTGCTTAAAGCCTGGTGAGCAGGGCATGGCGCCAGCTAAGGGAAAGGAAGGGATTAACTAAGGGATCTAACTAAGGGAAGGGATTAACTAGGAGAAAAAAAAGTCTTTTCTTTCTTTTTTCTTAAATTATAAACTGTGAACTGCTAAATAACTAACTAAATGGGGAATAAAAACAGGTTGAAAAGGGAATGACTTATCTAACACTCAGGATGAGGTAAGGAAAACTGCTGAGCTCCGTCTGTGGCCAGAGGCGGTAGAGAAGGAATTGGGCTCTACAAACTAGGAGCATAGAGTTGTGTGGCCCCAGGGACACTGCTCTGAAAACTCCCATCGAAGGTGCTGCAGCGGCACACTGACCTGATGTGGAGCACCCACGGGAACATTTCTCAAAGAAGAACTAACACTTTTTTAAAGCAATATTGAATTTGTTTGACAAGATCAGCTTGAATGATTATTGATAAGGGCTAAGACTACACTGTGAAAAAACACACAAGTGCAGCAAGTTACAGCACCTCAAAGCAGCAGTTCCCAACCTTTTTTATACTACGGACTGGCAAGGCCATTCACAAACTTTTGGTAGACAGGCAGCATTTTATTTGCTTGTTTGCATATTCATTATACAAATGATGAATACGCAAACATGCAAATAAAACGTTACTGGTCCACCAGAAAGCCCCAGCTCCTAGAGCCACTGCCAACAGCCAGTTTGAGCTGTGGCAGCCACCCACCACATGGCGCTCATGCCATGGTCCCACTTTCAGTTAAAAGCGCTGCTGCAGCTGCACTTTTAAGTGTAGACAAAGCCATAGAGAACAAAATACAAAAGATTACCGAAAGTAACAGTTGCTAAGGAAGGATGTGCCTATTTAAGTGGGCACCTGGCAACAGAGACTGTTTAAAAGGAAAAGCAGTGGTACTCTCACAAGCCTTGTCTACAAAATAAGCTCTATCTAGTTGGTACCCAAAAATGAGCCAGTGCTATTAGTAGATTATACAGATGTTTAAAATGTATGAGACTGTGGGTTAAACTCCCCCTCTTGGGGGTTTGAATACATCCATTGGTTCTACTGGGCTCGGTTTTCCCATGATGTATTACATTGGTTTGCACTTGGCTCATACTTTCAAGGCTCTCTTTAAATCATGAAAGCTAGAGTCTTATTTTAAAATGAAATCTGATAATGTGGAGATAATGACATCTTGAGCGTGGTGCCCGTATGTTCAGCTATTCCGTATACATACTGACCCAGTTTGATCCCTGCATAGGGAGCAGCATAAAAGAAGGTTTAGTAGACCAAAGGAGCAACCAATAGAGGGCTGGGAGGAATAAAAGGAGCAGGAGATAAAGTATGAGGAAATTAGAGCAAAGAGATGTGGAAGTGGCAATTATATAGGGGCTTGAAGGTGAAAGGAAGAGCTTGATTTGATGTAGTAAGAGACAAGAAATTAATTAAGTCAATAAAAGACAGGTGTCACATGGCTGGAAAGGAGAGAAAGGCAGTGATGTTTTGGGAAGGATGAAGGGAAAAGAAGTGGGGAGATGAGAGAGAAGGTTATCAAGGAGAGGAGGTCATCAAGAAAAAAAGGCCTAAAATGTAGACAAGAGTTTTAGCCATAGAGATTATGACAAATAGATTAACAGAACTGGTGATATAAAGAAACATCAGAACTTGGAAACACAGAGATATGATTCACGGAGGAGGGTGGGTACAGTAGGAGGTTATGATTGGGGCCAGAGCAGATTGGAGTGCCAGGGGCAGGCTCTGGCCGGGAAGCACATACTGTAGGCAGCTCCTGACTGCAGCCCAATGAGTCTCTCAGGCAAGCTCCCTGGCTGCCGCAGTCCCAGATGCCACTCACAGCAGCCAGATGCTAGGGCCAGCGTGTGCATCTCTGTGTGGTGCATCCCTTTTGATGGAGAGGGAAAGTGGTTTTCTGCATGCTGTATGCACCTGCAAGCAGTGCCTTTGAAGCTCGCAGGCTGCAAGGATGGTGCTGGGGGTCGGGGACAGAGAATCCTCTCACACTACTATGTGCCGAATCCAAATGTTTGGCAGGTCAGATCCAGAGGCAGGATTTATTTTACCCACTCCTGCTCCTGACTGAATCTAGGGTAGTGGTGAGCAGTTCAGAGCCTGCATGCAGCCCATCAAGGTAATCTGGTTGTTAGGCAAGACGTTTTACTGATGTACACCGCCCACAGCCCTCCTCCTTCCCCTACCCCCGCAGCTCCTAGAGGCCACAGTTTGCCGTTCCCAGCCACAGTTTGCTCACCACTGCTCTACTGCACATAAAACCTCTTTTTGCACAAGACTTCCTTTAATAAAAGCCGAAGATGTTTCTTATGGCTTCAAAAATGAAAATAAAAACTCTCCCAGTAAGAAATGGTCTGAATTTAGATGTGACATCAGAAAGTTAGTTGAATGTCCTTTTATGTGGTTCCCAACTAGTCGACTATCCGATAAGCATTTGCATATCGGACAGGTCGAGTAGTGACTTATATCCCTACTTCTAATGTGCACAGATGAACCCAGAAACGTAGTTCCAATTAGTTCAGATTTGAGTGAATCTAAACTAGTGCTGAGGTTGTAAGCTGAGAGGTTGGGGAAACAGTGGAGTTATCAATGGTTATTCAGAAATGAGGAGATACAACTGGAATAAGAAATGTTAAGAAGTTCTATTTTGTAAAGATTAGGCTTGAACTGGCAGTGAAATTTTCAAAAGAAAATGTTTGGAAAAGCAAGAATGAACAGAGGAATATACCACAGGTATATGTTAACATGAAAATGGTAGCTGAAACATCAGTAGACTTCAATGGGATCAAAACAGGCCCTCTATCACTTCAGTCACTAAAGAGGGATGCCAGATACTTGCTTTGAGAATGCTGCCTCTACAACTCTCACACTACAGCCTGACCAATTATTTCATTACTGAAATTAAGATCTGCTTTTAGAACACTTCCTGCAAACCACCAGTATGCCTCATGGGAGTTGTTTAATGGCTATTGTCATTAACTGGTGTAGCAGAGAGAGTTGCTGCATCAGTATTCACCACCACCACAGTTTTGAATGGCAAAACAGCAGCAAAACTGTGGCTCCAGAGAGCACTGCCACAAGACTATGAAGCCACAATGAAATGGAAAATGTTCACTTCTCCACCTTTAGTTACAAAATATTTTAAAATGGAAAAATATGATAAAATACTGAAAAGACATTAAAATTAAACAAAACCATCATTTTTCCCACAATGTTGAAAGTTTGGATTGTTTATTCTTCAGATCTACTGGATTTGCATTGCTCAAATGTGTTTTTACACACCCTAACTTTGGGATCTAATAAGAATCAGTATTCACCAAAAAGTCTAAAGAACACTGGAAAGCAATAAATAGGCAAGGAGAGAAAATTCACATTCTGGTTTACAAAAGCAATTGTGAAGACATGAGTAGATGTACATGACTGACTATAATCTTTGTTTTAAAAGCCTCTTATTCCAAGGCCAACAGCAGCCAACAGTTCTCAGCACTTTGCAAGAAGTAGTCAGTTATATATATACACCGGATCAATTAGGCCCGATATAATTCTCGGGAGTCCCATTTTACATACAGAAAAGTATAATCACACTAATATGTCAAGTTCCAACTTGAAAGCAGTTGTATATTTACAAGTAAATGAAGAGCTATACACGAAAAAAGCACTGTTTGTATAACTTTATACGTTAAACAGGTGCTCATTTAAAATGTTATTTTATTACACTTACTCTACTGAGGAAAATATTTGCCTCAAAGGCTTGCTTTCTACTGAACATACTATTCATTTATTAGTATAATAATGCCTCATTCATTGAGTTGATATCCTTTGGAATAAAAACATTTTCTTCAAGGAAGGCCAATAGCAAAGGAATAAAAAGCACAATAATTCAGCTGCCAAGACTGTATACAATATGCAACAGTTAATATATGGTATGCATTTCACTTAACACAGCATAAAATCTTGAAACGAATGTGCAGTAGGACTATCAAATTTCTACCAAAATAAATATGAATTTAATAAACTAGTTGATTTCTTTATAATTCCTGTTACAGATTTTCCTTTTTGGTAACATTTACCTTTACTATGTCAAAATCTTTCACATTTATATCCCACATCAGAGTAATAAAGTTACTTTTATTCAAGACAAAGAACTAGCCTGAATTGGTATTAAACTGCCAACATTGTCTCACAAAAAATATAATTTAAAGTTACACAGATTCACTACAGATAGGGATGTATAATTAAACAAGAAGAGGTTAAAGCATGCATTAGCCTATTCTACTTTTCTATTAATTTTTTAAAAGCTTTCATATGACTTTCTCCGAGTCTCTGAAAGCTAACCATCCCTCCTTCCTTTCAGTGAGGCTGACATTTGACAGCTTCACATAGCTGACAGGGTTACCCAACAGCCCACCCTCCCTATTCTCAATCCAATTAGACCTCTAATCCTCCAGATGAAAGGCCCAACTACTCACGTTCCTCATGACAACGACAGCTATTGATTATTTGTCACTACAGCTAACACCTTCTCTGTGGAGGCCACTCTGACAGAAGCAAACCTACCAAATTAGACAGCACTTTATCTGCCCTGGAGGCCAAATGGCACAACAAGTAAAGGCTAATAAATGGTATAAAAATGAACAAATCATAACATTATGACAGGTTGATCGTTGCCAGCAGATTCACAGCTCAAGCTTGATGCTCTGTTAGACCTGCTCCTTCTCTTCTCTTCTCCACTCCTGCTCCAACTTTGACTGCATTAAAGGCCAGAACAATTAAGGCATTTGACCAGCAAAGATAAGCCAGATAGAAGTATCATCAAGGGACACAAATGTCAATAACAGACTAAGGTTTGTCAATACAAACATTCCAGAGATGCAAATGCTTATGTCTCTGCTCTCCACTAGGCTGCACTGATTCTCTTCACAAAGAATTCTTCTCAACCTCAACAGAAACTCTGAAGAAATTAACCCCCATATATCACACACCAAGATGGGAAATATTATGGCAAGTGCAGGATTTGTAAAATTAAAAACATAATCCTGAAAGCTCCACATAAATCAGAGATAATAACAAAAATTTCAGAAACAAGATTATAAATTCCTTTCAGTTTGATACAGTTACATCAGGGAGGAATTTGTTTCTTGGAGTTATCATTATTATTATTAGAATGTGAGCTCTCCTAGATTGTTAGCTAAACAAGGCAGAAATTGTGTTTTCATAAGGGACTGTTCAGCACTCAGCAAATGGGAGATTAGTAGTCTGGCCACTATCCTAATACAAACAGCAATTAAATAATATCATATGGGTGGTACTGTAAAAAAATACTTCAGATGGGATCAAGACTTTATTATGCTGGACAAGACAACATGCATGGGGGAGAAGGGTCTGAAGGAAACAATCCCAAGAGCTGAGAAACTTACCAAAGTTGATACATAAGGCAACAAGTGAGTGTAACAAACAATACCAAAGAGGTAGAGAGGATGAGGGTAACAGTAATAAGATCATGAGGTTAAATAAATAAGCTCTGTACAAAATGTGATGCTCCTAAATCACATTAAAATATTATTTTCTTCTAATTAATAAATAAATAAATAATATTGGTTTTGCATGCCTGCCATTCAATCTACCCATGATTAGGTAGATCATAAGGCTGACTTCTTATGCCAATAATAGAAGTATGACTTGAGAAAGGGCTCTTATGGCTTTGAAATTATTTGTAGATCAAAAAAGAAAAAAATGTATGTTTAGTAACCACAGTATATGGATTTTAGTTGTTAATTTTTGGAAAACTGACAATTTAAATGAGAAAATGTTTTTATCATGTTGCTCCCATGTTTGTATGAGGTATTTGCAAAATCAAAAAGATACAACTTGATATTAATAAAAACTCTAAAGCCCAAGCCAATTACCATTATTAATTCAATGAAGAAAATATTTCAGCATACAGTACACCTGCATCATATTTATCCACAAACTGGTTTAGCTTTATTTACTCCATTAAACAGAATGGATAACTTGGGCTTGGGTACAAAGGAACACATGCACTAGTTAACCTGTTTTATGAAAATATGCTAAGTTGCAAAAATAAAAATTATATCTAAATTGTTCACATTTCTTATATATTATTATCATCTTAAAATTCCCACAGTATTAAAATAAAAAGTTTGGTATAAGGCTTCCTTATGAATTATACTGTATCAAGAATCAGGGTAGGTCACACAGATACTATACTAACATGGTTATTAAAAATATGATCAAGATGGAAAATTTAAATATTTTAGGAAGAAAGCAAAATTGTGTTTAAAATGTACAAACCAAGTATAATTATTAAAAACTGACTAGCAGATGAATGTTGATCTAAATATGATATGTTTCAGAAATACTGTAACATTTAACATAATTTCATTCTTCTAATTTAACTCTTACAAATGTTAAAAATATATATCTTCATTTAAATATTGTGCTGTTTTCAAAAGTATTTCAACATTAGAATAGATGTGGGTTCTATAAAATTCACACATCATAAAACTACTTGAATTTAAAGAGACTTCTAGAGACTTCTTTAATCCAACTCCATGCACCAAGGAAAATTAACAAAACTATTCTCACACACTTGAAGTCAAGTCGTAGTCACAATACGTAAAAGTAAGCATGTGTGCACATCTGTCTAGGATTAGGTTTTAAATCAAGATTTAGCTCCACTATTCTACAGAATCACACTGATGTAAAACAAATCAGAATGAACCCTCGCAACATATAAGTTGTATGACTGAAGTAGGACTTAATATATTGAGTCAACTGCCTTCTGTAGTCATCCTCTGGGCTCTACTCCTAGAAACCTGCATGAACTTTAGTCTATTTCACTAGGGCTAAGACTCATTCAATTTAGGGCAATTCCCTGCACTATATTCACTAAGAATATAACCTAAAGACCTGACTGACTCAGACTACCTCTCCCTAAACTTTACTGTTTACGGATTACACTATATAATGAAGAAAAATCACCAAGAAAGTAACAAGGGAGTTTTTATATCCAAACTGCAGTATCTGAAGGTATTTTAGCATGAGCACTAGAAGCCGACTATGCTCACACAAAGCTTACAGAAAGGATTGTCTACGCTGAACAGCTCAAAGCACAGCTGCGGCAGCACTTTAAACTGAAAGCATGGCCATGGCACTAGCTCTCCCAGTGCACTATATAAATCACCTCAATGAGTGGACTGGTTCATACTGTTGCTTCACAGTACTCTAGGTTGCTGTGCTCCAGGTGTGTGTGTGTGTGGGGGGGAGTTCACACCCCTGAGCAATAAATTTACAGTACTGTTATGTGCCAGCGTAGACTTGGCCAAAGAAAAAGCATGACTCCACATAGGTTACATTACCAAAGAGCTAGAATGAAATGAGAAGAGGCAGCTTTAGGAACTGCAGCACTGCTAACTTCATTATTGGACTTCCTTCAATTATGCAATTCTGCTTAAAAGTCCCAAAAGAATGCTTCAAACAAATGTATAACCAATTTTCCTGTTACTTCACATTAAATTTGGTAATCCAAGGCAATGAAATGCTTGTTAGAGGCAGAAGCTGGGAAGCGAGTTCTGCACTCAGAGGAAGATGCTAGTATTGTACAATCTCAAGAAGAGAGTTTTATCTGAAAACAAACCATTTGTTGCTGATGGGAAGCTTCCACATAACCCATAAATACTAGTGAAATAGAAGAGTAGCAGGGGCTGCTGCTGGTGTGGAAGACCAAACTGGAAGTCTATTGCCAAGAAAATGAAAGGCGATGCAAACACAGACAACTGACATTCTTCTATAATAGCTAGGTAGCAGAAATTCACACGACTGTACAAAATACAAAGTACACACACCATGTGAAACAGGAGGAACTTAATAGATGCTGCTTATTTCTGAAGGATGAGTCCAAATAAAATGAGTAAATTTTACTTATAATACCTGGAGAAAGTATTTTTTTAACATCAAACACATGCGCTGGCCTTGCAAAGCACTGCTGAAATCAATGTTCTATCATAGGACTATTGTGGAACTTGCCCAAAAAACCTTGATATGCATAAGAAGCTGGGCTTACATGAGTTTGTATGTTTCTATTCCGCACCACTGTAACCATTTTGCTATTTCTGACTTTGAGTCCATTCCCTTCTTCTATAGCTGGACACCTGGAATGTGACAAATCAGGGCACAGCTTTTTCTGGATTGCTGAATATATCATATAGTGGTTTGACTGGTTTTTAAATATCTAGACTATGACTTTCCATCTATTCATGATATAGATTCAGACACAAGGATAAAAGTTCAGAGGCCTTTTATTTTTTTAATGAGACACATAACAAATTTCAGTGCTAGGTCCCCTACTTCCAATACTCTATGAGCTGCCTGAGGGGTTATATCCCCAAGAAAGATTCCTTGGGAAAAAAAACAAATTTCTCTGAAGAGCTCATATAGTCTTCCTGTTGCAGCATGTAATACTGAGTTACTTCCTTCATCATCAAATAGAGCAGAACAATCCTATTTTGGCTCTAGAACTGCCTTCATAGCTATTCAATAGATGAGCCTTAGCAAGATTGACCTCCACTCCTAAGACAAAAAGTTTTCCAGCCTTTAACTTCTCCCCTATGTGATGTTTTCCTTATTCTAGTCTGATATAGACTAACTGCCCTATTTTTTTTTCCACTTGCACATTTACAGATTTGCTTATGTGTTCACAATGTATGCTGATCTACCAATTTTAGATAGAAATTTAGGGCATTGACTACATTCTTAAGTCAACCTATCTTAAGTTGGTACACTACCTTTCTTATGTTGGTGGTGTGTATCACCAATAAGGGCACTTCCCATTGGGGAGGGAGAGTCGGAGGGGGAGAGAGAAAGAGAGAGAGAGAGAGAGACACTAAGATAGGGCTTTCAGCTCTCCGTAGCTCCCTACTGGGAGCCCAGCTGTCCCCACAGGGGTTCTTGCCTTCCCACTCCCAGCTGGGATGTGTGCAGAGCACAGGGAGGCAGTCGCCCAGGGTTTCTCACCTTCATGCTCACAGCCAGGAGCAGATGGGCAGCTGCATAAGGATCCTTGCCTCTTTGTGTCTAGTTGGCTGCTGTGATTTTGGCAGAGAGCCAGGACCCCAGTGAAGCAGGAGGGCTCCCTGTGGAGAGTGGGGAGCCCAGGCAGCAGCCTACATCAGGAGCTTGTGGGTCAGTCCAATTTGGAGCAGAGACCCAGCAGCAACCTGGCTGGGGACACAGCTTTCAATTTCATGGCTCCATCAAAGCAACGAAATTGACAAGGCAGCCAGCAGACAATGTAAGGAACACAGAGTCTACACAAACACTGCATTGCCCTCACTATACCGACATAAACCCTGTTACGTCTGTATAGTAGGGCATTCATGTTGGTAGAAGCAAGCCTGCAGTGTAGACAAAGACATAATTATGTCATCAACCAAACTCAGTAGTGCAGACCAGTCCTAAGTATATGTTATCTGGATTATTTTCACTGGAAGTCCATAAACATTTATTTTCAAAGCCCAGAGTGTGAATCGCTGCAGCAAAACCAGGGAAGTTTTTTATTTGACTGAATCTGTCTCTAAGAAAAATTTAAGTATAATGTAAATTTTTTCACGCTATCATAATTTGAATAGAAAAAGTTAAGTGCATTATTTTAGCATTCAGACTATTGAATCTTTTTTTCATTATCTTTGTTGACACAGAGGGCTATGCTTGGGATATTTAATAGAGAGTTCCTTTCTTGGAGCAGACTGCTGCTACCAACGCATCCTTTGTGAGAAAATCTGGAAAAAGTATAGCTGATAGATTTCTTGGATTAAACTAGAATTATTTATTGAGAAGTAAAAACCATAAATACATGTTCCTACACATACAGATTAACTTTCTATTCATAAATACCCCCTTCCTAGCTTTAAGCAAACAATTATTTGGTCTAGAGATGAGTTCCTGCCAGAACATCCATAACTGACAAGGGCAGCCTCTAGTTCAGGGGTGGGCAAAAGGGCCTCTGCGGTCCAGATCCAACCCACCAAGCGGGTGGATCCAGTCTGCAGAGGCCCTGCTGCTCCCCCACCCCCAGGCCAATTAGAGCCTGGAGAGCACCCAAAGCCTTCTCCACTCTGCCCCCACCCTGCAAGCAGCGCACGGTGCTTCAAAGTGCCACGCGCTGCTCGCAGGGCTGGGGCAGAGCGGATAAGGCTTTGTCTGTTCCCCTGTCCCCAAGCGTTAATTGGGGGGGGCTGAAGGACCAATCATGATCTGGGGGTGGGGAAGCCCTGCCCGTTCCCATTTAGGCCCCGCCCCTTCCGGGGTGGCCTAAGGCTACTTCAAAAATTCTGAAGTCGCCCCCAGGCAAAAATTATTGCCCACCCTGCTCTAGTTAAAACTTCAAACCTGAAACTCAGGCAGCCTGATTCAATTAGTAATTTACAAACTGTGCTTCTACCAGATCTAAGGAGATAAAAAGTGTTAGGCCAAATCAGCTACTACATGGGGAAATTTCCGAAAGCCCAGATGACTGAAAAAAGCAATAGTGGGCTTCACATAGGTACCTTAGTCAGCAATGAAACTAAGGTCTATCTTGGTGTTAGGGGGAGCTATGCTGTTTTCAGAGGAGATAAAAAAACAACCTTTTTAGATTATATTACTAACAATTAAGAAAGTTAGTGAGTTACATATGGACAGCTGTGTAGATGAAAAGAACATTGGGCTTCAATAACTCAACTTTCCTCACCCTCTAACCCCCAAGTTTAAATTTAAATTATGTTCCTGGAACTTTCTTATGTCTGATCACTTGTGCTATCCCATAATAGAGGCTGGAATTACTTTTAAGAATACTTTTTTCTCTAGTCTATTTGCTTTTTGATTTTATTGGAAAAACCATATTGATACACTTTTGACACAAATGTATAAGTGTTTTTGATTTCCCAAATTGCTATGTCAGTATTTAACTAACTGATATTTAAAATCCAGAAATAAAGTATTTTAATAGAAAATAATATGATCATTTATGGTCAATTAGCGATCCAATGATGTTTTTTGCTCTAACCTGTCAGAGTCCAGAGTTGAGTAGTTAGCTTCTTCCTGCTTACGTTGTGCAGGGAAGTTAGACATCTAACACACTTAAGTGCTATTGAAAATCCCACCAGGCAACTAGCTGCATCTTTAGGTAACTAAATATCTTTGTACATCTGATCCCCCCAGTATTTTTAAAGTAATGAACATTTAAAAACATATTTTTTTCTATCTATTTTAGAACTTTTCTATTTCCTTTTAAATTAATTTTAAAGATGCATTTGTGAAGACTGCATCATTTAAGAAGACATTTGTCAAGAATGTGCTAGTTAAGGACCACATATTCCAATGGAAAAGCAGATGGCACTTGTTAGCTCTCTAAGTTCATAGCCTCTTGTTTAAGGACCTATGCTAATAGAACATAATCTGTGATTTAAGTATAAAACACACAAAGTAATTTCACTTTGCTTACATAATATTAAGAACTTCTTTAAGTTGCACTGATGTTACTCCATCCCTTGAATCATAACCTCATTGTTATGGATTTTGACATAATTGTAATTCCTGATCTGATTCAAAACCCATTGAAGACTATGGAACTATTCTCACTGATTGCAATGGGGTATGAATAAGATTCTACATGACCACAATAACTAGAGCAATTTACTTTTTCATAAGTTTTCCTCTATTTATTGAACATGCTCAGTAGTCATTTTTCAAAGTTCTATTGTTATTTTGAAAGTTTTTTTTAAATGATTGAAGGGCTTACTGCATTTTACAACTAAAGATATTTAAACATTTTCTATCATTATATTATAGGCTTAGCCAAAAAAAAAAAAAAAAAAAACCCCACCCCACCCCACCCCAAAACAAAGAAAAAAGGGAGAGAAAAGAAAAGAAAAAAAAAAAACAAGAGAGAAAAGAAATCTGTAACCAAGTAAATATTTCAATTCTCCACTTCAAACTTTAGAACCAAAACACAGATTTCCATATTTAAACCATTATTTGCATGCACGCACATACACACACAAAAACCCCATTTCCTCCTTTATCCTGAATACTAAATTTCAGCTTACTGCTTTAGAAATATTAAGCCATCATAAAGGATTATAGGAGAAAGATAGTTCTTCCTGATGGTCAAAATGCTGGCTTATTAAATGTTAGTGGAACACCTGGGAAATGTAAAAATTCTTCAAGAATAGGGAAAGTTTGGCCAACCAGATTTGTTTCTGATTCACTCAAAGTCAGTTTGAAACCATGTTCATAATGCATGTTTCCCAAATAGAAGTAAAACCCCAATCAATCAGCATTTCTAATGATATTTCAGCAAAATGCTACGATACAGTTTTCAATAAATGATATTTCAACAGAGTATACCTGTTTGTGTTGCCAAGTGAACGGGGCCTATGCTCTCTTTATGTAGATCATTGGCAGAAAAATGATGTGCTGTTTTCTTGCTATTTTTTGCCCATCATTCTGGACAAGTTTTAGGGTTACAGGAGTAAGAAGGAGGTAGAACGTGAGGAAGTAGCAGGTCTCAAAATGCACAAGAAACTAAAGGATTCTACAGAACCTATGACAAGTAATCTCTTTCCTTCACTGCCATTCCTCCCATTCTTTGATCCTGCTCCAGACACTATAATTACCGTTCTATGTATAAGCTATCAAGCCATTCTACTTGTCCATGCAGTAACCTACTCTTCCTAGAGGAAGGAGAATTTGTAATATTGAAGAGAACTATGAGTCAGAAAACATGCCTGAGTTC
This sequence comes from Apalone spinifera, assembly GCA_030068395.1. Lineage (NCBI taxonomy): Eukaryota > Metazoa > Chordata > Testudines > Trionychidae > Apalone > Apalone spinifera. The sequence continues at coordinate 135,105,482 of CM057846.1, forward strand.
TTATCCTCAACTCTGCTCTTGGGTCATTGTGCACCACAGGACTAGTCATAATCCCATGTTTTCCCTGTTTCTACATCTCCTATATGGCGATAACCAGTGCTTTTTTGTGTTTAAAAAAAAAAAAAGGTGCTGAGCTCTGACTGGAAGTGCTGGTACTGCATCTGGAGATGCCAGTTCAGCGTACCAGGCAGTACCGCCACAAAAAAAGCACTGGTGATAACAATACTGCACTGTAACTAACTCCAGCTTTGTAAAGCACTCTGAAATCTTCAGAGGAAAAGTGTACACGTATTATTATAACCTTAATGATCATTTTAGGACTTATCCCTTTGTGCTAGATCTCTGAGTACAGTCACTACACCCATTCCATCATGCAAACTGCAACCAATGCACAATAGAATGGAGAGTTGGGAAGACAACGGGTCTAATTCTCCTCCTCGTGATGCCAATGGTGAAGCTTCAAATTGATTTTAGAAGATGCAAGAATTAAAGTCAGATCTAGCTAAATAGTTTTAGAAATCCTGTTACATGTGCTTTTCTCAACAATGAGAGGGCATTAATATCCTACCTATTCCTCTAAACGTTTCCCTCTGATTCATGGGTTTTACTTCAATCCTTCCCCAGCTGAGCTTTCTAAGCAATCCAACAATCCGAAATGAAGAAAACATCAATCAACTTTTGCTACTTCTTCAGAACAACCAGTGTCAGTTTTGCTTGTTACCTAATTTGTCCAGCTTCATGGATAGGTTTCTCATTTTCATAAAATTACACCAGTTACAATATCTTCCAATTCTTACGCATATTTCTCCCAATTTGTTACCCGATTTTCAAATAATTTCACAGACCCAACAATAGCACTTCTTCAGTTTTAGTGAGAGAATCCTATATAGTATCCAGTTGTTGATGCATTAAATCTATACCATGGATCATTGCCGTTTTCAGCTCCTGCGAAAAAGCTCTGGGGACATGGAGCTGCTGGAGCCAAGGCAGAAACCGCAGCAGCCAGTCTTTGAAAAAAACTTTACTGCAAAAGGTAGCATTCCCCAAAGGCACGTTTTGGGCATTTATAAGATTCCAGTCAGTGTTCTGAATCTCATGTCTCCCCCCACACTTAGATTATCAGGTTTAAGGCGATACCCTTATCTAATGAAGCTGCAGTTTTGCAATACAATATTTTAATGTTTCTTAGGTTAAAATGTAAAACAGGTCAAAGAAAAGCAAAACAGCACTTCTGATCCAGAATGAAAACAAAGCGTAAAAAAAAGGGTGGTTGCGGCGGACCATGGGGGGCAATGCTGAATCCATAGTATTAATTTGGGTGTTAGTCCATTCTCACGGTGTACATATGTATAATGGTTCAGTGGTGAGTCTGTTCACTGACAACTATTACTGTACTTTGGTTGGCAATAAACCTAGCTGGGTGCTTTCAATTCTTATCTGATTTGTGTTCTCTGTGGGCTCTTTCAGAGTCTGTCGTGTTGACTAATTGTGCATGGTGAACGCATTAGACAGGGAAGCACACGCACACACTTTTGTAGCCCAAAGTTTATCATCACTGACAGAGCAGACAACCAGTCAGGTACCCATCAGGACGATGACAGAGAAAATATTAATAAAAAAGATAATCCCAAATTATAATAGCTCATTAAAATAACTATAAGAGACACACCTCCATAAAGAAATAAACAAATCTTGGTGCCTCTCATGATAAGTGGATATCTGGCTAGATAAAATCATGCTGGACCATGGATGTTGCCAGACCAGAGAGTACTGGATTAGAGAGGTTCAACCTGAAGTAGCATACCTTCCTGTACTAATACACTCAAGAGATGAAGGGCCTTTCTTAACTCTTTAGTTAATCAGCATTTGTTACTTTATACTCCTGTTTCCCATCAATCTGACATTTCCCAGTGAATTAACTAAGCTCAGTATTATGTTGTCTTACATGCTTTTAATATAAATAATGAAAAAAACTGAAAGCTGCAAAAAGAAAGTGTCAGGCATGGAGAAAACTGACGATTAAAGAGTATTTTAATTCTTATTAATTCTTATAAAAATATGTTTTAAGCTAACATTCTCAATTTAACTAGATTTATATGCCAACAGTTTTTGTTTTATGAAATCCTTAATTTTGAAACATGATCATTTGACGCTAAGCCTTTGAAAACTGAGCACAAAGCAGGTGGTACGGTTTTCAGATTTCCTAACCAAGAAATGGCATCATCAATTTGACATGTATTCATCTGCAGAACTACATTTGCAAAAACCTTATAAAGGATGTGTAAATACCTTATGTGAGCATTTTAAATAATGTGTTTTTTTAGTCCTGCACAAATTACAGCAGGAAGTCACACTTTAATTTCTTTACTTCTAAAAATGAGTTGAGACTTGATTTCAAACATGTATACTTTTGTTTTATTAAATATTTTATATGAATAAATTGAGAAACACTGGAAAATATTTAAAAAAATCAAGTATTAGATTTGCTATAGAAGTGCAAATACTAATGCTGTATAAAGTCTAACTCTTAATGCCAAGGGCATATATGTTCACCATTACAATGCTAAGGTGAGCAACAAAAATTAGTAAAACTGCTATCTTTCTCTTCCTATCTACCTCTTCGTCCAGAGACAGAGAGTACAGAAAAGGGCATGAGTGTGAAAGTAGACTCTTAATTCTAAAACAGTTATGTTTTTGATATACTGTAATGGCAGAATGAATGAATATGATTATTCTCTTTTTCTGGAGAATATTGCAGTACGAGAGAGATTTTAATTGCAAATTAATTGGACAAAGACAAGAATTCATCTGGGAAACTTAGTTGGTTCTTCCAACAGTGCCAAGATATTTTGGCAGATCTAAAATACAGTACAAGAATGACAGACATTTGGAGGAATTTTCACCCTTTCATCAATATAATTATACCATTTACTCTTATCCAGATTCCACATATTCCCCAACAGATTTTATTTTAAACACCTGTTAAGGATCATCTAGATGGTGCATGGTCCTGCTATGAGTACAGTGGACTGAACTTGACCTACGAGTCTATGATTTTCTTTCAAAACTCCTTCATTTAACTCACTCTTATACTACATCTTCTCTCCGAGTTACGAACAAGTTACGGACCAAACACTCAGCCATAACTCGATCCATTCGTAACTCGGATCCTATTGAGTTACACGCAACTGCGCTGTTCGTAAGCATGAGTCGCTTTCGTAACTCAGGGACCGCCTTTACGACTGCTCCATGGGAGCTTTGGTCGTAAGTGTGAACGGTCGTAACTCAACTGTTCACAACTAGGGAGCAGCTGTACTATTATTGACAACTAAATTTGAACCTGTGTATTCCCATCACATAACGTGGCAACTGAGCCTCTACTCAATAAGCATGAATTCATAATATTCTGGGAAGATGAGCCACATATGGAAGTTTTGGTACACAAAATATATAGGGGCACCCTTAATTTTGTATGTTTGGAGACTTTAATGGCTTGTTTGTGGCAGGCAAAACACTGAAATTAACAGAACAACTTCTGGAGAAAGATACTGCACTTAAGATCAGAAAAAATATCACAGATGGGTCCTTAATGACAGCAGTAGTAGCAGAGATACTGCAGCTAAGTTTGATAAGGGTGTTCAATTGTAACCTCAAACTTTAATTACTTGTAACTCTCAGCAAAAATGAGGTGTCCCATGGCACCTTAAAAACTAACAAATTGATTAGGGCATAAGCTTTTTGTGGGCTGCAATTCACTTTGTCAGATCCATTAATGAAAGCTTCAGTTGGCAGTCCCCCAACCTGAAACAAATACTCACCACCAACTGTACACCACATAACAGAAACACTAACCTAGGAACCAATCCATGAAACAAACCCTGTTGCCAACTCTGTCCAAATATCTACCTTAGGAAAACCATCATAGGATCTACCCACATGAGCCATACCATCAAAGGGTCATTCACCTGCACATCTACTAATGTGCTATATGCCATTATGTGTCAACCCCTCTAATATGTACATTGGACAAACCAGACTGTCTCTAAAAATAAATAAATGGATACAAATCAGACATCAAGAACGGTGACATATATAAACCAGTATGAGAGCACTTTAACCTCCCTGGACATTACTGTACTGGAGCAAAAAAACCTTTCAAAACCAGAGTGCAGCGTGAAAATGCTTAGCAGGAATTCACATGCAAATCTGATACCATCAGAATGAGTCTGAATAGGGACTGGGAATGGCTAGCTCATTACAATGGAAATGCACATGACGCATGAATCTTCAGGAATAGTGGCCTGTACAGGAGAATGCTTGTTAACAATATCTTTCCAGATCATAAAATTACAGTGGGGGATGTGGAAATGCCCAGGGCTCGACAAACCGCTGAATCTACTCGCCTGTGGCGAGTAGATTTCAGTTAGTCGCGCCACGAGCTCCATTCACCGGCACTTCACGCATGCGCAGTGCCAGTCTTGCGCATGCGTAGTGCGGGGCTGGCGAGTGGCTCTCGCCAGGGTTTGTCTAGCTCTGGAAATGCCCATAGTGATCCTAGGTGACACTGTCTACCCCTTGTAGCCCTGGCTCATTAAGTCTTACACCGAGCACCTGGACAGCAGTAAAGAGTGGTTCAACAACAGGCTAAGCTGTTGTTCAGCATGCTTTTCGCAGATTGAAAGGGAGATGGAAGTGTCTCTATGGCAGGCAGGACCTTTTGGAAGATCATATCCCCAAAGTGGTGGCCGCACGCTGTTGCTTTCATAATTTGAGAGAGAGTAAGGGTGAAGTGTTTGCCCGTGGGTGGAACACTACGGCACAGCGCTTGGGCACACAGTTTTAATAGCCAGACACTCGTGCTGTCAGAGGAGCTCATAGGGTGGGCATCAGTATCAGGGAGGCTTTGAGGAACCACTGTTTAGGAAGAGTTCTTGAACAAAAGGACTCTCAGACTGAAAGACACATACAGACACAAAAATACATTAAATATATAGTTGATGTCCTGTAGAATGGAAGAACCCTTTAAAATATGAGGCACAATTTATTTAGTTATTTAAGATTTTCTTAAACTTAATGGCAGTAGCAACTTTAAAGCATTCAGTATTAAAACATTTTTATTTAATTACCTTTTGTGCAGCAAGGTGAAGAGCAGTTCTCTGGCTATGATCAGCTTTATTAATACCTCCTCCTGCTTTCAACAAGGCCTCAGCACAATCTAACCTGTCAGCCAACACACAGTACATGAGTGGAGTTCTTCCAAACTGGTCTTCTTTATCTTTCAGCTCAGGATTTCCTATAATTATACAACAGATGATTATTACATTCTGGATCACTAAAGCTTAATTAAATGTAAAATGTTACTATGCATTTTAGAAAGCAGAGAATCTGCCTAGACAAAGCAAACTTTAATTGTAAATTACTGACTCAATACTAGGTGTTTTAATAGTTAAAAGAGGTACTCAAAATTGTGACGGACACTGTAAAAAAAAAAACAGTCCCTAAACTTTTTTTTGCAATAGAAAGAAACACTTAATTAAACCATTTTAACATCAGTGTTATCGGCTCATGCTAAAATGAGGAGTGGTGAAATAATCAGTTAATATGCTTAACCATCTCTTTTGAATGCAAATATTGGTGCAAGATGAGAGTCAGCTGGTTGCTGCCAAGAGTTGTTGAGATGGGAAACTGGAGTTCAAGCCCTTCTAAAAAATTCAGATCAGTTCCTTTCCCACCCACCATAGGGCGGGCATGAAGATGCATCCCCACAGTGCTGAAAGCCTTAACTGCTTCCTGGGTGTCAAAAACAGAAATCAGCTCCCACCTTCCTGTGTATCAAATGCCCAAGTATCCCTTTCTGAGCTGTCTAAATTGAGTTCCCACCTGACAACTAACTTCTACAATGTAGTTTTGTATCATCATTATTAAAATCTGCAATGTTAGAAATAGAACATTTGGGAGCAGGCTAAAAAAAAAATCCTATTTAATATAAAAATAAATACCTAAGGAATACTATCCTGATATTATTCCATTTCATAACTCCCCCGGTGCCCACAGCCACAACCCACTGAAAGTTAATATGGTCATGCAGGGGATAGCTTCCTCCCCCTTAATCATTTGTGCAGCTGCCTGGCAGAATACAAGTAGCCCATGATACATATTAGTCATACCCTCTCTGCAACATCTTGGAACTGCCAATACCAAACATTCAAAATATACAAATTCTCCCTGCTTCCAAAAAAGTCCCAACAAAATTCACTTTACAACCATGATATATTTCTATAAAAGAATAAATGTTTGGTTATTTTCGTCTTCTGTTTTTTGAGACCTGAAGATGCACATTTTCATGCTCTCTACAATCACAAAAGCCAGAAACAGCTTTTTTAAAAAAATAAAATATTCCAATACAATCACATGACTCCAGGAACTTGCACTTTAAGAATTAAACCTCACTAGGTAGAGGGTGCAGTCTGGTTAGGTTACCATATATAACCTCTTAGCCAGAGCCTGGGGTGGTGAGAGAAGGGGAGAGAATCCTGAGGCTGCAGTGAGTTGCGGAAGAGCTGCTTACAGGCTGGGCCAGTAACATACAGCTAATGTGAAACTCCTTAAGCCCATGCGTTTTTGTGTCTATTCCGCAAACAGGGCATATCCATCAAAAAGAAGGTCTTACAAAGATTGCTGAGCCTCCACAGCAGGTGTGGGCAATAATTTTTGATGGGAGGGGCCACTCCCAAGATTTTGGAAAGTGGTCGAGGGCCATACTTTTCCATGGTATTAATGGAGGAGTTGCGGGGTCTGGGATAGAGGTTGGGTGCAGAATGGAGTTTGGGGGTAAGGAATTGGGGTGCAGGAGGGAGAATGGGGTCTGGGAGGGAGTTTGGGCGAAGGAGGCAATTGTGACCTAAGTCAGGAAACTAGGGTGCAAGGTTTTGGGATGTGACCTAGGGTAGGAGGGGATTGTGATCTCAGGCAGGATATTGGAGTGCCAGATCTGGGAGGGGATATGGATGCATGTGGTGTAGCGGGGCAGGCGTATGGGGCAGAGTGTTAGTGAAGGGAGGGGCTGAGGTGCCAGAGGCAGGTTCTCACCAGGAGACTTACCAGCCAGCAGCCAAACCAGCCTGCCTATAGAGCTAAAGGCTTGCAGAACTTGAAATGTTTCTGCCTGCTCGGCCATGTGCTTGAGTGAGTAACTGAACAGGAGGGTTGTGCTTCATGGCTGCATGTTATTCAAACAGGCAGCTCTCACTGGCCAGTGTCTGTCAGAAATGGAACAGAACGGGATTGTGCTGGAGGTGGGAGCAGCGTCTGAATCTTCCCTCCTCCCCTCCAGACACAAAGAGAAAGCACCCTGCAGCCACATTTCTGAGTGACATGTGGCACTGTGGGGGCAAGTAGGGGAGCCTGCTTGAGGCTCCCCTCTGCCTCTGTGGGCCAGATCTGGTGGCTTGGCGGGCTGGATCCAGCCTGTAGGCCATATTTTGCCCAGGCCTGCTCCACAGACAGCCCAGAGAAGAAAAGCCAGGATGCCAAATGCATGGATATGATCCATACCATTATGCATTCCGTATCATCTGTCATGTTAGGAGCCGCCTGGATGGCCAGCCTGGTAGTAACTCTTCCCCAAGGAGCGCTCTGAGCTCCTTCCTCATAGATTCAGGAAGCAAGCTTTCCAGTCCATAGTACGCCATATGTTAAGTTTGTAGCGGCTAAGGAAGGCCTTGTGATTAGCCACCCACAACTGTAGGATAGCTGATGAATAAACTTTACAACCAAATAAATCTAACTATTATGAGTCTTTATTTTTCAGCATCACCCCGGCTGCCTATGTCTGTGATTGACAGCCTCCACCATAAAGGATCTGTGAGCCAAGTGGGAGTAGATGTACTTGTGGACCTTTGTAGGCACAAAGTATTTTCTCTCAGCCCCCTTAGAAATGAGAGTCAGGGAGGAAGGAGTCTACCAGAGGACACTGGTATTCTTTAAGACCTCTTTGTGTAAAGGTAGGGCAACACATTCCAGGGCAGAAGCGCTGAGTGCACTGAAAAGAGCATCTGCCGGCTCTTCTAGCTCCTCCACTTGTACCCGATACTTGCTTTAGGAACTCCTGGTGTGCCTTCATATTATTCTATGGAACTGGAAGAGAGAAGATGAAGAGAAGCCAATGTGACGGGACGAGGCCACAGAAGATTCTTTGGGGGTGCTTCCCAGGGTGCTGATAAAGCCACTGACATTTGCCTTCTTGCTCTCTGGGCCTTCTGATTACCCACCCTGTCCTGCTGGGGCAACTTCCTGGTCTCCCCCAGCTAAGACACAGAGCTAAGAACACTGCCTCCTTCCCACCAGAAGCAGCACAGACACTGAAATTCTTCAGGTCCATGGAAAATGCAGTTTTGGACCCAGCTTCCTAGGATACCATTCCCCAAATGTGATCAGAACCCCAAATGAATTATTTAGGTAAGCCCCCTTTAACAATGAAAGGAGGATGTACACACTGATTACTCCCCCAAGTAACAATTCTTTACACTGGACTTGAGAGTAAATAAAAGTGATTTTATTAAGTACCAGTAGTAAGATTTAAGAGGCAGTAAGTGAAAACAGGTAAAGCAAAGTTTATTACAAATTTAAAACAACCAAAAATGCTTAGATCATTTTAAAATACTAAATCCTCAGTACAAACTTATTATAAACTCAACCTAAAATGGTTCTTTTTCCAGATAAGACTTCAAAACCAGGGAAGTCTCCTTTTCCCCGGGATCTTTAGCTGGCATGGCACACCCAGGAGGATAACTAAAGACAAAGAAATTCCTAGCTTCCTTTTGTTTTATAAATACCACCTTTCCATGAACAATTACTTGGTCCACCCCTACCAGCTGGGGTGGTCATGAGACTTTCTAAGGCCAACCAGACTTAAAGGACAAAAGAGTATGTTTATAGTTGGTCATCTAGACATTGAAGGTAACACCGTTTATGGTTTTGATTTGTACATTTAAAAACATAAAGCATTCCATATTCCATATATCTAACTTTACTCACAAGAATGATACATACACCAAAATAAGATATGCCCAGCAGATTATTACATGAAGACTGATAGGATACATGAGGCAATTTGTCCAAAGCATCTCTGAATTATGCATATTTGTGTCCATA